>BEHA01050311.1:0-23406 GCA_002897215.1 Eschscholzia californica subsp. californica | reverse complement strand
GGAATAAGGTATTTGTCCCTTTTCTAGATATAGGACTGGCTATAAGAGAAGAGAGTGAGCTTGCTACAAGCACATCTTTTGATATCCTGACATAGCCCAGGCCTGCTAACCCAGTATAATTTGTTGTTTGTGGAGGTGGGCTCAGGGCATATTGGGTGCATTAAGCCCAATATACTCTTTTCTATTTAGTGGAAGTGTTATGGGCACAACTACTTTTACAATTGGCACACACGGTTAGAGACGCAACAAGCAAAATCATGGTTTTACGAGAGGACGTGTATTATTTGTACAAACACTTCATCTTCTTTCCCAAAATTTTCCGACAACCACGACCACCACCCGTTCTCTAACAACTTCAATTCTCTATCTATGACCATCAATATCTCTCTTTGATATCTAACGCTCACCAAGATTTCCTCCCTTTACAATTCTCCTAGATAGAGTGATAGATGCACGGTTGTTTAAAGAACCCTAATTCTATCACTCTAAACCGTTGAAACTCCTAACTTTATAACTTGTGACAATTTTTGGACACAGGACGTTACACTAGCACTTTAGTTCGAGAATGTACAAAGAAATGGCAGTTCTATAGGAACCACTAATAGGGTACACTGACGAAGCCAAGGACTTCGGCTTTTTTCTTGCATTTCTGGATTACAAAAGAAAATGAATGAATACCAAGAATGCAATGTTGTTAACTAAATGTCCTGGATAGTATGAACTAGTGATTTATAATGCCTTCAAAACACATTTTCTAGTTTCTATTAGTTTCGAATAATCAAGCTAATGATGATTCTAGTCCTTCACATGAAGAATGTAATATTGCAATCCTAACAGAATGTTTTGTTGTTACTATTGGTTCTCCACAGCGCTCCAAAGCATGAATAGCTGACACTGGTGCTTCGAGTCATATGACTCATTATCCAAAGGTACTCTCTACTTCTACACCTTACTCTAGCAATGTGTATGTGTTGGTAAGAAGTGGTAAATCAATTGCAATAGCTAGTACTGGTAGCTCTAAGGCAATCAATGCTTCACATGAATTTGATTTACATAATATATTACATGTTCCAAATATGAGAAAGAATTTATTGTCAATTTCAAAATTCACAAAGGATAATGAGTGTTGAGTCGAGTTTTTTTCATGGGGCTATAGTGTTAAGGATTGGTTGTCTCAGTCTACACTCTTATAAGGACCTATGATCAACAATCTCTATCCTGTTAAGTTGGACATCTTGACTATAAGTCAAGTTGTGACTTTGCTTGCAAATTTGGTTGCTTCTTCATTTCTGTGGCATAGGAGATTTGGTCATCCCTTAACAAGAAAAAAATAGGAGATTGGGTCATACTTTTACTTGTTTCTTTTCGCAAATCTAATCAGAACAGGTAACCTCTAAAGAATTGGCTCATTTATACGATTCATGTCTGTATATTTTGGACTCTAAGGTCGAATAGACACCCTAAAGCCTATAATAGGAGCATGAAAGTTTATTAGTAACATCACTTTATTTATATTTTTTTAACACAAGTCAATAAATGATCGCAAATCGAATTTGGGACCTTCGAATTTCATGCATGGTTTCGTCTGAAATCATTCTAAATTTTGAACTATTGTATCCAGAGCATTCTTACCTTCATTTTTATCTTCTTCTTTTTTCTGTATATTTCTTCATTATCTCCTCTCAAATACTTATGAGATCTCTTCATTTCTTTTTGAAATCAAGAATGCCAAGAAAACCTTGAGAGAAAAAGAGAGGAAGAAGGAAAGGGTTTGCCGCTGAAATGAAGTCAATTTGCGGATTTGTTGTAATTAGGGTGTTAAGTTTCTTAAGGGCTATTAATAATCACCCTTATGAATTTTTTAGAGTCAATCCATTGCTATGACAATGAAATTGCATATTAACCCTAACATTAACAAACTAGCCCTATTATTAACCCTAACACTAACAAATCAACATTATTATTAACCCCCACCATAACATTGTTATTTTTTGAGTGTTATCTGTAATAACTAATTCGATTTAGGCCTCCAATCTAACTATTTTATTGCAGATGAGCCTTCAAATAAGATTTTGTCTCAAAGTTTATCAATTTTTTTTTTCATTTTTGTCCCTTACATCATCTCCTTATAACAAATGTTTTTTGTAGGTTTTATTTTCGATAAGTAATTCAATTGTAACACATTTCTATCACTTTCGTAGATTGTAAAATTTTTACACTGAACGAAATATTCCACAAAACATGTCCACTTTCAGACCGACCGAAATTTTCACAGAAAGTGAAATTTCATATCTTGGTCCCTCGCTAGAGGAAAACTTATGTCCCACCAAATGGTGGGAGAGGTTACCCAGTTATTTAGGTGCTTCCCGAGCCCAATAAGGTATAAAAATGGGCCAGCGATTTGGGGAAAGCTAAATAGTTTCTGGGGTGTGAAGATTTTGTCAAAAATTGGTTGTTTGACAATTTTATTTAGGGACAAAGCAACATAACTTCTCCACCTCAGCTCTCTCTCTCCACCTCACCTCTTTATCTTCTCCGATTAGGTCGCCGGTCAGAATATTTTCCGACCGGCGACCATGAAAAAATATATATATATATATTTTTCATATATATATATATATATATATATATATATTTTTCACTCTCTCTTTCTCTCTAGAAACTCCGGCGAAGGGGTTTCCCTTCGCCGGAGTTCCGGTCTGTTGAAGAACAGACCAGTTCCCCAAAGCGCTTGCCTAAAACAAGTATGAACAGTGGGGGTAGGGTTGGGAATTTGATCCGAAAACCCGAGCCCGCCCACGTCCGCAAAGGACCGCGACCGCCCGTGACCGAATCGGGCAAAACCCGTCCGACCGAGAAGGCTTTAGCGGACGGTCACGGACAAAAGGGCCTGTCCGGAGGTTCGCCCGTGACCGACCACTTTAGAGAATGAACAACCGCCCGACCGAATACCCGTCCGTTTATTTGAAACCGTTTAGACCCGCACCATTGCCCGGAAGAAGCGTGACCATTAGATTGTGTAGGGTTTTATCAGAGTCGTTGGATTTCTTCAGCCTCAGTATATAATTAAAAAAAAAACCTAAATCCTCTCATTCTTTCTTCTCACTTCTGAAAAAAAAAACCTTAGAAGTGGCTAACCCTAAAATCCTAAATCCCTAATTTCTGAAATCTCTAATCTTCTCGAATCGAGTCATCGACTTTCAAGGCTTCAACAGTTCAAACAATCAATCCTAAATCTCTAATCTTTGTTAGTTTTGATTATCATCTTCATTCTTCTACTGTTCAACCCCCAACGATCAAAGGTACGGTTCAACCCTAAATCCCTAATCTCTCTTTTATTCTTTTTTATTAAGATTTAGAAATATTTTGTGATTCGTATATTATATTTCATCACGTCTCAGAAGGATTTTTGTTCAAAAATTTCTTTCTGATTTTGATGTATTAATATGATAAAGGTAAAACTTATACTAACATACTGTTTGGTATGTTTTTGTTTGTTCTTCTTCTTTTGTCTACTGATTCATTCCTTTCTCTGTTTATTGGGTTGTTCTTCTTCTTCATCTTACATAGACTGTGATTATTTTGCATCATAAGATCTATCAGATCAAAAGGTAAAACTCATAACTTTGTTATTATGTTTTCTGATATTGTATAATCTTTTATTATATTATAGTTTTTGAATCATTTTATTTACTATTTCAGGACAACACAACTCATTTCATTTGAAATTTGCAACCATAGAACCACCTCTCTCTGTGAGTATAAATTTTTGTATGAATTTGATGTTTTATGTGTATGTTGTTGTTGTTACTATTCGAATGAATTTGATGGCTTTTGAATGAATGAACTATGTACACTGACCTTGTTTTATGCAACATATGATGTTAACTCTTAACATGCCCTAGAGAAGTTTTCGGACTTGTTCAAGTTGAGTCGCTTCCTATTGATGATGGTTGATTTAGAGTTGGCAACATGGTCTGATTTAGGTTGTTTACCAAATGATGACAAACTGTAACATTGTAAATATGTTGTTTCTAGATTTTTAGGCATGTTGTAGAGTTAGGAACAACTGAAATAGTTGTTATGCTGTAGGTTATGGACATTGGCAACATGGTCGGTAAAACATGTATTAATATGCTTTCTTATATTCATTTTATCCGATATGGGTTGTTAATGTTGACCGATTGTGATGGAATATTAGGGTTAGTAACTATTTCATTTCATTCATGGTCGTGTGATGTTATGTTAGACTCTTATATTTTGTTTTCTGATTTCTTTTTATATCTTATTTGTTATTTCAGGATAGAACAAGAACACATGAAGAAGAGGACTGCCAAAATCTGGAAAATGTGGGACATCATTGAAGTACATGATCCTGATAATGCTGGGAGAATTGTAGAAGTTGCGGTCTGTAAAATTTGTGGTGAAAGAACGATATGCGAGTCTAAGACTGGTACGATTGATTTCTTTCGGCATAGTCAAGTTTGTTCGAAAAAGCATCAGGTGGATTTTGAAACTGATTAAGAATGGTGTTTTGTTAATCGTGTGCTTTCAATGGTGTCGAAGAATTGAAGTTAATGATGTTAGGCTACTTTGGTACTTAATTTTTCGATTTATCTTCTGTCTGCTTTGTAATTTAATTTTATTTTTGTTACACTTCTCGCTTAGTTCAACCTTCAGTAAATTTTAAATATTCGCCTCTTTGCACGTATTTTATTTCTCATTCCCGAAGCCCGACCGACCGGTGCCCGGCATGTCCGGATGGATAAAACGGACACGGGCGGACATTTTGAGGAAAAAATTCCGTTTAGCCCATCCGTTTAGTCCGCCAGTCCGAACGGTCATCGTGGAGTTTTGTCCGTTCCGCCCGGACTGGAAACAAGTCTGTCCGCGGACTGCCCGTCCGGATCGATTCCCAACCCTAAGTGGGGGTCAGAAATTTGTAAAGAAACTAATGTCTTATTCTTTATTCCATTTAAGATGCGAGACTATGTCTTATTAACCAATAGCTTATTAGGGGAGAAGATCTATTCAATTCCTATAAACCAATTTCAACTTCAAATCTCATTTTTTTCAAGGCACTAGTCACTGGTCTGAGTTATTTTAAGGGTCTGATAAGAAGAGTTAGAAGAATTTTCAATTTTACTGTAAGCAAGTTTGGTGAACACGAGTCTAAACAAAAGTTTGTCTGTTTTCATGTTCAACAACTTTCTATTAGGTTGTGTTTGATATCAAGGAAACAATTCCATGAAAATAAAAGAATTCCGTGGAAACTCTTTCACGGAACTTGTTCCGTGGAAATAAGAGTTCTTTCGTTTGGTAGTCATTTATTATTCCGTGGAATTACGAACTCTGTTATTTGGTTGACAACTAACTTCTACGAATATAATATTCAATTAAGAGTTTTTATTTACTCTTATGTAGTCTAAGTGATATTCTTACTTTTGCGAAAATTACATTTTCATCCTTATGTTGTCTAAATTACATTTTTACCCTTATGTTTTCAAAATTATATTTTTACCCATATGTTGTAAAATTATTTAAGCTTTTGTCACTTTACTAATTTAAGGGTTAAATGTCATGTTGATATTATACGAGGGTAAAAATGTCATTTTGACAACAAAAGGGTAAAATGTCAATTTGATATTATAAAAGGGTAGGAATGTAATTTTGGCTATAAATTCCAAAATGTCATTTTGACAACTTTGTAAACATGTCTTTTGGTAAGAAGGACAAAAATGTCATTTGCCCAATGTATAAGTAAAAATTTATTTTGCTAAATTTTATGGGTAAAAATATCATTTTGAACATATATGGAGATAAATATTAGGTTTCGAGTATCCGAATATATTAAAATATTTTTATTTTGATTTTTGACTTTCCACGGAACTAATTCCGAGGGGGGAGCAAGGAATTAAAAGTGGACTATTTCGTGGAAATAGATCCCCTAGGAAATTAAAGTCATGGAATTACACTTCGTATCAAACCGAGGAAATACCTATTTCCATGGAAATTCTTTTTTTTTTTTTTTGACAAAGAAGATAAACTTCATTAATTATTCTCACTAAGGAGATACGTTACAAATTGTTCGGGAATAACCGAAGAATCCCAAAAACCTGAAATGTTATGCTTGAGAGCATAAGAAGCAAAGAGATGAGGAGGAGAGTTACATTCCCTGAAACAGTGGCTAAACAATGCCGAATGAAGAAAAGTACATTTGTGATTAATATCACTGATTAGAGGACGAAGTCGCCAAGGTGTGTCGACTGAATGACTAGAAATACCTTGGATAATTGTTGCAGCATCTCCTTCAATAATAACTCTGCTGAAGCGGTGACGAATGGCAAGGTCAATTCCTAATAAGAAAGCTTGAGCTTCTGCCAATTCACTGGACTGCTCATTTAGAATCTTTGAAGCAATGGCCAGAATGGTACCGTATTGGTCTCGTGCGACTGCTGCACATGATGATCCTGAAGTTGTATAGCTTGCGTCTACATTAATTTTTATTACAGAGGGTGGAGGGGGGATCCAAATACTGTGGAGACACCGAATAGTTGTAGGTACCGAATTCGTAGTGGACTGAGTACTAAGAAGACATTGATGGAAGTCAGATTGAAAACGAGCTTGAATCGAATCACATGAAGGAGCCTTGTCGCTGAATACCACTTCATTTCGATCTTTCCAGATGTTCCACAAGAGAATACAACCTTTGGCAAATGAGAGAGACTCGTTGTTGTGACGTAGCCAAGAGGACAAGATCGTCTCTATTTGTACTTGAGTCTGAGAAGGGATAGGAACCTGGTTTGCTACGAATAAACCTTGATATACCGAACACTGAAAAAGAAGATGAAATATTGTCTCTTCTTGACCATTACAGCAGGGGCATCTAGGATGGATTGTTGTGACAAATTTACTGATATTAGATAATACAGGTAATCCATTTCTTAGAACCTTCCATATAAATGTTTTGATTTTTGGGGAAAGCGAAGGATGGAGCCACAATTTCTTCCACTCGAAAGTAGGTTCTCCTGAGGGAATCGCTGTTTCAAGTAGCACACTTTTGTAATATGATTTTGTAGTAAATCTCCCATGTTTAGTATTTTTCCAGATAAAGGCATCATGTAGGTCACTCTGAGGTACATGGATAGATAGAATCTTGAATACTACATCTGCAGCAAAGAATTCCAACAACAAAGGGAGATCCCATCTTAGAATTTGGTAAAAATAGGTCTTTACCTTGATAATACAATCTGGCCAGGAATTAGGTTTATGAAGAAGAAATGAATCCAAGTCAGGAATCCAGGGATCTAAAAATATATTAATAGATGCTCCATCTCCTATAGTCCAAAGACAATTAGGACGAAGAATATGGCGAGTTGCTAGCATTCCTTTCCAAGTCATAGAGGCTTTTGGATTTGGTGGAGAATTCCAGAAGTTTCCAGTTTGTAAATATTTAGAGGTCAGTATCTTAGCCCAAGAAGATTCCGGATTAGATAAGTAACGCCACGCCAATTTAGCCAATAATGATTGATTGACCCATTCTAAATTCCTGATGCCGTATCCTCCTTCTAACTTAGGTCTATGGAAATGTTTCCAGTTGATGAAGTGCAACTTACGGATAGAAGTATCGTGTCCCCACCAAAAGTTCCTCTCAATCTTCTCCATTTGATTAATAACACCCTTCGGGATGAGAGAAGTACTCATAAAATAAATTGAGATAGCAGAGAGAATTGATTGAATTAATATTCCTCGTCCCGCTTGAGAGATAAGTTTTTGTTTCCATCCTGCTAATTTTGTTGAGAACTTGTTTATGAGGAAGTCGTATGACATTAAATTTCGAGGAGACTTGAGGAGGTAATGGCCCAAGTATTTATCCTCTGGTTGCATAATAAGGACTTGCAACTTTTGTGCACCTTCAACCTTTCGTTCTACTGAGACCCCTTTGCTGAAATGTATGGAAGATTTCATATAGTTGATTTGTTGTCCTGAGAACTCAGAGTATGTAGTGAGGAGGAGTTGAAGATGATTGATATTAGTATCCGAATATGAACCAAATACGAAAGAATCATCTACAAAGAGAAGGTGAGTAATAGTAGGAGATGTTCTACTAAGTCTGATTCCTTCATAAAGTCCGTTGTTTTCTGCCGATGAAATTAACGCAGAAAACCATTGTGAACACATAATGAAGAGATATGGAGAAAGTGGGCATCCTTGTCTAATTCCCCTTGACCCAAAAAAAGTATGCTGAGGTACTCCATTAAGAAGAACTTGAAACGAGACTGAAGATATGCATGCCATAATTAATCTTTCAGCGGAACCTGTAATACCAAATGCTTGAAGAGTAGTCCTCAAAAATCCCCAATCAACCCGATCATATGCTTTTGCCATATCTAACTTAAGTGCAAAAGTGCCTTTTTTTGAAGTCGAATGGTGCATCGAATGGAAAATCTCTCTTGCCATAATTATGTTATCAGTAATCTGTCTAGACGGTACGAAAGCCGTTTGAAATTCTGCTATACGCTCTCCTAAGAACGGTCGTATCCTATTTGCCAAAATTTTGGTGATTACCTTGTATAAAACATTACACAAAGCGATAGGCCTAAAGTCGGCTGCATATTCAGAATTGTGTTTCTTTGGCACAAGTGCGATATATGTATGATTCAGACCTTGTGGCAAAGATTGGGAAGCAAACACGTTAGAGATAAGAGAACATACCTCTGATTTGATGATGGACCAACATTGTTTATAAAAATGAGGAGGAAACCCATCTGGTCCAGGCGATTTGAGAGCACCCATTTTTTTGATTACTTCATAAATTTCTTCTTCTGGCGGCGGGTTTGCTAATAAGTTAACTGCCTCTATAGGGAATTTGATAAAAGAATCTCCGAGGTTTACAGGTGGGGAGGATACGTTATTACTGGCAGAGAAAATGGCGGAAAAATATGAAGTTAAGATCTGTCCTTTTTCACTTTCATTGGTGTGCCATTCATGAAGATTGTCCCGAAGGTGCAATATTTTATTTTTACGCCTACGGTTGGAGACAGATCGATGAAATGCCTTTGTATTTTTGTCCCCGTTGTGAGTCCAAGCCTGTTTCGATCTCTGCTCCCAATATTGCCTATTCATTGTCTCTAGTTGTTGGAGTTGTTGTTGAAGATTAAGTTCAGCAGTGAGAGAAGCCGAATCGGGAGAAAGAGCTTGGATTTGAAGTAAACGCTGAGATATATTTTTCATCTTTTTTCGTATGTTTCCCACCTTTGCTCGACTCCAATTTTTTAAGTGATCACCTAAAAGTTGAAGCTTTAAAGTAGTCGTATGCTCAGAAGAGGACCATTGATTTCTGACTTCAGATAAGAATTCGGGATGTGAAGTCCATTGGGCCTCATATCGGAACATTTTAAGAGGCGAAGGAATCGGCCGGTTAGTATTCAAATAGATGGGAGCGTGGTCGCTATTATATCGAGGTAGATGATACACCCCAGAATGAGGGAACATGTTACACCAAGCCACATTACAGAGTGCCCGATCTAACCGTTCTCGAATTAAAGTTCTTGAACTTTGGCCATTGGACCATGTGTAAGCCGGCCCAATGAAACCCAAATCGATAAGACCATTGTCATTAATAAAAGAACGGAAAAAGTCTAGAAGGGGAATAAATTTAGACCCGCCTATTTTTTCACTAGTACAAGTTACAGCATTAAGATCTCCTATTAAGCAAGAAGCAACATTATTACATAATAAAGATGAAATAAAACACCAGAAAGACCGTCTTTGAGAAATAGCTGGCGGACCGTAAATGCAATGAAGAACCCACTGAGGAGTGGGGCCGCTTGCGTCAATTTGCAATGAGAGATGATTCGAAGAGGAGTTGATAATTGATGCTGAAATGGTATCACGCCACACCAACCATAGTCCTCCACTGCGACCAGTCGATGGAACTGCAAATGTTGAAGAATACCCAAGGTGATGAAGAGAAGGTAAACGAGAAGAAAGTTGTATGCGGGTTTCTGAGATGAAGATAATATCTGGAGATATTGCCCTGAGGAATTGCTTTAAAGTTTCGACTGTCGAAGAATTCCCCAAACCTCGACAGTTCCAAGAAAATACTAACATTGACCGTGTGGCTGTTTGGGGTCAGCCGCCACCACCCTTGGAATAGCAGAAATTGATACAGCAGGTTCAATATTTTCAGTAATTGTCCGTGCCTTCTTAGATGGAGGAGTAGTAGAGATTTCTGGAGGTAATACTAACTTATTCATAGGAATATTAGGGAGGGATCGGGGGAAATCAACGCCCTTAGTAAGAGGGCGTTTGCGATAGATAATAGATGATGATGAAGTGGAAGATGGTAGGGAGATGGATGTACGGGCCTGTGATTTGGCGGCCCGGTGGGTAGAACAAAAATTACCGACCCCAATATCCGGGATTGGTAACTGAGGAGGCTGATGTTGGAGATGTGGATCTTGAGGAAGGGGAATAGCGGTGTATCTGGTTGGAGAGAAAGGTGGGGTACTAGGGGTGTAAGTTGGGGAGGGAGAGCGGGTGGGTGGGCGACGAGCGATGAGGAAGTGGGGATTGTAGGGATAGACTGGTCGACGACGGAGACATCGATATGGTGGGGGTGAGAGGGTTTGGATTGGATTGAGAGGTAGCCCGAACGCCCTTCGGAGACGAAATTGGAGTGCAATACATCGTCTGAGGTGTCTGTATTGTCGAATGAGTCGTCTTCTTCGGTGGAATGGATGAGTGTAATGGGTGTATCCTTCTGGCAGGATTCTGTAGCGAATATAGAGGAAGCAGCGACTGTGGTTGATGAGGGGGTGATCGTAGAAAGTAAAGTAAAATGGGTGCGTTCCGAGTGGATGAGGGGCAAGGAAACCTTCTGAGATGTGAGACATTGTTCCGGTAAGGGTGAAGATGAATTAAATGGGGTCTGAAGTGGGATGAAAGTAGATTGTGAAGAGTTGGAAAGGGATTGATAAGAGGCACTGAGGTTCTGAATGTGATGAGTAGGTGATGGAATAAAACCAGGGGGTGTCGTTTTATAAAGAGAATTGGAGGGAGGAGTTAAAGCAGTTATTGAATTTGAAATGGAGAGGGAAGGATTAGTTACCTGTGTAGAGAGATAACTGGGTGAATTAGATTGGTGAGATGTTTGTTGGGTGAAGGGGGAGACACCATTGGGTTTTGAAAGTTTGAATAGGTAGTTATGGTTGGTTTCCATTGGATTAGGAGGGAAAATTGGCAACTGTGTAGACATAGGAAACTGATTTCTTGCCTTTTTTGGGGTCATATGCCTCTCACTAATCTTTTCATTTGATGGGACCCGCCTTATCTCACTTGAATTAGAAAGATTTGAAAAAGCGGCTGGTCTATTACCCGATTCGGGTACGGAAAAGGGTACCCGATTCAGACACCCACCTGAATGAACGACCGATTGCGAAATGGCCGGATCGATCCGTCCGATGGACCTGGTTGCTTGAATCCCCTTTGCAGGTTTAGTTGGTGAAAGTGAACGAGGATTCTGTAAATTTCTGCCACGAGTGATGACATTTATGGTGGACGGTAGTAGAGGTTGAAGAGATTGATTAATCAAATCCTGGGTCTCCAATGGTAATTCATCGGTCAGCATTTCTGTGATTTGAGCTCTTTTCGGACAGAACTTGAGAAGATGACCAATCAATCCACAGAAATAGCAAAATCTTGGAAGATTTTCATATTTTAAGTTGATTGAGAATGAAGATGCATTATAACAAATTTCTCTTTGGTGAGGAAGAGGGTTGAGTATATTAATGGAGATCTTGATTCTCCCAACTCCTCCCCAAGATTTAACTTCATCTTCGGAGAGAGGGATAGGGACTCCTATGGTCTCTGCCAGACGAGTGATGGTTGAATTCGTGAGTAAATTTAGTGGAACTCCATGGAATTGAACCCAAAATGAGCAATGAGAAAGTAGATAATCTTTTGGTTGTTTATTCGGTTTACATTCTTCGATAAGAATTAGATCATCACGAATGATCCACGGTGCACCATTGAGAATCATATGAAGATCTCCCTTTGTTTGGAATTTAACCAAAAACAGTTCTTTTGAGTAATCCGAAATTGAGATCGGATGCAATGTATGCCACGCTTGTTGAAGCCGTTCTTTTACCATCTGAAGAGTAAATTCCTTGAAAGAAACGAACTTAATGACTATTCCTCGTTGAAAATCTAGAGTTTCATTGTATCGTGAGAAAAGATTAATCATTGTATCGTGAGAAAAAACAAACGTCAGTAACTGTATAGTACAATACATAGTTCAAACGGTTTTAAGGAAAGAAGGACAATGGCCTCAATTAAAACATATATTTCTATTCCTCTAATTTATCATTTTTATTTATTTGGTTTTCGAATCAAAGACAATATAATTTATTCAGAACTGATATGATTTTAAAATAATAAATCCGAAAACATTGAGGGGGGCAAGTTACAAGTTACCTAGATAGCGGCTGATCCAGAAACTAGGCCTAAATGGGGGATGGAAATCAAATCGAATTCGAAATCGAAATTTAGGGGCACTTGAAGTCTTAGGCAGCCCATTGCCAGCATAAAATATCAGTTTTTTTTCAGGCAGCCCATTACAAGCATAAAATCTCAACTTTTTTCAGGCAGCCTCAATGCCTAATAAAATATACTATTTTGGAGAAAGCCCAAGATAGACCTTTTTATAAAGGCTTATTTCAGGCAAAGTGCATTTTTACATATGACATATCTGATAAATCTATTATATAAAACAGAATGAAGAGTGATGACGAGGACAAACTCAAAGACAAAACAAAGACAAACCAAAGATAAATCTAGCCGTCCATCTCAGATGAGCACAAATCACCATGATAAAATATAGGGATAAAAATCCTTGATAAATCTTGACCACCTGATTTATTGTTAAGTTTTACAAGGAATGGTACAAATTTAAAGCTCATTAACACTATTTACACAATAATGGCAAGAGGAGTTACATCTTCAGTTTTTCTCTTTATTAGCTATTTATTTCATGATTCAATGGCCAAGATCAAATCTATTATACAAGTCGAAAGACAAATCCGGTCGTTCGTTGGGTTTTTTGTTAAATCTAGGCCACTAGATACCTTACCTATAAAAAAAATATTTAGTTCACCCACTCAATGCAACGTAAATTTGTTCACCCTAATATCAATGTACCTCACTAAATGAAATTGAATACCATTAAATAATAAAGATGACAGTTTTTTTTTCAAAGAATAAAGAGGGTTATTAAGGAATGGTTCAACTCTCTCTTTTGGCCCTCATAAAATGAAATTTAATACCATTAAATAATAAAGAAGACTGTTTTTTTTTTCAAAGAATAAAGAGGGCCGTTAAAAATGTTTTGCTGACTAGGACAAGTCGAAAGACAAATCCAGTCGTTCGTTGGATTTTTTGTTAAATCTAGGCCACTAGATCTATTACCTACCTATAAAAAAAAATATTTAGTTCACCCACTCAATGCAACATAAATTTGTTCACCAATATCAATGTACCTTATTAAATGAAATTGAATAAAAAGATGACAGTTTTTTTTTAAGATGACAGTTTTTTTTTTAAGAATAAAAAGGGTTATTAAGGCAATGGTTCAACTCTCTGCTTTGGCCCTCATAAAATGAAATTTAATACCATTAAATGATAAAGAAGACTGTTTTTTTTTTTCAAAGAATAAAGAGGGCCGTTAAAAGTCTTCCTGCAATCCTACCTATCTCTCTCTCCCTAATCACTCTTTCACATGAAACTTTTCTTTTCTTCCTTCTATTTAAATACCGAGTTATCTGTAGATTCCTCTAACTAAACATGGACAAGGCCAAGGTGGATTCGAGGTAAGAATTAACAACCAAGGTGGATATTCGAGGTAAAAATAACAAATCTTTATACTACAATTATGGTGAATATTCATGTGGAACAACTTATATTTTAAGTGTTTGTAGGAATGCCTAAAAGAAAAAAAAACGTGTGCTTCTTCAAATTGGAAGAAAGAGAACAACAAATTTTTATCATGTAAGTCTTTATATCTTTCATTTTTCTTTTCTTTCTTATCTTTAAAAGAGGGTTTACTTAAATTTTAAGTAGAACAACTTAAATTTTAAGTGTTTGTACGAATGCCTAAATGAAAAAAAAATGTGTGCCTCTTCAAATTGGAAGAAAGAGAACAACAAATTTTTATCTTGCAAGTCTTTATATCTTTATTTTTCTTTTCTTCATTTTCTTTAAAAGTGGGGTTACTTAAATATGAACTCACATGTTGTGGTTTTATCTACAGAAATCCTCCTATTGAACATTGACAAAATCAAGGTGGAGATTTTAGTTCTACTTTTTTCTTATTTGGTGAATTAGTGAAGACACTGCTCCATACTTATGGTTATTCTGCACAAAGAGATGAGAAAGGGGAAGAGGTTTTCAGTGTTTAGGAAACATATTTTACAAAATTTCCATTTTCTAGGGAATTACAAACCAGCTTTATTTTTTAGTAAATATCTCTAAATTAGCTTTTGTCACTGAATTTCACAATTTTGTAATTCCATCTCTTTAGGAGTTTATCTGTTTACTTTATTTAATTTTTGTTGGAGTGATTAGAAAGGTTTTCTTATTTTTATCTTATGACATAAAGAAGCTAATGAAATTGTAATGAAGAAAATAAAATGACGCACAACTTATTTGTTCCAATCTCCAATCAATTTAGTATCCAGAAATGGAGGTTGAGGTCTCGCTCTAAATGTCATTTGATTGTTCTTGCCAATTATATCGTTTTGAAATTCTAATTTCTTTGTCTATTAAAATTTGCAGATTTTAGTAAGAATTGAAGAATTAAATCCGGAGAAATTGTTGAAGAGTATCTGATAACAATTGTCACAAATTTTGTATTTTTTATAATTTATTTAATTGTATAATGGTAGTAAGCAATTCAATATTTTTTTGTTTGAAAATAGCAATTCTAATACTTAGGTGATTTTTTAGAGTGTACACTATTTTTAATGATTCAATTTACACGAAGGTCTTTTGGTAACCGTAGGATTCTAAACAGAAGCGTACTCCGTGCCGGAGGCACGGGTTATGCCTAGTTTATATATCAAAACAAAACTTGTTTTGCTTACTGGGACAAAAT
The DNA here is from genome assembly GCA_002897215.1 of Eschscholzia californica subsp. californica. NCBI lineage: Eukaryota > Viridiplantae > Streptophyta > Magnoliopsida > Ranunculales > Papaveraceae > Eschscholzia > Eschscholzia californica. Next base: position 8,255 of record BEHA01050311.1, on the reverse strand, counting down.
GAATGCTAGGTGACTAGGACAAAATAAATACCTCATACTTACTAGTACAACTATTTGGAATATGAAAAGAGGAGAGCGATTTGGAATATGAAAAGAGAAGAGCTATTTGGAATGTAAAAACTATTAAAAATTGATGTGGGCAAACAAAGTAATTTCAATTTTGGGCTCCATATTTGAAATTGCTTCATTTGACCTTTCATGAGAATGCATCCAAAGTCCAAACCTCCATTTTCTTCGTCTTCTGTAAATTGAATTCTTTTAACTACATAAACCAGCCATGATCCATTCGAAAAATTTATCTACATTTACATCTCAAAATTAAACCTCTCGTCTCCTATAGAAACTCTCACTTTTAATCCTCAAATGAGAATTAATGTCATCTTCCTCTTCTTCTAGACCTACTTGAACATCACCTGCACAATTAAGATTGCATATCGACACAACAACTCTAACAACGAATATTCGTTGACACAAATGGCTTCCCACTATATTGATATCAAGTTCAAAAGGCACTTCACATGTCTCACCGAACATAAACTCTATGTTTTACTCGTAAATGGGTTAAAGTCTAATACTACCGATGAAGCTCTGATATATTCAAGGGAGATTCTAAAATGGGATGAAGAGAGAGGCAATTTTAACACCAGCGAGTTTTCGATTTATAGCACAAAGGGTAGTTCATCGTGTTGATACTTAGATAATAAATGGCTTGTGCGTTTATCATCTTTCAAGTTAACATTGTTGTTATAGAAAATTTTCTGTGTGGGGGTACCTTTTAGTTATAAAAAATAGTAAAAATAATCACAACCAAGAAATGATTGAAACATGACGTTTCCTCCTTCAAATCACTTAAATTGTTGCGTTATAAGTGATTTGTCACAAAAAATTATTTGGCTTTCAAACTAAAAATCCCTATATGTTACTCTCAACCAACTCACTTGCGCGGTTACGCCCAACTTGTGAGTTGTTTAAACTGTAATTTCGTTATAAATAATTAATATTATACATACTTGAATTACATAAAAGAAGCATGTTAGTTTATATACAAGAGAATGAGAGACATTTTATCTCCCGAAAGAGAATTCCCATCCACTCCCGTTGTTTAAAAACGTTTGGAGAAAAAAAATTATAGCTGGGAAAGTAGAGGGAGAGAAAGAAGATTGAAATAAATTAGAAATTAAGTGCAGTTGCAAGGAATCGAACTCTTGACCTATTGGTCGTTGAATACACTGCACACCATCTTGCTTTACATCATTTCGTGTCAAGAACAGTTTTAAAAGGTATTTATTAGACAGAGATTTAGGAATCATTTGAACATTTAACGTATAAAATTATTTTATTGGGGTGTGTGGGGGCACGTGCCCTGCATTCCCCTACGTGGCCCCGCCCCTGTATACAAACTGTATAAAGTGAACACGAATAGTAAGATGGTTTTTCTGTGCACCACTTAAAATTGGTAAAACAACCTACAAAGATAATTTATTTCTTCCAACCTTATTTAAAAAAAACTATAAGATGGTAACATGAACCTTAATATCTTTCATGCAAGTTTTTCTTAGTTAAATGGATCAACTCTTCGTATGCTTATTCTTTTTAACATATACTTCAATAATTAGAGAAGAAGATACTGTATAAACACTCAAGGTAAGAGAATGGTGAATATAGGGAGGGCAAATGGGGCGAGAGAATGGAATTCCAATAACTTTGTATCACAAATAATTAGAGAAAAATATATTGTATAAACACTTGGTAACTCCTTACAATACTTGATAATCTAAGAAGAAATATCGTATAAACATAGTTACTTTTTTGTTTCCTTTAAAATCAATTTTAAGAAATCTATAAATACATTTTGTAATTTTCATTTGGCCCAATCTTCATTCTTGTTTTCTACTTTTGGGTTTGTGATTACTATACAATCCTATATGAAATCGTCCGTGCTGGAGGCACGGGTCATGCAACCGTAACAACACCCATAACTCCCATATCAATAACATCAGCAAGTATACTCAAAGGAGCAAGATGAGTAAGAGTTGGAATTGAATTTAATCCAGCTTGGGTAAGTACAATCATGGGATCAACAGAAAATCCCCCAACTGAACCACAAACAACAAAACCCAAGAAAAAGGATCTTTATCAGACAATTCATCAAGTAGTTTCTGGGATGTTCAATTTCCCCACATTTCACATACTCATCAATCAAAGAAATCCAAGAAACTAATCCCTCATCTTCCATTCTATCAAAAACTTTTCTAGTAGAAAGAATACCATTGCATTTTGAATATAAACTAACCATAATACTTTGAACATAGAGATCAATTTGGACCCCTAACTTCGAATTGAATCCATGAATTTTTTTTCCAGTGCACCTAATCTATCACAACCTTTGATAAAAAAATGAGATATAAAAAACCAAGACTGCCTATTTGTTTTTTTCTTTTTTGTTAGGTTTAGCCCTTAAACTCATCACATTTCTTTTATTTTTTTTTTTTCGCCCTAATAGTCTGGCAACCCGTAAATGTCAAAAGATATACTCAATTCAAGCAATGTTCTCCAATTCTTTTATTTTTTATTTTTCAGAAAAATAAAAAAACATATATGCAAAAGCACTCATGCTGTATATACAACCCAAAAGAATACGGCGTCCCAACGTCACTCATTATCTTTGCAAAAATTAACATTTTATTAACATCGGACCAACTTCACGACGTTAACAAGAAATGTCAGATTCCGGCCACATTTCCCTTTTAACATGTTTAAGAACCGTTGTTTCTTCCGTTCCAATTTCTCTGCTTCGTCTTTTCCGGCGAGATCCATTTTCCGGTTCATCAGATTGCTTACCAGCTTCTAGTGGGAAATTGACAATTGCTTTACTTCCTCTCATCTTGAAAGCAGCACGATCATAAGCTCTAGCAGCATCAATGGCTGTTTCATAAGTACCTAGCCAAACCCTAGTTCCTTTTCTATTAGGGTCTCGAATCTCTGCAGCGAATTTCCCCCACGGTCTTTGTCTAACGCCTCTGTATTTCTTCACCTCGCCGGAATCCGACGAACTCTGTTTCCGAGAAGTTGTAACTACCGATTGAGTTTCTTCCGCACTGAAATTAATGCAATTAGGGTTTTTAACTAGAGGGTTTTTCATCGAAGGTTTCATATCGTAACTAAAGCTAGATGAATCAGAACTACTTGATTCAGAGGTTGGATTTGAAGAGTAACTGAAATTTGAAATTTCTTGAGGTTTTGATTCGATTTGAAAGAAATCATCAAAATTACCGGAGAAGAAATTGAAGAAATCAGTGTTTGATTCATGTTCATCAAATTTCAAGTAATTATAGGTTTCATCAACAACATGAGGTAGAGAGAGAATGGAATTAGAAATTGTGGGTTGTGATTGGTAATTAGAATCATTGAAGTTAGAAACAGAGAATTCATGAGTTTGAGAAAAAGAGAGAGAGTTGGAATTGGAATTGGATTGAGAAGGTTCTGTGACTTGGAAATTCTGTTGGTAAATTGAATCATAACCTGATGAGATATCATTGAAGAAACTTTCAAGAGAGGCAAAATCGCTGAGAAGGTGTTCTGTTATGAGATCAAGAGCTGAAGCTTCCTGTTCTGTTGCCATTAGAACAATTATTTGGAAACAGAGAGATACAGTTTTAGAGAGAGAGAGAGGGAGAGAGAAAGTTTTAGAGAGAGAGAGAGATTTAAGAATGAAGGAATAGAGTTGGAGAGTGGAAGGGAGTTAGTGGAATGGTATATAAAGGAACCAAGATTACCTTTGTAGAACAAAACCAGGAAGAAGTAAAGAACCTACCTTTTCCATCTCATTTTCTACTTTTCTTTCTTTATTTATTTTATATTATATTTATCTCATTTTCTTCTTTTTCTCTAACAAAAATCACAAGAAGCAAAGTTCCAATAACCATGCAACAATAGTTTTACATTATAGGAGCTCTCATTTTGGACAATTTTTTTTTGTTTCCTCCAACCTCAATTTCTTAACGTCGATAAATTAGAGTTATAGACAAATGTCATTGTTGACAATCTTTAATACTCTCTCTCTCCTCTCACCATATCTCTCTCTCTCATCTCTCTGTCTTTCTTTCTGTCTTTCTCTATAATCTTGCTTTCTCTTTCTCTCTCAGTAGACTAAATCCTAGGTTTCAGCGGACTGTGAGAGAGAGAGAGAGATCTAAGAGAGATGGAGAAAATGAGAGAGAGACCTGAGAGATGGGGGGAAATGATGGTGGTGGTCATTGGAAGTGGTGGCTGGAGGTGTTGCCCCTGAATTGATGGTCGGAGATAACACGAGATGAGAAAGAAGAAGATGTTGCTCCGAGAAAATTTTCTTGTTTTCCCAAAACATCGACTTTAAAAAAATATGTTACTCATTCTTTTCTATGGGTCGCAAGATGCATCACTTAAATACTACTGGAATCTTGTGTAAGTTTTTGTTAAATTTAGAAATGTGTCTTCAAATCATAAATTTTATTTAACCAATAATTTTTTAATGGTGCTATTACAGGCACTTGATTTTTGTGCTATAAGCGAACAACTTTATTAGCACCTGAACTTATTTAGAAAAACCTAGAAGCCCTCGACTTTTCTATTGAAGACCCATTCACTCTGAAACATGACGTATTCAAACATCAAATAATTGGTTGAGGAATATACTTACCTCATTAGTGATATTTCTTTGATTGAAAATTGGTTGGGAAGAACTATTAATTATTTATTATGTACCAAATTTTAGGATAAAATATAAAAAATACTTATTAACTGGGTGCTTATAAAGTGTTTGGGTCAATATTCATTCACTCTAGTCAAACTATACGCCATTTGCTTATAATACATAGGTCAGGTGCACGGATGGGCCCACGTAGGGACCTGTGGGGGCACGTGCCCCCACATATCCGTGGTGGAATGTTGATACCTAACAGAGGTGAAATGTATCACATAGTAAAAACTCCAGATTTCTTTCATTAAAAATAGTTAGTGTTATGGTATTACCTAAGGCCAGTGCTTTGGGGAAAGCTAAATAGTTTCCGGGGTGTGAATTTTTAAAGGGAATATGCAAAATTTTGAAAAGTTTCCGGGAAAACATATTTTATGGGGAATATGGTTCAAAATAAAAAACCCTCCACCTCACCTCACCTCCCTCCACCTCACCTCACTCTCTCCACCTCTCCTCTCTCTCTCTCTCTCCACCTCACATCTCTCTCTTCTCCGACTAGGTCGCCGGCCGGCGACCATTAAAAAAAAAAGTTCACTCTCTCTCTCTCTCTAGAAACTCCGGCGAAGGGGTTTCCCTTCGCCGGGGTTCCGGTCTGTTCTTCAACAGACCGATCTGGCTAGTTCTTCAACAGACTAATCTGGCCTGTTCTTCAACAGACCAGACCAGAACTCCGGCGAAGGGAAACCCCTTCGCTGGAGTTTCTGGAGAGAGAGAGAGAGTGAGTGATTTTTTTTTTCATGATTGCCGGCCGATTTCCGCTTGGCGACCTAATCGGAGAAGAGAGAGAGAGAGAGAGAGTGTGTGGTAGGGAGAGAGAAGATGAGGTGGAGAGAGAGAGGTGAGGTGGGGGGTTTTTTAGTTTTCCCTCTAACAACTTACAAAATAAAATTGTCAAACAAAATTGACCAATTTTTGACCAAGTCTTCACACCCCGGAAACTATTTAGCTTTCCCCAAAGCGCTGACCTTACGTAAAGTTGTCCGTCATGTGGAGTCAGGTTCAAATCCCTCATTTTAGTTTTCCAATGAGTAAATTCAGACATGCCTCCTAGTTTTTAATTAGCTAGGCTTTTAGCCCTATATTTCTTCATTTTAATCCCCTTTCCAGATCTTTTTAGTTTTCCAATGAGTAAATTCGGATATGCCTCATAGTTTTTAATTAGCTATGCTTTTAACCCTATATTTTTTCATTTTAACTTCCTATTTACAGATCAGTTCACTTTTCAGTCTTTTTATTGTAAATTCAATGACTCCTATTAACACTGTTAGAGATATTTTTCTCTATATCGTTCTTATGCCTTCTTTTTATTTCATTTTCTTATATATATATATATATATATATATATATATATATATATGTATGTATGTGTGTGTGTTATTTTCTGACTATTTATCTAAAATGAGTTTGTCCACCCTATTTATATGTAATTCGAATGTGTATAATACTCCACTACTTACTTATATTGATGCCAATCAAAATAACTCACAAGATGATAGTGGTTGAATTTGATTCAAATGTAACAATAATGAACAATAATTACTCGCTTTCACATCACATTAAAAATTTGACGATAGTGGTTGAATTTGATTCGAATGTAATGATAATGTACAAAACTTACTCGCTTTCGCATGACATAAAAAAATTTAGACGATTTTCGTTCTAACTAAAGTGCCCCCCACAAAAAAAAAAATCCTGGGTCCTCCAGTGATCGGGTGTCTCATTTTTTTTTTATCTCACCATTGATGATTGAAAAAAATCTAGTGAGGGAATCTAATGTTTGTAGATTAGTTTAAAAAAAGAGAAATTTGAGAGAGAAAGAGAGCTTAATCCATTAAAAAAGTGTCAATTAAAAACATGGGATAATTAAGATTTAATTAATTAAATATGATGATCAGTTTGTTTCTTCAATTGAGCCAAGTTTTGAAAGGAACCATCCAGGTACCAAGAATGTCCTTCACCAATTGAAATTAAGAAATAAGAATGACAAGTTAAACAAGTGGGAGAAGATACTGATGAACCACTTTAGTTTCAATTTACAAGTGGAGCAAAACAAAACAAAATGACCACTTCCTATTATTTACTTAAATTTATATCTCATACTTAGCTATTGGCATATTATTCATTTAATCTTGATATATATTTTTTATTTTTCTCACGAGGAGATATTGCATATCTTACATGGGTTGTCTTGAGTGTCAAAAGGCCACCCCTTGGCCTTTTGAAACTTTGTTCTTTGGGTTTTGAAGAAATTTTGGTGATACTAATGCCAATACCTTCTCGTTAGTAGATTTTAGAAATCCAATAGACATTGAAATCCATGGATTTAGAACTAATAAAGACCGGAATTCCCATTTTATATTTTGTGAAAGACTGAACGACTTATTTTTATATTCTCATCTGACATAAAATCATGTACAAATTTTATTTTATTTTTCTAAAAATTTATATAAAATACTAGAAATAATATGGATTGTGGGCGTTGAATGGAGCCAAGACTTCTAGAAATTCATATTTCTCAAAAGCTGTAGTGCTTGTAAAATTATTCTAATATATTATCACAATTTTCACATGCATAAATAGCCATTTGTTTTACTTTAATTATATTTATACCACCATAAGTTGCCTTTTTTTCATGTTAAGACTTTGATTCTTTCAAACTTTGGGAAACAACCCTCAATTTAAATCTTTTAAGGGTCTAATTGTTGAATATTGATTCCCAATACATCAAAAACCATAGGAAACTATAACATATAATGGTGTGACTGGGTCTTTCTTAAAAAAATCATAATTATTCTCATATACTTACTCCTTTTATTAGCATGAGCAAACTACTAAATCACAATATCAAATCAAAATGTAAACATTCACAAATGTAATCAAAAGTGTGGACAAACACGATTAAAGATAAACAAGAAGTTGGACATTGAAATGAATTTTTTTTTTGAACGGAAACATACCATTAAACGGAGTTACAAAGTTGTGTCCTGTAACAAACGGACAATTACAGAGTTCACAAAAGTAACCGAATTAACAATGGCAGAAGTGAAAGTCTAAAGCATCATAACTGAGGGACATAAACCAACATTAATCTAGAACTAAGGGAAAACATAATTAATTTATAAAATTCAACTTAAAGAAACAATTAGTTCTAACGTCATTGTTTGGGGATGAGAAATATATATAGCATTATTTTAAGTAGATAATAGTTATCTATATTCACGTCATACTTAACAAAATTTTGTGGGTTTTTCTTATAAATATACCAACAATATAATATGAGTTTTCAACAGAAAAATAAAAATAAGAAAAACTATGAGAATTTGTTTTTTGGCTTTTTTTTTTTTTTTTTTGTCTTTTGGTCTTTAATATAGACCCCAAAACTTCAATAAATTTGGCAAAGATTAATATATTTTTCTTTTATGGAAAAAAGATGATCACAATTATAATTAGGTCTTTTTTTAGGCTGCTTCAAACAAGTTAAAGTACTTATTGAAAACTTAATGAATTTATTTTAAATTAG
>BEHA01050310.1:78767-93676 GCA_002897215.1 Eschscholzia californica subsp. californica | reverse complement strand
CAATAATGGAGCTTGAATACAAAGTAATGGTGGGGAACCTATGGTGGTGGGAGTTACAATTGGTGGTGGTCATCCACCATAAATCTAATATTTATAACACTCCCCCTGGATGTCCACCACATCAGAAATTGTCTCATTAAAACCTTACTAGGAAAACCCAACGGGACAAAACCATAGTGAAGGAAAAAGAGTACAAATTCTATCTATTTGTTCATATTTGATGTCCACATAATATGCCCCATTAAAGCCTTGTTAGGAAAAATCCAGTGGGAAAAAATCTTAGCGAAGGAAAAAGGGTATAGTATGAAAATGTAGTATCGAGTGTCTTCATAAACTTGCTTCCCCTCATGAAGGTTGAGGACATTGTTCAACTTGTTATGGTCAGCTTCCTTTTGGTACATAAACACATAAATATAATAAGTAGCATTTGACATTTCAAGTTGCATTCATATAATGCTTTAAAGTTTATGTATACTTTAGATTGAAGCTTGTTAAATCCTTCAGGGACGTTGAACTCACTTTCTAGTGATTCATATTTGTCAAATACATCGATAAGATAATCATTATATTTTGTGAAATTAATGTACTAATCACATTTCAATGTGCATTGTAAATTTCATGCACAATCCACCATACACACATAATACGTGTTAAACTCATCATTTGATGACTAGTTGTCTCGCCAAAACCTTGTCAGGAACATTCAATGGGACAAAACCTGAACGAAGGAAAAAAGACTACAACTTTTAAACAAATTAAAATAATTCCCAATACGCATAGTTGCCTCATTAAAACCTTGATAAGGAAAACCCAATGGGACAAAACCTTGACGAAGGAAAAAGAGTACAACGCGATTGGCATTTTATATATGAATGATGGTTGTTTTCTAAAACCACATTACAACACATGTAATGTGTTGTCTGTACTATATTAGGTACTTCAGGACCTGAATTTCCATGACATATGATAAGTTAAGACAATATGAGTTGCTTTAAAGCTTATAGCCTTTTAGTATTTCAGAATATGTTCATTTTCAAGATTTTCTTTACTCGAATAATCTTTTTCAATACTCTACTGTCAAACTTTGATAAACTCTTCAGGAGTCACAATAGGATTTATAAATACTTCATAATATAATTCGGAGATTTGTAATTCATATTGAAATTTTATAAGTGGACGTCAAATACTTTATAGACTAAAGGACATTTCTTACACATGTCTACTTTATTACCTTCGGGGTAATTCTTAATTGGTGTTTCGACTTCATGTCTGAAGACTTAATTATTTTGTAAGAAAATCCAAAAGTAATGAAGTATCTCGTCTAAAGTTGACCAAAATTACTTAGAGTAATTCCGAGTCAATATGCTCCCAGTAGCTACTATATTCAGAAATACATCGTCTGAAATAATTTATTTGATTTTTCAAATTTTCACAGCATACATAGTTCAATGATCTCATATATGTGCCTTTGTAAAAGGTCGGTGTCTCTTTTTACACATATCCTCTTCAGGGGATTTTATTAGGAATATGAATCACATTCATTTCTAATTTGATAGCCTCTTCAGGAGGAAAAATTATTCCTTCAGTATCAAGGAGTATATGTCACTTTGATAAACTCTGGTCATTTTTCATGACTTTATCCGTATACGAGCATATTACGCTCCAAAAGATATTGATATTTCGAGGTAGTAAATTCTCCGTTTATCGATTCTAAATGAGGGAAACTGGACAATTTTCAAGTATTTTATGACATTAAATATAGGACTTCCTCCCCCTAATGTCGATAGATTTTCATCTTATTTGATAATAAAAATCATACGTCATGTGCGCACATACTTCAAGGTTGTGACAAAGATGGAAAGAGAGTCAATTGCTTCGGGCAATTTTTTATTCCTATTTTTATATCATATGATCTGTTGGACCAAAATTGTTATCTGATCACAACTTCAGGTGTGAGCAATTTGTTCTAATAACAACTTCAGGTGTGATTGATTACATGTGAGATGTCATCTTCATGCGATTTTTTTCTATTAAAATCCATCGTCACTTTCTTTGTGTATTACAACTTCAGGTGTAATATGAAATCAAATATTCAACAATTTTTATTTTCTAAGAATTTAGAACTCATCGTCGTCCAAAGACACGGAAGAAAATATTATCACCACTTGATGAAAATTTTATTGAAATACAAGTACAACCAAAATTGTGATATTATATTCTCGTTAAAAGAATTTCACAAAAAGTGGTTGTCTTTCACCATGAAGAACTTTTTCAAATTTAATCAGAGTATATGTTGGTATAGTAAAATGAGATTCTCAATTTTGTTACTTTATTTCCAATATGAACTTGGTGTAAGATTTTCTTATCACCGTTTAATTATAATCCTTTCATAATCAATGGAAAAATAATTTCAATATTGAAAAATTAGCATTTGTCATTCTTCAGGAATGCACATATAAATTTGTTTTCCAAAGGGTGTACCCTTTTTGGTGACAATTTACCAACTCATAAGGGATAAACCTTTGAGATTTTTTTTTTTTTACTCTAGTAATTATTGAAGAAGTATATACACCAAACTTCAGGTTTGGTAATAAAAATAGTTGTTTCAATTTGATCTTAACCAAATTTTGATGGTCAAATATCCTCTTAGGAAAAATCTTCATTAACAGATCAATACCAACATTTTCATCATTACGATATATCATACAAAATGAAACATTAGCTATGAGAGTAATACTAATTTATTTTCGAAAACAAAACTTACCTTGACCTTACCATAGAATGAATTGGATTTACATTCATATTAGTTTGCAATATTAACCCTTTAGTCATTATCATCTATGTAATTCTCATATCCTTTTGATATAGTTTATTATGTCTCAACAAGCATAAAATCAATGGTTAGGGTTAGATAGGAATAATAAGAAAAGTTGAACATACAACAAAGAAATATCCAAATACCTTTTGACTTACCAATAAAAATTGATCAATCTTACCAATATTTTATTTGTTTATGTTTTGCTCAAGGTGGTGGATAATTTCTTTCTCCCTTTGATCATAGAGCAATTCGTGATGATAACGTGTTGTGAAAAATAAAAGAGGGAAGAAGAAAGATGTTGAAAATATATTAACCAAGAGATTGTAGACAAGAAGAACTAGAATTGTATTCATATGTTTGTAAATGATTTCTCTACTTTGATATATTGGTATATTAGGTACATTGGTACACTAGTTTGGTACATCTTCTTCATTAGCAAGTAACCTCTTTATATAGGCATTTAGCTAGATGAGTTACATAACCAATAGTCATACAATAATGGAGCTTGAATACAAAGTAATGGTGGGGAACCTATGGTGGTGGGAGTTACAATTGGTGGTGGTCATCCACCATAAATCTAATATTTATAACATCATTCCAATATGTTGTTCTCCTTTAACTAAATATTATGAAAATCAGGAATCACCCCTAGTATTTAATAAGTCCAGTCTTTGACCAAATAACAAATTGTTATGCTTTGAGACAAGAAGCTAAGAGCATCTCCAATGCAAGACTCAATCTTAAAATCTTAAGTGCCACCTAGAACTTTAGAGTTTTTTTTGAGAAAAAACCTCTCCAATGCAAAACTCAATTGAGATCTTAAGATGATGTGTAAGCATTAAGTTTTAAGATGTCTCAACTAGAAACTCTATTTTTGAGATCTCTTTTGAGAGTCTTAAGTGTCCTAATCATCAAATTTAATTTTTGGACCAATAAAAAGTCTTTCTTTCTCAACCACTTTTTTCTATTAAATGTATGTGTGACATGTGTCTCTATTAGAGTTTTTTATATTGTTGCATTGGAGAAGGACTTAAATTAGAGACAGTCAAGTTAGCTACGTAAGAAAGAGAATCTCAATTGAGACTCAACACATAAGCCAATTAGAGTTTTTTTTGAGATTTGCATTGGAGATGCTCTAACACAATTGTTTAGGATATAATATCCTACTAAATGTTGAGGATTATTATTGATAAAGTCAAATTATCAATTACTACAAAACTATAAATACTTAATTGATTAGAAGCATGAACATAAAATGTCAAATAAGTTATTGTTATTTTTGTGTAATGATAATAATAATACTCTCTCAGTCTCATTTTGTTTGATTTTATGGGAAATACAACTTAGGGGATAGTTTTGGAAATGTGATCATATTAGTAATTAAACGAACTAATATAAAGAAAGTGGACAAATATTTTGAAAAATCTATAAAAGATTAGGGCGTTGGTAAAGACATTTGAATTGTGTTATGACCGAGCAACTCTATTAGCACCGGGCAATATTTCAAAAAATCTAGAAGCACTCGACTTTTCTAACCAACATCTAAAATTGATCCTCACACATGACGCATTTAAACATCAAATAATGGGTTAGGTAATGTAAAAATACCTCATTAGATATTTCTCTTTGACTGAAAAATTGGTTGAGAAGAAATTTTGTTGATTGCTTTCTAAGTTTAGGAAAGAAAGAAATAAAAGACAACACTTCAAACCTGAGATATTGTCTTCTGCTTAAGGGTTTTTTGAGGAGAGAGAACGTCTGTGCTGACGTCAGCAGGCGATTTTCCTCTTTCTCCTTTTCCTGTAACCCTAATTCAGTTCCAGCCGAGATCAACAAAACTGATCAGATTATCACCAACGTTATCCTAATAAAAACAAAGGAACAATCAGGCTTCAACAACAAAGCATCGATCTATCGGATAAACACAAATTAATTAAAGATACCAAACGAAAAGGAACGAAGGAAGGAAATCTTACCAAAACCTAAAGCAGCCAAGCAGGGAAGTTCTCTCTCTCTAATCCTCTTAATTTCTGGTTTTAATTTCAATTATTACACCTATTAAGTAGCATAGACTAGTCTGGTTCAATTTCCAACGGGCTGATCAGCTCCCTAACCGCTGCATGTCAAGGATTCTTCTTCTCTGAGTCCCTTCGTATTCCATAGCAGAGCATCGAGGAGAGAGAACCAGCAAGTGGCAGTTATTGGCCTTTTTGATTGGGTCTCTATATTCCGATCCTAACAAGTGGCATAATCCCTCTCCTTTCAGCCTATTCCCGAGATTGCATGTAAACTTTATACGGATTTCCAGCTGAAAATTCTCTGAGTTAGTCCCTTTTCGAGAAAAGTCATCATGAAGAGCTTTTAATGGCCTGAATTAGTTGGGTGCGAAGATGAACTTACTCCTGTCAAGGACCTCTATATATTTAGGGTTAGAGTTTCTTCTGCTCTTCATTCTCATCTCTTTCATGTCGACTTCCACTGAGTCTCAGCTTGTCGATTTATTAGCCGATCAAATGTCCATCCAACTTGACCTATCCAACAATGGTAATCTTACCATTAGTTTCCCTAAACCTGCTGAGAACAAGGACCTGTAAGAGATTAGTAATGGTTTTTATGCTAGGCTGTGTTGTCCGTATGTCTATGGAATTGGATATATTAGACGTCACCTAAATGGACAATCCAAATTCTTCCGAGAGTGTGACATATCCCCTGCTCCAACTGGAGTAAACCACTTCTTAATCAAGCCTAAAAACTCCTACGTACTCAATGGTATTGAAGAAGGTCGTCCTTGGATCATCAGGGGAATGATGGTTGTAATGCAAGAGGTGGATTTTCCATTTAGAGGAGAGGTTCCTGAGCTTCTGTTTGAGCCTATGTGGTGTAGTCTATCTGGTCTCCCTTCTTCCATACAAAACAGGCATGACCTTGATATCATCTTCTCCTGTATGGGTTATATTTTGCAAATTCAGCCTAGGAACTTTAGTATGGTGGTTTCTTCTTACATTCGTGTCCAGTTCATGTATGATGTGCGTACTCCACTGCTAGCTACTCTTAACTCCATCTTTACTGATAGTGGAGTCCCTGTTAATTTCAGTTACTTCAAATTCCCCAAGGCGATCTGCCATGTTTGTAGAATTGTCGAGCACCCACTCACTCCTTGTACTAACATCATGCCTATCTCTCCATCTATTACTCCCATGGATACCTCTCAGAACTTAGTGGGAGAAGGGCTCAATACTAACATGGCAGTAGCAGGGGTGTCTCAGGACTCTCGAATTCATCTTCCTACCCCTCCTCATCTTATTTTCAATCAAAGAGGCAAAAGGAAGGAATGGGACAACAGCTTAAGAATTAAACAAGAAAGCATGCAGTATCCTTCTGTTGCTTCCAAAAAGCAAAGAGAGCTGAGGAGAGGTAGTTCTAGTTCAGGTTGGAGTCCTTTAGATAATAGGGATCAATCGCAGTTTAATGGTCCTTGGATCACAGAGGATTATCACTCAAAGCCATGGTTTATTCCTTCTTTGGAGTCCATCTCAGGGTCTGAGCAATCTACAGGAGAGCTCTTTGTGAACTCAGTCATTGTCACTCCTGAATCCTCAGAAGCAGTCAAGGTTAGCGAGATTCATGATCAGCCCAAGGAAATTGAAGATTAGCTTAGCTTGTCCAGCCTATATTTAGTCTCGGTTGTTAAGTGTTTCTTTTTAATTAGTTTCTCAGTAATGTATATGTGATGGTTCTGTGTTTAGATAACCTTATGATAGAGGTGATTTTGGTTTTTGTTAAGATGGAGGTATGATAGATATTGAATCTCTCCATATAATCTTGTTGTTATTTATCTTGTTAGTATGCTTGATATGTAACTGATGTTTCTGTAGTTCCTTTCTCAGTCGTATGTTAAGTTTAATCTGATTAGTTAGTTACTCCTCTTACATTCAATCCCTGTTTAGATTTTGTTAAGTTATCTTTGGTGCGAGTAACAGTTATTAGAGTTTAGAGTTTGTAGTTGCAGGAATCATAATCTAGTATTCTTAGAAGCTCTTGATTTTTAGCTGCAGGTATATTTGGAATTAATTGGTTCACTGCCTGAGTAGTGAAGAGTCTAAGTGTAAGGGTGCCTCTAGAATCATCCACTAGAGATAAAGGCCAGGAGGGTGGAACGTGTCTGTATAGGCACTTCTCCAGATTGGTCTTGACCTTTAGCTTCTGGGTTCTAGGTTTTATTGGTTTCGCTCTTTAGGTAGTTCAAATCTCTGTTTATAAAAAAAAAAAAATAATAATAATAATAATATTTAATAATTGTACCTAATAATCATCACGAGTGGAAAATCATAGGAATAATAAGTTTCAGAGTAACTTGTTGGTTAAAGTTTTAGCATTAGTAGAGTGGAGTAGGGCTAGTAGTAGTGTGCTAGTTTTGCCTAGATTACTTACATTTGCCTTTTAAATATTAATAAAAAAAAAAATATATATTTAGAGCCTCTCATCAGTTGTCAGGTTGTAGTTATATATACATATATTAGGAGAGGCCGATAGTTCTTTGTTAGGGTCTTTGGGTTCAGTCGTGTCCTGTAGATATTTTAGGTTTTTAGTCTTTACTTTGTTGACTCCTTCGTTTCTTTGCTTTTTCCCTTTTAGTTAGAGTAAGTCATTAGGGTAATACTCTTAGTCTTAGGGTGTTTTCGTTGGTCCTCTTGAGGAGTGACGGTATCGTTTTACTGGCGAGTGATCCATTATGGCTGTTCCATCCATATCCAATAATTGTATCTCTTGTCTTAGCTGGAACATCAGAGGAACGTCCACATATATCTCGAAAAAGCATCTCCTCAACTTAATAAAGTTTAAAAAGCCTGACATTATTTTTTTGTCGGAAACCAAAAATAGATCCCAGAATATTAATAAACACATTCCCATCCGGAAAACGTACGCTAGTCACTTCGTAGAGCCGAGTAACAAAGCTGGAGGTCTAGCCTTATTCTGGAAGCATCACATCAACGTGAAAATTTTGCAGTCCAACGCGAATATTATTCACGCGGAGATTAAAGATGCCCTTAACTCGGTTTCCTACATTACTGGCTTCTATGGGTGTCCGTACGCAAAGAATAAAATGAAGACATGGAAAACGCTTATTGACCTGAAGATTAACAATAACATTCCTTGGGCAGTTTTAGGAGATCTCAACAGCATTCTTGATTCTCGGGAGAAAAGTGGGGGGATTGAGACTTCTAACTCTCACCTCCCAAAAATTCAAAAGATCATTCAGTCTCTAGGTCTAGTAGATATTGGTTATAAGGGCAACCCATACACCTGGACTAATCGGCAGCTGGATGGTAAGCTCATTCAAGAGAGACTGGATAGAGCATTAGTGAATGATCAGTGGCTGAAATCTTATCCAGACTCTAGTCTTAGCCACCTAGATACGAGTGGTTCTGATCATAATCCTATTTGGTTGAGCTCGATTGAAACTGCCAAACAAAAACCTAAACCTTTCAAATTCATTAGGACGTGGATGTCACACCCTGAATGCCATGAGTTCATAGCCAACAAATGGAAGCATCTTGGTGACACAAGTCCTAACATGATTCAGCCCAACTTGTCTCAATTAGGCAAACACCTCTCTAAATGGAATAAGGAGGTTTTCGGTAACCTTGATAAGCAGATTAATAGGACAGTGGAGGCCCTCCAAAATAAACATATCAATGGTAAGGAGAGAATCAATCTGAACTATCGTCTTGAGGATCTCTATAGACAGCAGGAAAGTCTATGGAAAGAGAAATCGCGTAATAATTTTATCGAACTCGGGGATAAGAACACAAAGTACTTCCATTCACAGGCTATTCACAGAAACCGAAGCAATAGAATCTTAGCTATCAAAGATCATAATGGTGAATGGCAGGATGACATGGAGGAAGTCACCAACATCATAACCAATCACCTTCTCAGCATCAACACCTCATCAAATTGTATCAGCTCCCCCAGTATCCTCAATCTTTTCCATCCAATGATTACACCGACCCAAAATCATGACATGACATCAATCCCGGATAAATCGGAAATTGATATGGCCATCCAATGGTTGAAAAAAGATGCCGCCCCTGGTCCAGATGGTTATCCGCCATTCTTCTTCCAATCTAACTGGGACACGATCAACAAAGATATTTATAAGGTGGTGCAGACCTTTTTTCAGACAGCGGAACTACCCCAGAAACCAACCACACTCATATTTGTCTTATCCCGAAAACAGCAGTTCCTCAGAGCCCAGCGGATTACAGACCGATTAGTCTACTCAATACCACCTACAAAATCATCACAAAAATTCTAGCGGAGAGACTTAAAGTGCATCTCAGCAACATCATCTCTCCTTTTCAAGCAGCTTATATTCCTGGCAGACAAATTTCGGATAACATCATCATGGGACAGGAACTCATCCATTCGTTTAAACATATGAAAGGAGCAGCAGGCTTCTTCGGGCTGAAACTTGATATGTCTAAAGCCTACGATAGAATCGAGTGGTCTTTTCTTATTAATATTATGGAAAGGCTAGGTTTCTCTGACCATTGGAGAAAGATGATATATAATTGTATGTCCACGGCCACTATGGCGGTTCTCATAAATGGTCACCCAGGGCCTACTTTTCTTCCTACTCGAGGAATAAGGCAAGGAGACCCCCTTTCCCCTTTTCTTTTCACGATCGCTATGGAGGGGCTCAGTCGGATGCTTTCTGCTGATTTAGGAGAAGGGAGGTTCTTAGGTTTCCCCACAAAAAACAATACCCTGACAATTTCTCACCTTCTTTTTGCTGACGATTGCATCATCTTTGGTAAAAATTCGATCGAGAATGTCCATAACCTTAAAGCCATCCTATCCACTTTCTGTTCGACTTCAGGCCAGATGATTAACTACAGCAAATCTAATATCTTTTATTCCAAAAATTCTCACCCGAAATTTAAACGCATCATTATGAAGACTCTTAAAGTCAAATATGCTTCGACTTCAAAAAAATATCTAGGAGCACAGGTATTCATAGGTCCTAAGAAAACTACAGTTTTTAACTCTATTCTAGAGCAAATAGACAATAAACTATCCAAATGGAATCATGCGTTCCTATCTCAGGCTGGGCGGACGGTAGTTGTTTCTGCCGTTGCAGCAGCCATTCTCCGATATCAGATGCAATGCTTTGCTCTTCTTAAGAGTATAAGTAAACGCATAGCGACTTCTCAGAAGTCTTTCTGGTGGGGAAAATCTAAAGGTATTTGTACCAGAGCTTGGTCAGATATTTGTCAGCCGAAAAAGCTGGGAGGCTTAGGTATTCATCATCCGGACCTGGACAATCAAGCCCTTCTGAGTAAGTTGGGGTGGCGCCTAAAGACTGATTCAGATGCGATGTGGGTGAAATTCCTCAAAGCTAAATATTTCCATCAATCTGATCACCCAGGTCCGGTAAAACCTCATCACTCCTGGATCTGGAAGAATCTGAAAAGGCAGTATGATCTCATGAATAATCATATTATTTGGGAAGTCCATACTGGAGAGCATATAAACATTTGGAAAGATAATTGGATTCCTGGAGAAGCCCAACTGCTGCAAAACTCTAATAACGCTAGGATAAACAAAGTGTCTGACCTTATTAGCAATAACAATTGGAATGAGCTCATCCTAAGGCAAACCTTCCCGGAAAATATCTGCAATCTTATAAAAGCTATTCCGATTCAGCAGGAGGGAACAGATAAGATGAAATGGAATCTCACGAAATCAGGAAACTTTACGGTCAAATCCATGTACACGCACCTTATCTCAATAAATCAACCTCCTCCCGCGGGGGAGATAAACTGGAATTTTATTTGGTCTTTACCCACTATTCCTAGAATTAAGCTATTCATATGGAAAATATGCACAAAAGCTCTGCCGGTTAGGCATCGCATAGGTAAATACATCGGAAACATAACTAACTGCCCTAATTGCACAGAGATCGAAACTATTGAACATGCGCTGTTACACTGCCCTATAGCAAAGAGAATATGGTTTCACTTTAACATTATTTCCGAACATATCTCCTCAGTTGCTGAGTGGATCATGTCGTGGCAGAATCAGGATTACACCAATTGCAATATTGGCAATGTGCAGTTTATCACTATATTATGGTTTATATGGAAAATGAGATGTGATCACTGCTTCCAACAAACCGTGTATGATGTTAACAAGGTAATAGAATCGATAAAATCGTTCCCGCAAATAAATGAAAGTAAAAAAAATCCTGATAAAAAAGTCACCTCGAAATGGCAACCTCCGATTCAACCCTATGTGAAAATCAATGTCGATGTATCGTTTGTTAACGTAGCTCAAAAAATAGGTACTAGTCTGATTGTTCATGATTACAGGTCTAAATTCATGGGAGCAAGCGTGAATAGTGGCAGAGCAAGAAACAGCGAGGAAGGAGAAGCTTTAGCTATTCTGAACGGCATTATATGGGCTAAGGAAAACAACTACATGCAGGTCATCATCGAAAGTGACAATATTAACCTTATCAAGCATTTGAATAACCCAAAACATCAGGTCCAATGGCAATCACTCGCTTACATTCGTCAAATCAAAAAAGTAAAGCAGGAGATACACCAAGTTAAATTCCAATACATCAAGAGAGAGCAAAATACACAAGCAGACAAGTTAGCTAAATGGGCACGTCGAAAGGAAAGAGTTAAAAAGTGGAACTGTATTCCGTATTTTCTTCTTAATATGTACTGTAATGAGATTCTGATTTAGTGTTTTAATATATTTACTGTTAACAAAAAAAAAAAAAAAACACTTCAAACCTGAGTGCCTATAAAGGGTTTTAGGTCAATACTTCAAACTAATAAGTCGTCTACTAATAGCAAAAAAGACAGGTACTTTTGCAACACGAAAAATATAACACCCAAGCAAAATAGGAGGCAAAGAGTTCTAATTACAATACTGTTATTTATTTTTCTTTTATGATGGTGTTCCTAAACTTCTTAGATAGCTAATTAGTTGTTTTTTCTAAAGCTTCATTAGTTATTCACTTGTTAAAAGATACCAAACACAGATGACATGTTGATACATACCATGGTGATGATTAACATAAAGAGTTATTTGATACATTTTGGAAACGACATAGTCATTTTGGGTTATGTTTCAATTGGATCCTTGAAGTGTGACTAGCTTTATGCATGGCTCGCTGAGTTATAAGAAATGTTCGAGATGCACTTCGTTTGTGTTCTTTTTTTGCATGGACTAAAAAGTTAAATTTCAACTTTTCAATATTTTCTACTCCCTCCGTCTCATTTTGTTTGGGTGTTATTCCTTTTAAGGAAGTTCCAAAATGTTTGTCCACTTACTTTAAATAAGACTCATTTATTACTAGTTTTATTGATGTTTCCCAATCTACCCTTACTTTTAATATTAATAAAAAAATTTTATTGGTTCTACACTAGTTCCAATGTAGTTTTCAATGTAATACTCTAAAGTAAATATGGGTGATATAGGAAAATACATATAGTTAGGAAGCAATAAATGAAAATCCTTAATAAGTTGGATCTCCCAAAAGGTCAAACAAAATGGGACGGAGGGAGTATTTGTCTTTTTCTTTCTTTATTTCCGTCTTAGCGTTTTTTGTTTTAGTCTTCTCACTTTTTCATCTTCATCTTCACCATGTTCTTCTCTTTTATAGTTTATCCTCAAATATTTTCTTCAAATTAAAAAGTACTAGGTTTTCTTTTTCGCCTTCGTTTCGTTGAAAGAATTTCTCTGATAATGAGTCCCAAAAAATTCAAAAAGAAGTTTGGAAGAACATACCTCCACTAATGGAGATCTATTTTCACGAATAGCCTTTGAGAATTCTTTTTTTTTTTGTTGAAACCTTTGAGAATTCTCTTGATAATTTCTCTTCAGAAAAAGGGAGCACTGAATTTTTATTTATTTCGATTTATAAATAATACTTTGAGGACCTCCCTTAAAAGTGAAAGAGTATAATGATGAAGATCAAAAGTGAGAAAAGAGAAACTATAGGACTAAAATAGAAATAAAGGAGGAGAAAAGCAAAAGATCAATACCAAAAGGTTAAGTTGACTTTTTAGTCGATGTATATAAAGACACGAAAGAGGGCTAACTCGACATTTCTCCTAACTTCGAGACAGACGAGAAGCTGGTCATAGTTTAAAGGGTCAAAATAACCCTTTTAAATATGAATACAAAATTACGGGTGAATTTCTTGTTGGTTTCTCTTTTATTTCTACAAACTCACACCATCACTATTGCTGACGACCCTTCAAAATCTAATTTTATTTTTCTTCCTTTATCCTCCCACACCACCTTCACCTTAGACCACTACCGTTGTTTTCCTCTCTTTTTTCTCTCCTCCCTCTCTCTAACTCTTTCGCCGAAGGAGAAAATCTTCTTCCCTAGAACACTAATCTAATTTGAGAGAATCTCTCAAACCAGAATAAACCAGTTTGAAGATAATAAGTAGAGTGCCGAGGAAACAAAATAAATTTCATAGCAGAATTTTGAAACCCTAAATATTAGAGATATGGTTGATCAACTAAACATTTAAAGTACCATTGCAAAATATATATTTTCATTCAGCCAAAAACCCTTAATTCATTTTTCATTGCCGATCATTGATTTGCAGCCAGTGGCGGATTCATGTAGGGTCTAGGGGTCTATAGACCCCCCTCAGCTTGTACGATGTAATATGCTTAGATATAGGTTGCTATTAATAACAATAATTGTTGTTGGCTCAATGATTGAAGGGTGGCGTTACCACTCTAGTGGATGTGGGTTCGAGTCCTAATATTAGATTATTCCGTGCATCTTCAATCGTGACTTGATTCGTGGCTGATTGGTTAGAGCAACGTATTTTTGTGGTGAATTAGTTTCGGTTTATAGGATTTCTAAAATTGGCCGAATTTTCCTAGACGATCTTAGGATTTTCTAACTTTAGAAAGTAGTTCATAGATATATCCCAACTAATCTTCAAATCTCGTGATTTTTTTTTAACAATTTTTTTCTATAAATCTATAGCTACTTATTAAGAAGTTCTAAAATTCTAGAAAGACCAGATCTTTATTCTAATTATTATCTCTTTCTCTCAATACAAGAGTGTTACAATTAAGGGATCATTTTCAGCAATTAACATCATTAAAAGTCAACTGCGCAATTGGATTCAGTGATGAATGATTGAGTGATAATATGATTGTATACGTTAAAAATGATATATCTAGGAGATTTTTCAGACCCCCTCAAAGTAAATATTGGATACGCCACTATTTGCGGCAATGTGGTATACTATACGGATAGTGAAGGAAGAGGTGATCAAAATCCTCACGGATATTAAATCTTACTAACAATATAAAGTTGTTGGGATTCTTAAAATCATTATCTTTTGTTTATTTATTAATAAGAAGGTACATGCCGTGATTTTGTTGCCCATATAATCATTGGCTATGCAAGGGGACTTGGGTGCCTTTAATATACCTTTTTACCCACCATTTCTATAATGCCACCTTGATGTGGTGTCATCTTGTGGTAGTTCCATATGAGATGTGTCATTGCATGGGAGCTCCATATGCAAAGTGTCATCTTGGTTGTGACAACACATCATGCAAGTGACAACACATGAGGTTATGTGTCACCATTCTATTTCACTAAGGATTTTTGAGGGAGAGGACCAAAATTAGCCCGGTAAATTAGCTTCCGCCCCAGCCCATTTCCAAATTGCGGGAGAGGTCCAAAATGTCAGATCCATCTGACAATTCCTGTTTCTAAGGGTTATTCCCTTCCCGTTTTGCCCCTGCCTGCTTCTCCCTTACCTGCCTTAATGGCCGATTGACATGGCAATTAATGAGCCGAAATTGTCAAATCCAGAGCATTAAATGAGGAGAAAATATCTCCAATTTTATTTCCTTCCCTCTTTAATCTGATTTCCTTCCCTTATCTCCCCGCCCAAATCTCTCCTTTATTTTCTTCTTTCTCTCTCTATCCTCTGTTCTCTCCTGTAATGGCGCCATTTTTTCATCCAAATTTTTGGGTTGAAATTTTCTGTCCCGCTCAAAATCTATCAACTGTTTCTAGCTCTATT
>BEHA01050310.1:64544-78018 GCA_002897215.1 Eschscholzia californica subsp. californica | reverse complement strand
GATTCTTATGAGAAAATTCTGCTCGACAATTTATCGCCAATATCAACAACATGGCATGACGCCGTGACGTGCCTACTCTAGTGACTTATTATGCCAACCAAGACCACTTGAGTTTTGAACAACTAGTTCCACTTTGAAGTTAGAAGTTTTATGAGCAATTTTAGCAACTCTGGCCTAAGCTCTCATCAAGATATACAAGTGGACCTTCGTATTTGTGGGGAGAATCACCCCAATAAGGGATGTACACTCTATCAAGAATCAAAGATGGGGAAGTTGTGACCTTTGCCGACATAAACCACCCCCGCCAATGACTTTTTGAATTTAAGCATGTGGAAGTGAAGTTGAGAAGAGATAAGGAGCTGTTTAGGTATGGTAGTTGGAAACACAAAGATAGAACTGACTCAACCAACTGTCATCCCCTTCTCATCTCTCAATGTAAGTCAAATACTTGTCCCACCAAATTAAATTAAAACTCTCCTTTTTGATGTTTGGGTAATTTTGTATGGGATGAGTTTTCGGTCCAAAATCACAGAATCAATGTGTTTAGAACTCAAAGATAATATCTATATAACAAAACAGAATGGAGTTCGTGCTAACTGGGACACAATTAATGCGAGTTGATTAAGACAAAATTAATGTACCATAAACTTAATCTAGACCATTAAATGAGATCGTGTGGACCGAGGCATTGAGTGAGATGAACTCCTTGTACCCAAACATCTTCGTCTCCCAACCAACGTTTCTTCTCCTTTGTATATCACCTGACCTCCCAAAACCCTTCGTCTCCAACAGAGACTCTTTTGTCTGTCTATCAACGAATCTCTTCATTCTCTCATCTTCCTTCTAAATTTGTCCACTCAACGGTCAATTCCTAATTCTCTTCTTTATCCCTGCAAAAGGAGATCTTAGTATTCATATGTTTCCAAAATCCTTTGTCTATGTGCTTCTTTTCAAATCCAGCATGTTCAATCATCAAGGTAAGTTAAAATATGTCTTTCTCTCTCTCTCTCTCTCGACACCTTTGTTTCTTCCTTCATTGTTTGATGAAAACCAGATTTTTTGATAACTGATTGATCTAAATGGTTTGTAGGATATGAAAGTTCATCCTCCCCAATTCAGTTCCTGCAATAGCTCAATCCTACTTCTTGGACCTCGTGGTTGTGGGAAAATCAATGTAAGGGTTTCATCTCACTTCAAATGACAATCTTCTAAATCATTGCATACTTGCATGAACCTTTCCCACTCCTCTTCTCCCCTTATCTTTCATTTTGTGAGTTTTCTGATAATGATGTGTATGGTTCCTTCTTTGTCATAATGCCTAAAAGAAAATTTTGTGAGTAAACTGAAGATGTATAAATCTGGATTAACCGGAAATTGTATTATAATTTAGTTTTTATATGAAGATCATGAATCTTAAGTAATGAAATTATTTCGGATGACTTAAATCGATCTTACTCCGACGTTTCACTCATTATTTTAATTTGTTGTTGATATCATTGGACTGCTTGAAGATTATTTACTATTTTGAATAAATTTACTTCTGCATGGTGAAGATTGTTTACTTACTACGCTGAATATATTTAGTTTTATCTCCCAATCAGACGTTTTCATCTGATGAATCTCCTAGCATACCTATTCGAGCGACTTCATTTTGTGGAGATGGAATTGGACCTGGGGTAGCAGAACTCATCAAGAAGGTAGCTTTCATAATCAAACCCATGTTCGTGTTTTTCCCGGTTCCCCTTTATCTTTGGAATAGGTTTATAATTAGATTTGAGAAGCCACGGATAAAGTACGTTTCAAATTCAAAAAAACACTTGTTGTTGCCATTTATGTCCAGTTCATAGTCGTAACAAATTGAGTTATAGTTCATAATCAAATGCATATGTTTTTTTTCTTCTAATTGTTGGTGAAATGTCGGTTAACTTCGGTTTTGAGCGAGTTTGGTAGTCAGACTGATGGTAACTTATGGACAACGAAGTACCAATGAGAAAAGGCATATGTGGTCGTCTGTCCCAAAAAAATTATTCGTAGACGAAATTTGTTATCTCACTCTCAATATAAGATGCAATACAATTGAACTTGTCCATGTGTACAGTTCATTCTAATAGTATTGTGCTAATATGTGGTAGTGGCAACTCTATACGGTTTCTTAATGATTGGCTCGAGTGCGGACGCAAAAGAAGTTTCCGAACCAACATGGCTTTTACTGGTGGTGATATTTAGTTATAGATAGTGACTATAGCGGGTAAGAAAATGATTTAGATGCAGGAAACATCATATATTGTCAAACATTTTCTTATACATTTGACTAAAATATGATGCTACTATTCACAGTGATGTTAATTAATTACTTTAGTTAGTTGGTTATTTATAAAATTGTAAGAAATGTTTCACATAACCACTCTATAAATCTTGCACTATTTACGTGTAAGATTCTATGATCTTTTATGTTGTCTTATCCCTCCTCGAATTAAACTTGGAAATCCACATTGATTGGTTCTTCTGAGATTGCTTTAGCAAGTTAGATGGTTTCCAATGTAAGGGCATTTAGATATGTGAACCTGCGAGTTTAGTTTTCAATCATCATTACCATTGAAAATTCTATATATAGTTTTCGAGCATGAAAATTCTATGCAATTACCATTGAATATTTACCATTGTAATTGTAGAATGTACCTGAATTCACACTCAGGAACTGACTTATCACACCTCCCACACCACCAATGTCCCTCTACGCTCTTTGTTACCTTTTTGTAGCATTGACGACTTCCAACCATGAGGGGGCAAGCAGCATAAGCAAAGTCCGGTTTGACATATGAAATAGTAGCGCTAACAGTTATCAATTCAGCCGCAGCAGATGTTCCAAGTTTGTCATCATTGATCTGGGAGATTACCTTACGCACAGATTGCACAATTGTAGACGGGTTTTTAGAAATAGGGATGAATGTGGGGTTGTATCCCTCTGAACTAAACCAAGACTTGAGCTTAAGTGCCGCTGGAATGTCTGGATTAATAAGTAACTGCGATGAGGACAACGTGGAGACAGATTTCTCATTGAAATCATTAATTCTACAAGATTTGACAGCAACAATAATAAATGATGCAGAGGTAAGCATCTCATGGACTTTGTCACCTTCAACATTGCAAAACTTACCCCATAAAGTCAATTCCACAGTGTAACCAGACATGTCTTTCAATTGTAGACTTCTTTTTAGGATCTCGGAGCCGTCTTTTTTCAGTATAGGCGTGGTTGGATTTATCGATGTCACCAGACCAATAACATCGACAAACGACTGGTGTGGCAAGTTTTTGATTTCACTGATTGCCCAGAAGTGAAATTTATGGAACGGTATTGAGTTATCATCTTCCGTACAACGCTCAACTCTAGAAGATTTGTCTAGGTAAATCTCGTATTCATTTTGAAGGGGGTTAAAGGTTTTAGACGCTGGTTTTATAATGCCGTTAGAAATGAGATATAGCTGTCCACATTCAATGTCATCATACAACTGGTCGGCTAACGCATTAAAACAAGTTATATGGATTTCGTCTCCCTTGGAATCAACAATGTCAAAGGAAAAGACTTTCCCAGGGCCTTTTGCATTTGTGTAGTTCCTAAGCTCACTTTTTGAGGTGACTCTGGCTTTAACTGTCCACTGACCTTTGTAAGGATTAATTGCCTTAATGGTTAGTTCCTTTACAGGACTTGAAATCATAGCCAAACTCATTCGGTATTTAATGTCACAAAGCGGTAGTGAGTTGTTTACGCATAGAAGAATAAACAATAAAAGATAGGTGAAACAACATTGTATACATAGGCCACAATGACCGTAGAAAATAACATGGAATTATTTTAACCTATGTGGTGATGAGAGGTTGGCCAGCCTATGCGGTCATACTGCTGGTCATCGAATAAAAGATGCAACAAAGCAACATAGGTATTTGGGAATCTACTTATATCCAAAAAAAAAACCTGACAATGGAAAGTATATTAAGATGAGGACCAAACTCAATGTGTTGCTGGAGTACCACAATTTAACCCTTTCCAGTGACATAAAAGATAGGTTAAACAACATAATTTACATAGACGACAATGACCGTAGAAAATAACATGGAATTATTTTAACCTATGCGGTGATGAGATGTTGGCCAGGCTATGCGTTCATACTGCTGGTCATCGAATGAAAGATGGAACAAAGCAACATAGGTATTTGGGAATCTACTTATTTTAAAGAAGAAAAACCTCGTATTGGAAAGTATATTAAGATGAGGACAAAACTCAATGTGTTGCTGGAGTACCACAGTTTAACCCTTTCCGGTGACATAATGTTTATTTTTATCTAACTTCCACTGCCAGTAGTGGAAGACGTTAGATGGTAGTCATCCAAGTCTTATAGGGTGAAATTTGATTATAGTCGAAATGGTTGTAAAGGCAACTAAGAACAATATGTGGTAACGGTTTAAATATCAGCCTAACTAATCATATTCTATGTTTCAAATTAGATCACAGTATATAACTTGTAGCCAGGTCATTCATGTGATAGTGGAACAACATTTAGAGGCAGTAATCAAATAGCTTCAAATCACAGAAGGAGACAACAAACAATGGTAGTACAAAGTATGGATTAGTGAAACTCACCTGACTCGAAGAAGGTTGGGTCCGTTAGAGATTGCGGCCACCTGTCCAGGACATGGAACGAAATTATGACCAAGAACATGCAATAAAATGTAAGAATCAACCAGAAGTAGTATTAAAGAAGTATGCGTCACTATAGAAGGGCTAGAGGGCAATCTATTTAGGGATTTAGAGATTAAAAAAAATGTTCCCATCTTAGTCTCTCCTTATTTACCATCATTCCCAGTATTACTTACAAGTGACAACCACCATCAATAAGTATCATTTTTCTCCATGTAGAGGGCAGGCTATTGAAGTCAATAAGTGAACAAATTGATCAAAATACTCTCGATCAGATCCTCATCAAAAGTTATCACACATGTGATGGATTTTACGGAAACTTAGTTTGAATTAAAGGGGCAAAAAAATTTGTAGACAATATGGGAGTACAAAATGGTGAGTTGATGACATCTTAATCCAAACAGGGAGTAACTCAAAATGTTGATGTATCCTGCTGGGAAATTTGGTAGTTCTTGTTTTACCATATAAAAAACCTTAGAACCACAAAAAGAGTTTCCCCGCCATTTATGTGGAAACTTCTTGAGAGTAGTTCTTTTTGTTGTTGAAATTCTTGAGAGTAGTTAGTGTAAGAAGTTGGTAGCTGCTGAATTTGTTTGTGGGATAAGAATTTTGACATGTTCCAATGTGGGATATCAAATTCTAGGGTAACTTCAACGACACCCATGAGGATGTAGACCAAAATTAGAGTTACATACGCCAAAACTGACATTCTATTAGCAAGGAAACTTATGAAATAGTAAAAAATTGTTTCACCTGGACATTTTATCAAACAAGTGCTGAGCAATGAATAACTTTGTGTAACAGAGTAACTCAACTAAAGAAGCAACTAAGATTAGAGTTAAAAGGGAAAGAAATGGATAGTGTTTAACCTTAAAGAAGTAAATCCAATTAGCAGGCAGTAAAATCAAAACTATTGTTGAAGAAGTGAAGAACTTTGATGGTAGACACCAAATTATATAGGCTTTGATGACCAAGATTGAAAAGAAAAGCAAATCATTTTCTGTAACAGTAGTCATTACTCCTGTAAATGATGGGTAATTATAGATTCTAACCAACTAAATTGAATTTCATATTAAAGAGATGGAAATATTTTGAAGAGAGAGAGAGAGACATTTTGTTGAAGAATATAAATGAGTTAGTGAAGAGGAAAATTGAATCCCATGGAATAGTGATAGTCGAATGGAAATGGAAACGGTAGAATAGATGATGATTTGCTTTTCCTTTTTTTGTTGAAACAGAAGATGATTTGTTTTTTTTTTGTTGAAACAGAAGATGATTTGCTTAAAAGACCCATTTCATATTATTGGTCTTAACTCAATAATTCTCATTAATATTACCCCTAACTGATGATTTGCTTTCTTGTTTGTTGAAACAGAAGATGATTTTTTTTATTGTTAGAACGGAAGATGATTTGCTCAAAAGACCCATTTGATATTATTGCTCTTAACTCACTTTAAAAAAAAATTATTATTGCTCTTAATGCATTAATTCTCATTAATAGTGGTACGGGAATACGACCAACCTTTCCCATAGCTTGCCAAAGCATTCTATTTTCGATTTTTGACACAAGGGAATAAAGGGAATAAACCATATAGAATATTTATAACCTAAAATCATTAACACTCCGACTATAAGATTATTGGATGAGCAATTGAAGCCAACAATTAGAGAAATGAGTGAATAATGAACATTACACACTAAATGGAAAACAATCCCTAATCCACCCGACAAACCAGAGCTAATTAAGAAAAAACTAAATATAGAAATTAACCTTGAAATACAGTGGGGTATTTGGTTGAGGATTTTTATCGAACAACTGCAGCTCCAAATTAACCTTGATACACAATGGGTTATTTGGTTAAGAATTTTCATCCAAACCCTGCAGCTTGAAACCAATTGCGTCTTTCCTAAAAACCAACTGCAGCTCAAAACAAAAAAAATCACCATTGAAATATTGAGAATGCCAAGACTAATTAGTTCCTTACTTTTGATGTTTTAGAAAAATCTTCACTATCAGTAACAGAAAATCGAGAGATTTGATCAGGAGGAGAGACAAACGCTGAAAAGTACCTTCATCATCACCGACAGCAGAAGTGAATGCTAAGTCATTAGAAAAACTGAAGGCAAATTTAAGTTTGCCGGACCAAATTTCTTCCTCAATATGGGATATTCTCATATTCATTAAATATTTTCATCTTCTTTCTGTTTCAGTGTTAGAGATTTTAACCTAATATCTCCTTCATGAATTTAACCAAGGATCACATAACGATTGAAGAAAAGGTTCGATTCATCTTTTTTATGAAAATCAAAAGTCGCTGCCTAGGGGAATTTTTCTACCGAGTGGGATCCAAGGGCTAGGACTCAAGGTTGAGATTAAAAGGATCAGATTTGAACACGATTCAGCTTGCATTAATTGTGTCCTAGTCAGCCTTGTATTTACAAAAAGCCGAAGGATTGGAACTGGGAAAGGATGATGAGGGCTTATTTCTAGAGCACTCCTCCAAAACTTTTAAGGGCACTCACTTTTTTGGTAAAGTTTTAATGTTTATTTAAATGTTTTAAGTTACTTAAAAAGTTATTTTAATGTTTTTAAGGTAGTTTTAATGTATTTAATGTATTCAAGTGTTTCATGTTGACAACACTAAAATAAACATTAAAAATACATTAATGTTTTTCTTATTCAAATGTTTTAACTAACTAAAATAAAACACCTTTTAAGTTACTTTAATATATTTTAAAGTATTTTAAAGTTAAAGTGTTTTAAGTTAAAACATACATTAAAGGTATTTTTTAATGTACATTAAAATACAATAAATACATTAAAATAAGTTAAAACATTGAATACATTAGGTGAC
The DNA here is from genome assembly GCA_002897215.1 of Eschscholzia californica subsp. californica. NCBI lineage: Eukaryota > Viridiplantae > Streptophyta > Magnoliopsida > Ranunculales > Papaveraceae > Eschscholzia > Eschscholzia californica. The sequence goes on along the minus strand of BEHA01050310.1, from coordinate 70,467 downwards.
TAAAGACATTATGTACTCACCTTTGGTGATATTACTCGAAATGAATATACAACGGTAGAAACTTACTTCATATGGACATATTACTCGCCTAATCCGTCTGAGAAAATTAGATAACATATCCCGTGCGTGCAAATAAATGCATAAGGAGACAGGACATACAAACATCTGTAAAATTGAAAAATGAAAAAGATATAATAAATTTAAAAGTAAAGACATCTAACTTAAAAGATTTTAATGTTTTTCTTATTCAAGTGTTTTAAGTAACTAAAATAAAACACTTTTTAAATTACATTTTAAAGTTAAAGTGTTTTAAGTTAAAACATATATTAAAGGTATTTTTTTGATGTACATTAAAATACATTATGTGTACATTAAAATACAATAAATACATTAAAATAAGTTAAAACATTAAATACATTGGGTGTACATTAAAATACATTAATGTACTTTAAAATACATTAATACATTAATGTTTGGCTTATTCAAGTGTTTTAAGTAACTAAAATAAAACACTTTTTAAGTTACTTTAATGTATTTTAATAAATTTTAAAGTTCTAAGTGTTTTAAGTTAAAACATAAAAACAAGTTAGTTTTAATGTTTCTAAGGTAGTTTTAATATATTTAATGTATTCAAGTGTTTCATGATGGCAACACTAAAATAAGTTACTTTTTTTGTTTATTTAAGTAGAAAAGTTAATTTGGTAACGAAAAATTACGGACTTCATTTAAGTCAAAATTTGACTTTCTTTTTAAGTTAAAATTTTTAGCTTTTGACTTTAAATTAAAGTAACTTATATTCAACACATGCATGAATTTTTTTCTTCGTCTATATCCGCTATACCACCACAACTAAATCTCTACTAGGGGTGGGAAGCGGGCCGGGCTCGGGCGCCCATGGGCATCTCAAGTCCGGGCTCGGGCAGCGTAAATTTTAAAATATCATGCACAGAGTCCGCCATGGGTAGTGGCCCATGACGGGCTCAGCGGGTGTCGGGCTGGCCGGGTATCGGGTATGTTGGTCTCAAAAGTAAATATTAAAAAAAAGGTTATTTCCCAAATGGCCCCCAACTTTGTGACCAGCTTCTTGCCTTGCCCCATACTTTAGCAATAATTCTCGTATGACCCCCCCTTTTTCCATTATCTTTAACATTCTGTTACTCTCTCTCCTCCATCTCATTCTCTATCTCTGCCAAGTCACCTATCACGCCATATCATCATCTTCTCCGACAGGGGTCGCCGACCGGTCAAATTTCCAGCCGACGACCTTCAAAGTTTTTTTTTTCTCTCTCTCTCTCTAAAAAAAATTTTAAAAAAATTATCTCCTTTCTCTCTCTCTGAACTCTGGCGAAGGGAAACCCCCTTCGACGGAGTTTAGAGAGACACGAGAGAATTTAAATTTCTTTTTTTTTAGAGAGAGAGAATAAAGAGCCTTTCTCTCTCTCTGAACTCTGGCGAAGGGAAACCCCCTTCGACGGAGTTTAGAGAGACACGAGAGAATTTAAATTTCTTTTTTTTTAGAGAGAGAGAATAAAGAGAAAAAATTTGAAGGTCGCTGGCCGGAACCCTGCCGGAGAAGATGATGATATGGCGTGATAAGTGACTTGGCAGAGAGAGAAAATGAGATGGAGGAGAGAGAGTTACAGAATGTTAAAGATAACGGAAAAAATGGGGTCATACGGGAATTATTGCTAAAGTAGGGGGCCAGGCAGAAAGCTGGTCACAAAGTTGGGGGCCATTTGAGAAATAACCTTAAATTCATTTTAAATAAATCTTTAAGTACAACTTAAATTAGTGTATTAAGTTACTATTTCATATATATAAATTTGAATATGTAATACTAATTAAAATATATCTATAAATTTAAATTAGTTAAATTAGTGTATTACGTTAATTTATGTAGATTAAGTAAAATGATATAACAGGACTTTCGTAAAAAGTTACATTCATATTCCTATACAACCCAACAACAAGTTAGAAATCGCATTACTGGAATGCGATTTCCGGGAATGACATTCCATTCCTGCGCGCCAAACATGACCTAAATTATCTATAAATAGGAGAGGTTTATAGGAATCAAACTCATCAAGTTATGTAACCGAACAACCCCACATACAATTGTATGTGGTGATTATTAATAATGAAATTATTTCTCTGTGGATGTAGGTCTTGAATGTCAGACCGAACCACGTTAAATATCGTGTCACTACTTAAATTTATATCTCACAATTATTACATAATCGTGAATTTAACAAGGGAAGAACACATGGTTTGTCCATACAAAGTGCACTTGATCTGGTAGGCCAAATTAGTTGTTGAATCCACCCAATAAAAAACTATATATTTTCTTCTTCACCAGTAATTAATCACAACCATCGTCACCGTCACCGTCACCACGAGTCCACGATACAAATAACCAACAATCTCTACTATCACTTTTCTCCATCTTCTTTCTTTGTTTCCCCCTTTGTCGAGACCCTCAATCAGGTCTCAGGTAACCCTTTGTCGATAATTTTTCTCGACAAAGGCGAGAGAGTAGCAGATGAAGATGGTGGTGCTGGTGAAGATCAGAGATGTGATGCCTACCTTCTTCTTCTTTTTTCTATACTAGCTATAACCCGTGCCTCCGACATGGATACTTCAATCAAACAAATATAGTGGTGGTAAAATGAAAATGATAGACAGTGAAAAGAATGTGATAATGGTGGTAAAATGAAAATGATAGTTTGAATAAATTTTTGTTAAAAATAATCAAATACAAACTCTTTAGTAATTAGTAGAAAAAATAATAATGTTTCAAAAATATAAATAGAACAACAAAACCCTCAAAATTCTTTGGATTGGCCTTGAAACTGCCTACTACGGTTGTCCAATTTGAACAAAGGATAATCCTTGTCAATCATGTACCTGTGGAAGATGAGAAAAAAAAAATATAAGTTGTTAAAAGGAAAAAACCAGAAAAACATGGTAACAAATAACTCTAGTTCAATAAACTTGGTCTAAACCACATACGTCAGCACCATACCACGCCTACTTGAGACTATGAGCCACATCTAATGTTCTCGAAATGGTCTCCGCACGAAAAAGATATTGATAAAGAAAAAAAAAATTATTATCACAAGTTACGTCGAATTGCAATCATAAAATAGTATCTTTTGGATCTGTAATCTCTTCATGGATTTTTTTTGTTTGCATCTTTAAGTTCCTAATTCTCATTCCTTAGCTAATTTGACACAAATTGCGTCATTTTGTATAATTGATTCGTCAATTTTCGCATGTCTCACATGCTCCTAAATATTGCTCAAAACTGCAAACCTGCGTGAACCCAAGCGAATGATTAAAGAACCAAAAAAACATTTAAAAACCATAAATCTATATATATATATATATATATATATATATATATATATATATATATATATATATATATATTATGATTATTATCCATTCTTGACCAGTTAGACTTTACCACCACAGTTCTGTGCACAGAAATTTGGTACTGATATGTAGGCACACAGTCATGTCTTTTAGTTGTTTTACACTTTTACTTTTTTCTTGATTGCTACAAAGCGGAAGGAAGGATTTCTACATCCTCTTTATAATTCCCTTCCAATTTCTTTGTACTTCTTTTTGGTTTCTTGATCTTACTTGTGGTCAATTGCTTAAGTAAACCTATTGATTGTTAACCAATGTCATGTCAGACTTTCACAGAGTAAGCCACATGATCAATCGAGTCTTTTCTAGTAATCAAGTTACCACGGTTTGTCGTCGAGTTGCGACCCGCTTAGGTAGCCAATTTAATTCTACAATGATCACATGATGGAGAACTATTACGTCAATTGTGTTTTGAAGCCTATACTACTCCAGTAGGACGATATAGTTTATAAAACACATGTTACATTTGTTTCAAGATTCGGTCCTCACTTACTTAATTAATTACTTATTTGTGAATATATATTTATGCTACTTGAAGTGCCTTGAACTATATATATATATATATATATATATTTGAACTGTTGGAGCATATGAATTGATTTCCAAATTCTTATATTAGATGAGATTAATGAAGAAGCGCAGACATCCTAACAACATGAAGCACCAAGTGGTACTTAATGTAGAAACCGGATCTGTTTTTATCAATTTGGGCAATCAAACGTTGTCCAAATCAAGATCAGGATGGACCATTGGATTCGTCTCGTCGAGCTCTTGAATTTAGACATAAAGTTTATCAGAATCCGATTTCATATGAATGAGTTATCATTGATTTACTTCGGAAAAATATAGGGATAACTACAACGTGTAGTTTTATTATTAGTACCGTATTGGAAAAATAAGGAAAGTTCTACTTCCTTATATAGACTTTTCCTTATGTTACTAATAATAGATTGGTTGGGATGATGGGATGGTTGGCGTGGTTTGTACCACGCAAACCACGCACGCGCGGCGTGGGCGAAAGGGCGTTTAGGGCGCATTGGGCGCTTTAGAGGCGCCCGCACGCACTTTGCACTTCGCTCGTCGCGATTGGATTTTACGATCATAGATATGATCTGACGGTCAGGATATTTGGCGCTCTTAAGATAGATCCGTTGATGATCTAACGGTGGGCGTTCAATGCGCGAGATCTTAATAGATCCGTTAAGATCTGACGGTCAACATGGCACCCGAAAACCAACTGTCAAATATGACTGTTGGGAAGCATCCATTCATCTATAGGCACCCATAGGAAGTGGTGTCAATACCCCTATAAATACCATGAGAATTCAGCAAACAAATCATTAGTTTTTTGCATTTCTGAGCATTCATTTTCAAGCATTAGAGTTTAAGGATCGTTGTTCAGAAGTTCATATTACTTACCAAGTTCGTCAGACTATCATAACTTAGAGGTACCATCTTTACTTTGATAGGTAATCCGTTTTATCCTGGGAGACATACACCATTACTGTTGGTACTGATATACAGGGTGTAAATTGTCTTAAGGACAGAGGTATCCTCGACTCGGATATTTTACATTTGATTTTTCTTTTTTATAATCACTCTTGTTATCTTAATTGTTAGAAGATAACTCTTTCTCTGATTTACGAGATAGGAAGACAAACAAAAGTGGGTGTACTCTGTTTTGTTAAAAAACAGAAAGATTAAGAACTATTCTCTGAAAAGAGAACCAGGGAAACAACACTTAATATATCCAACTTCCCGCGAAAAGCATATGAACTACGAGACGTAAAGTGCATGACTAACTATTCCGGAGAAGCTAGTGAGTAAAAGACTTTTTCTTCCTTTCTTGTCCATCAAGGAAGATGCAATAGCTGTGCCTGTAAATAAGATAACCAATTATAGGACGGTTGTTAAGTTTATGTGAAAATTCAGTCATATTTTCGTACTTCTGATGTACAACTTAGAAAATAGAATACTACCCAAATACATTTGATGCACCAAAGAGAGCACTTGCTACAACATCAGATGCAATTCCAACACTCCGGAAAACAGGCGTAGAATAGTACACCAAAAAGTTTAACCTGCCAATTGTTGAAATAGGAAGAGTGCTGCACCCAAGCTTACAACTTCATAAAGACAAAAACATCAGAAATACAGTAAAAGCAAGTTTCGGTGTAACCTATTATTATAAATCAAATACGCCGAACCTGTTATATTTCCCAATAGAATAAAAGTAAATGAAGAGCTTATTCTAATTATTCAAGAGTTGAATGAAAATTTAGGTTTATAAAACTTTTTATATTTCCTCAATCCAAATGGTTACGTCTTCAACTACAAAACCGACAATAAGCTGACATTATATAGCTGTAGGGATTTATACCCTTCTACTAGTGTTTATAGCGGAAATATGACATCTAATGTCTACACTAGTATTCCCAGGATCACATGCAAAACTAGTAATTAATCTAATGGAGATAGTAGATTACCTTAA
>BEHA01050310.1:50941-61722 GCA_002897215.1 Eschscholzia californica subsp. californica | reverse complement strand
TCTTATTCTTCATCTCTTTCTCTCTCTAAAAGATTAGGAATTTCTAATCTCCTTCTTCATTTATTTCTCTCTCTAAAAGATTAAGAACTTCTGGGACATATTTCATGTTCTTCATCTCTTTAAAAGATTAAAAATTTCTGATCTTCTTCTTCATTTATTTCTCTCTCTAAAAGATTAAAAATTTATGGCGTATGAATGTTCAGTTGTTATCTGTACTGTGTGTTATAGTTTGTGTACAATACATGGCAAAATTTCTAATACGTTGTTAGACGGTCAGTAAAATATTATGTGTACAGTACATTACAAAATGTAGAGTACATTTCTCAGTTCCCGCTATACTACCAAGTTCCTGCTACCTGTGTTTGTGCATTGGACACACTAGATTCTTTCTCGGGGAATATTGAAATGTAATGTGTAAAAAAATATTTACTATACATTGATAAGTTTTAGATATCATTTTTCATTACATATCTTTCGTCGTGCTCTTATTAAGAAGGATTGTGTACAATACATATTTGTATTTTCTGTACATTTTAAAATGTACATTAGACCATGAAAGCTTTTACAGAAAGTCCCCCCTTTACATAGTATGCAAATCGACCAATGTTATCTTTAGTCGAAGTTGTAATACTTTGTACCAAAACAAAGTTATCATTCAATCCAATACAACATATTTGTATTTACTGTACATTTTAAAATTTACAGTACATATTTGTATTGGTCGTCCATTTTAAAATGTACATTAGGCCATGAAAGGTCTTACAGAAAGTTCTCCGCCTCACATAGTCCTCAAATCAACAATGTTATCTTTAGTCGAAGTTGTAATACTTTATACCAAAACAAAGTTATCTTTCAGCCCAATACTACATATTTGTATTTATTGTACCTTTTAAAATTTACGGCCAGTAAAGTATTATGTGTATAGTACAGTGCATGACAAAATTTACAATAAGTTGTTAGATGGTCAGTAAAGTATTATGTGTATAGTACATTACAAAACGTATAGTACACTCTTCAGTTCCCGTTATACTACCAAGTTCCTGTTACCTGTGTCTGTGCACAAGACACACTACAATTTAAAGATGATGAATATTTCTCTTAAAGATGTACAACTCTATACCTTAACAAAGTTATCATGGAAACCGTATAATCCAGTTCACACGTGTGAAGACTTCATCACCGGTATACGCAAACCTCGACCAATGTTATCTTTAGTCGAAGTTGTACAACTCTATACCTTAACAAAGTTATCATGAAAGAATATTGTACATATTGTTATTTCCTATACATTATAAAATTTACAGTAAATAAATGTTTATCCTGTACATTTTAAAACGTAAGCTAGACCATGAAAGGTTTCACAAGCAGTTCTCCCTTCACATAGTCTTCAAATCGATTAATGTTATTTTTAGTCGAAGTTGTACAACTCTGTATCTTAACAAAGTTATCATGGAAGTCTATAATACATATTGTTATTTTCTGTACATTATAAAATTTACAGTACATAATTGTATGTCCTGTACATTTTAAGATGTAAGCTAGACCATGAAAGGTTTCATAGATAGTTTTCCCTTCACAAAGTCTTCAAATCGATTAATGTACATTATAAAATTTACAGTACATAATTGTATGTCATGTACATTATAAAACTTACAGTACATAATTGTATGTCATGTACATTATAAAATTTACAGTACATAACTGTAAGTCATTTTTCTTCTAGCTTGGTCCCCCCAAAATTTTTCTTTCTGCGAACAACCACCTAATGTGGGGTGCAAACTTCTATATGGAGTACATTTGAAAATATACTGTAGATTTTCCAATGTGCTGTACATTTCAAAATGTGGAGTACATTAGAAAATGAACATTTCAAAATGTGAGTTGCGAACTTCTATGTTGAGTACATATATGAAAATGTATTGTACATTTGCGAACATAATGTACATTTGCGAATGCACTACACATTTGCGAATGTACTGCACACAAATTTGCGAATGTTCTGCACATTTGCGAATGTACTGTACACATATTTGCGAATGTTCTGCACATTTGTGAATGTTCGGCACATTTGCGAATGTACTGTACACACATTTGCGAATGTTCTGCACATTTGCGAACGTACAACACATTTGGGAATTTACTGTACATTTACAAATGTACACTGTTAACGCTTTATAAACTAGGGGGATTGGGTGAAGGGTCCAAAAGGAGGCGCTTAATAGGATTCCCATCCTAGGTAGGCAAAAATAAAAAGCAGGTCCAAAGTGTCAGGTTGGAAAAAAAATGACGAAATGGCCCTTGGAAAACAAAATATTTGCGGTTCATGCCATCAAAAATTACAAAATTGCCATCGAAATTTCTCGGGAAATGATTTTTTTCTGAAAAAGAATCTGACAACCCGTCCATCAGAATCTGTACTGTTCAGAAATTTACGGAACTGCCACCGAAAAATTTCCGGGAAACGAAATTTTTTTCGGGAAATTATTTTATTTACTGGAAATTTTTTCTGTACTAGACACTTTTGCTGGGCGGGAATTTGAAATTTCGTAAAAAAAATTGAAAATTTGGGCGGGAATTTGAAATTTCGTTTGAAAATTTTGAAAAAAAGATTTTGTGACCAGGAAATTATTTTATTTATTAGAAATTTGGGCGGGAATTTGAAATTTCGTTAAAAAAAAATTTGAAATTTTAGATGAAAAATTGAAATTTCAAAAAAATTTGAAAATTGGAAGAGATGGTTTGCTGGGCGGGAATTTGAAATTTTCAAAAATTTTTTGAAAATTTGAATTTTTCGTGTACTAGTAAATTATTTTATTTACCAGTCAGTTTTTTTTTCAGGAAAACGTCAGCATGTCTCGTCCAAGGGCACGAGGGAGATAAAAATAAAAAAACTGACATTTGAACCTGCAACTAATTTTTGGGCAAGAGTGGATTTTTTTTGGGTTTACCCCCCAGATTTTGGACCTTTGACTAAAAAATCCTATAAACTAAGTCAGGATATGTATCATATTTCAAATTTCGCACAATAACCTACTATCTAAGTTTCACCAAAACATATTGTTCCAAAACATACATTCGTGTATAGTACATTATAGGTGTGTTAGTACATGAGCAAAAATACATTGAATAAAAAGTGGTACTAAGCGAATATACACAACACCATTTAAGACACTTCATCTTGAATTCTCTTTCTCCATCCCTCTTGAGACTCATTCATATCATGTTAGTCATACTATTGTTGTGTTCTTTGGCTTAGTCACGATAGCGGTAGTGGACTCCTCATGTGCTTACTGTAAAAGAGGAACATTCAGTGGTAAATACATCTCTAATAGCACCATCCAATGAATTATGTACAGGGAATACAACAAAGACTAACACACATTCATTTACATGTCAATATAGCATACACAGAAATATTTTTCAAGAACAAACATGTGTACAGAGAACAGAACCTTGTAAAATCTTTGTCAGTGAACAAACTATGTACGAGGAACAAAAATATGTACAGGAAACTGCCTACAACACAATAGTTAGGAGAACTTACCTAGAACACAATAGCATACTCATAATTATACCCGGGAACAAATATGTGTAGAAGGAACAAATTAGTGGTCAGGAACAAACACGTGTATAGGGAACTAAATTGATGGTCAGGAACAAACATGTGTATAGGGAACTAAACCTTGTAAAACCATGTTCAGAGAACAAACTATGTACAGGGAACAAAAATATGTACTGGAAACTGCCTAGAATATAATAGTTAAGCATAAATTGCCTAGAACACGATAGCATACTCAAAATATTTGAGACAGTTCATCTTCAATTCTCTTTCTCCATCCCTCTTGAGACGCATTCATATCATGTTAGTCATACTGTTTCTTGTTCTTTGGCTTAGTCACAATAGAGGTAGTTGACTCCATTTATATACTGTAAATTTATTTATTAGAGGTACACAATATTATGTACTGTAATAGAAATATAATCTTAGTAAGTGGGTATGTATACAAGAAACTATTTACTGGGAAGTAAACAGTTTACAGTTCAGGAAACTATGTACCGAAAAGATCATACCGAAAAGTTTTGTCGGATTTAGGTTTCCCTGATAAAAATGAAACATAAATTTTTTGTCAGATTTAGGGTTCTTAAATAAAATGAAAAAAAAAATCTTTTTCAGATTTAGGGTTCTTAAACGAACCAAACTGGAAATTTTCTAAGTTTTAGGGTTCTTAAATAAAAATCAAACACAAAGTTTCTTCGATTTAGGGCTTTGAAATAAAAATCAACCTGAAAAGATTCTCAAATCAAACGAGAAAGTTAATATGATTTTGGTTATGTTGATGAGAGAGAAGGAGAAACCCATTTTTACCAAACTCAAAACCCCATCTGGAAGTTTCTTCCCCAAATCAGCAAAAGATTTTCTTTTTCGATTATGAAGAAAAACAAGAAGAAGATGTTTAAGATCTAAGTGGATACTTATAGTTTTGGGTGTTTCTTCCACAAATCCAGGTAGCATTGAAGGAGATTAACTTCTTTGAAGTTTTTTTGAAGCTTCTACTGTTGCAGTAATGAAAGTCAAAAAAGATGTGGGAAGAAGAAAGGTTTTTGGAGAGAGAAAAAATCAACTGGTGAAGAGATGTGGGAAGAAGGAAAATGGTTTTCCAAAACTGAGCACCGTGGGTAGTAATTAATGGAGATGGGACGGTTGCTTTAAGGGGTCTTGATATATTTCAATGGCATTTCCGTAATTACTGGAAAAATCAAGGTTGTTATTGATTTTTGATTTGAAAGCCTGGCGCCATGGACCTGCAGCGTATTGTTTCTCTGACGCGGGCTGGGTTCTTATACTTGGGCTTATTTTGGGCGTTTTGCCTAACTCCTCTAAAATTAAACCATTAAGAATATAAAAATGAGTTTTTATATTTATTGATGAACTAAATTTGGGATTCCTTTTCAAGTCTCTATGATTTGATTTGATATGCTCATATCTTTCTCTCTCCACTTTCTCTCTCCACTTTCTTTCTCTAAGTGTTAATGGGTGGGGATGTGTTATGAACTGGCATTTGAGATTTCATGTATTGGCAGAATTTGATGAGTCTAAAAGGAGCTGTAGGAAACGCTTGGCTGATCATAATAGGCGTAGAAGGAAGCCACATTATTGTATTATTCATGAATAGGGAAGTTTCCCAATTATTGTAATATTCATGAATAGGGAAGTTTCCCAATATTCCTAAATTACTTCTATATGTAAATCCCTTGTAAACCTATAAATACCTATGTAAATCAATGAATAAAACACACAGAGAAATCTCACATATCTCTCTCTTCCTTGTTTTCTCTCTATCTCTGTGTTCAAGCTATTTATTATTCAAGAGGAATTCCCCTCTTCACAATATATATAATTAAAGTAAAGGATCTTCTATTATGAAGCGGTGAAAAAGGAATAAAAAGTAATTGATTCCTCATTCTTTTTTTTTGTTGAAACCTAAAGTTCATTCTTGCATTATAAAAAATAAAAAAATAACATCACACACTATGAAGTATCATAATACATTATGAAAAAAATTAATGCATCATGAAAATTACATAATTTCTATAAAGAGAAAGCAAATCTCAAATCAGATTTGGCTGTTTCGAACATTAGAGAAAGATGTAAAATCAATCTAATTAAGTCAAAACCAGACTCATATTAAATGTAGAAGACGACAACAAACCAGATTCATTGTAGGTATAAAGACAATCCACACCAGATTCATTTTGGACATTGAAAACAAATAAGGGAAGTTTTATAAGGCCTCCCCAATTTTGTTAAAAGGCCTCCCCATGAACCATTTTACTTGCTAAATTATCACTGAGGGGAGGCCTTTTAACAAAAATGAGGGGGCCCTATAAAATCTCCCAACAAATAATAAGAATCTCGATTCGAATGTACTAGTATTTAGAATCTGAAAATCAATTAAGGAAGATGATGAGAAGAACTGGTGATCCACACAGAGATCTTCTCTAATGGCCTTGAGTAATTTTTGGACAGAATGAGATAAAGAGCAAAATTGAAGATAGAGAAAGAATAGGAGCAATTCTTATTCTTTCTATTTGTTAGTAGTGTTTATATGAAGGTAATATGGAGATTACAAAAATAGGGTTTGTACCTTTACTACAAAACTATTTTAAACAAATTTTGTGGACTGAAAACCTAGGAAAATTTTACTTATTAAGAGTCTAGAATGGATTTTTTGAGAGGGTTTTTTGAGGAGAGAGAAGCTCTCGGGTGACGTCAGCCCTTCTCTCCTTTCCACCTCTTTCCTGCCGAAACCAAACAGCAAACCCTAATAGCAATCTCTTGCAATCCCTCTTGAGTGTCTCGGTAATCAGCTGCCGATCTTCTCCTCTCTTGGTAATCAACGACAGATCATCCACTCACTTAAGACAGAATAGCATCATTATCGCCTATTAGCTTTGATTAGCTCTCACCCCAATCACCAACATTTCACCTTCCCGATACGTTGTCAAGCTTGCATGCAGTCATAACAACTCTAAGAAGGCAACGAACTTATTGGGGGAATTTCAGATCAAGGTACATTCAACGCAGGTGCGCGCTTTACCCGAGATCTTCTATTCTCACGCTTTGGACTGCATTAATGGTAAGATCCCTTTTCTAACGCCCTCCTTGCGTCATTAAGATTTTTTCCCCCTGCTTCTTCGACTTCTCCTTTGTCTTTTGCTTTAGTCCTTTCGGTTTTCTAGTCTGTCTTTCTCTTTCTCTCTCTCTGGTTTTGATTTTGCTGTCTCCATCTTGAATGTCGTCTGATTTGGCCGTCGAGTAGACTAGACGGGTGGTTGGCACCACCCAATCCCTGAGCGTGCATGGCACTTATTGTTTGGTGCTTCTTCTTTCCATCCCTCCCTGTTTTGGCCTTTTTAAGTCACCGGAACCTCTCACAACCCTATCCCATTCTCTCTTCCTCGTCTGCTTCTGTCCACTTTCTCCTTCTTTCTTTTCCTTCCTATCTGCATCTCTGTTCTTTCATGGCGACCCATTTTGCTGTTTCACCCTGAGACCACCTTTCTTTGAAATACCAAAAACCATCCACCAAGCAGGAACTTCAATCCATCTCCCAAGGATTTGTTGCTAGATGGTGTTGTCCCGAGGAGGCCACATTAGCACAAATCAAGCGTATGCTCTACCCTCTCACTGTCTTTTTCCGTGACTGTTACTACTCTCCGGTTCAAGGACCAGTCAATACGTTTCTCATCAAACCCAAAAGTTTGTTCATCCTTAACGCCCTAAATTTTGGTCGCCCTTGGATTATGAGAAGGATGCTGCTTGTCCTGAAACAAGTGGATTTTCCACTCACAGAGAGGGTTGATGATCTGTTTTACGAGCCCATGTGGTGTACGCTCTACAAACTGCCCTTAGCCATCCAAAACAAAGAAGATCTTGATACTATCTTCGAGCGTATGGGCAAGATAATTGAGATCAAGGCTAGAAGTTTAGGCTTCATTAATAACAAAGTTATCAAAATTCACTTCCTCTATGATGTTCGAACCCCTCTTTTGGCTGTTATCAACCTTCTCTTCGTGGATGTTGAATGTAATATCAACATTAGCTATCAAAAGTTTCCCGGAGCTATCTGTCAATCATGTCGCATCATAGAGCACCCGATCGGTCACTATCCTTCACTGAATCCTTTAGCTCCCTCAGATGATGAGGATGATTCGAGCTACGAACCCATGGAAGACATTGAAGAAGTTCCAACCAACCCACTGCATGAAGAACCACTGTTGAGAGCCCCACCACCATCTCCTGTCAACCAATTTAACCATCCCTCTCGTCCTACCACCACTACTGGCAAGAGGGTCAGGCCAAGCTCGTCTCATCAGTCCATTAGCTCATCCGATGATTCCATTGAAAACCATCATTTCAGGTCTAGGTTGATGGATAATTTTGAAGCTCAACAACTTTTGGAGGAGTCCAGTCTGCTTTCCCGTAGCCTAGACATCCTCGGATCTCAGGGAGAGGGGGGTGCCTCCATACCACCTGCCTAGTCTCGTGTTTAGTTTGGTCGTTTTTAGTTCTTAGTTTTTCTTTTCTGTTATTTGTTTCTGTGTGTGCTGTTTGTCTCTGGCTGGCTTGGTCAGTTTAGTTTTTTGTAGGCACCCTGGTACACTTGCATGATTGGCTGCTGCTGTGGGCTGCACCTGTGGCGCCTGTAGTGATCTCCTAGTGGGTTAGTTACAGGCGCGCACAGAGGGGTGCTTTTCAGTACTCTCTTTTTGTTTGTCTGGCTCGGTGTACCAGGGTTGGTCCTAGGGTTGATGCCTTGACCCGTTAGGATTGATTGTCAGGGTGGGTTTTGTTTGTTTTCGGTTGTCTGTTGTTATCTTTTTGTTAGTGTTTCCTTGTTGTTTCCGTTTTTCGGTTTCAGTGTTATATTTGTTTTTTGCTATAGTTGTTGCTCCCCGGCCCCTTGATGGCCCTATTGTCTTGTAACCCTCCTGGGGTTTTGACCGGTCCTTCCTGGGCCCCCAGACCTAGAAATTCTACAGACACCCATACCCTACAAAATCTTTCGATCCTAGCTTGGAATGTGAGGGGTTGTGGTAATTTCCTCAATCGCAAACATTTGTGGTCGCTGATTAGGGAGCATAAACCGGATCTTATTTTCCTGTCCGAAACGAAATGTATGAACACTAACATAGACAGACATCTTAATCTCCATTCGAGCTATAAAAAATTCACGGTCGAGCCTGTCAACAAGGGTGGGGGTTTGGCTCTGTTCTGGGACTCGGACCTTGAGATCACCGTTAGTCACGCTGACCATAACATGATTCACATCCATATCAATTTTGAGGGATCTCAGGAACCTTTAACTGTCACTTGCTTTTATGGGTGCCCTCATAATAAAGATCGTATCAAACCTTGGGAAACCCTTAGCTCGATAATCCCGCCTCCGGAGTGTCCGTGGCTTCTCATTGGTGACCTTAATACGATTATGCATCCCGCAGAGAAAAACGGCTCTCCCAAACCTCTGCCCAACTATGCTAGAAAGATTATGTCTTATACCAACACTTTTGGCCTTCTTGACTTAGGTTTTAGTGGTCCTACGTATACCTGGTCTAACCGTCAATTTAAGGGTAATCTGATCCAAGAGCGCCTCGATCGAGCATTATCTAATATGGCTTGGATGTCGTTTTTCCCTCACTCTAGAGTTCAACATCTCCATGGGGTGGGCTCGGATCATCTTCCTATTCTTCTATCCACCAACCCTCCCACTTTTCAAGGTCGCAAACCTTTTAAATTCATCAGAACGTGGATGTCCCATCCAGATTGCAGCTCCTTTATTCTTTATAACTGGTCCAACTTTCCCTTCCTTATTCAACAGAAACTTAATTTGCTGGCTATCAAACTTTCCAAGTGGAACAAAACGGTGTTTGGCCACATCGAGCATCGCATCAATTCTCTTACCGCGGCCATCCAGTCTACTCATAACTCTGACTCTCTCCTCAGTCTTACGCAACAGCTTGAAGAGGCCTATAATCAACAGGAGAGTATCTGGAAGGAAAAATCCAAGGTGGCCAATATTCAATTGGGAGATCGTAACACAAAATTCTTCCACGCCAAAGCTATCGCTCGGAATCGGAAAAACCAAATCACCATGATTAAGAAAGAGGATGGCACCTGGTGTGATGACCTTACTGAAATCTCCCAACTGTTCTCCACCAATCTAAAAACCATTTCTAGTTCTAATATGTCGGGGGATCTTAGCAACATTCTCAGTCTCTTCCAATCCCAAATCACGGAATTCCAAAACCTGATCCTCATCACTACTCCGAATGAAGATGAGATTCGTACTGCTACGTTCTCCCTCAAACCTGAAGCTGCCCCGGGCCCAGATGGTTACCCCCCTCTCTTCTATCAATCGAACTGGGACACGGTCAAAAATGATATTATTCATATGGTCTCTACCTTCTTCCTTTCCGCTTCTCTCCCTCCAGGCACCAATCATACTCATATCTGCCTCCTGCCTAAGTCAAAATCCCCTCAATTTACTTCTGATTTTAGACCCATTAGCCTTCTTAACACCACCTATAAAATCATCACAAAAATCCTGGCTAACAGATTCAAAACGACGTTGTCTGGTATCATCTCGCCTTTCCAAGCCGCCTATGTTCCGGGCAGGCAGATTACAGAGAACATTATCATCAGTCAAGAAGTGGCACATTCTTTCAAAATAAAACGTGGGTCTAAAAGTTTCTTTGCCCTCAAATTGGATATGTCGAAGGCTTTTGACAGGGTGGAATGGTAATTACCTCGAAAATATAATGTCCAAGCTTGGCTACCATCAGCATTGGGTCAAAATGATTCACTCGTGCATCTCCTCTTCCTCGATGGCGGTCTTAATTAATGGCCGCCCGGGCAATTCTTTCAATGTCTCTCGTGGTTTACGACAAGGAGATCCGCTCTCTCCTTTTCTTTTTACTCTGGCCATGGAAGGTCTCAGTAGGCTTCTTGAATCTCCTGACAGTCCCTTCAACTTTCTCGGGTTCTCCATACCCAGATCCTCCTTTACCATCAAACATCTTCTCTTTGCTGATGACTGTATTATTTTTGGTCGTAACACTCTTGACAATATTTCGACCCTTCTCAATATCGTCCAATCTTTTGGTCAGGAATCCGGACAAATAATCAATTACAACAAATCCACCATTTTCTTCACCAAAAACACCCACCCTAAGTTCAAACGTATTATCACCAAGTCCCTAAAAGTCCATCAAGCTTCATC
>BEHA01050310.1:28748-42878 GCA_002897215.1 Eschscholzia californica subsp. californica | reverse complement strand
CCAAGATCTTTCATCTCAAATTCTTTCTTCAAATATTCTGCAGCTTTTGAGACATCTTCAACAGTCCCAATTAAGTTTATATCATCAACGTATATTGCAATGATAGCAAATCCAATATTTGATTTCTTGATGAACACACATGGACAAATCGGATCATTTACATAACCTTCCTTGGTCAAATATTCACTGAGGCGATTGTACCACATTCGCCCTGATTGCTTTAAACCATATAAAGCTTTATTAAGTTTAAGTGAATACATGACACGTGGTTTTCCCTCAGGTAACTTGAATCCTTCAGGTACCTTCATATAGATATCAGTATCTAGATTGCCATATAGATATGCAGTAACAACATCTAGTAGATGCATATCGAGTCCTTCTTGAGCAGTTAGACTGATTAAATATCTAAATGTAATGGAATCCATAACAGGAAAATATGTTTCCTCATAATCTATCCCAGGTTTTTGTAGAAAACCCTGTGCCACAAGTCGTGCTTTGTAGCGAACGATTTCATTATTTTCATTTCGTTTTCTTAGAAAAACCCATTTGAACCCAACTGGATTTACATCCTTGGGTGTAAGGACCACTGGTCCAAAAACACTACGCTTATTGAGTGAATCTAGTTCTGCCTGAATTGCATCTTTCCATTTCGACCAATCAGGTCTTTGTCGACATTCCTCAATAGAGCGTGGTGCATAATCATCATTCTCTTTCAGAATTGAGGTTGCCACTGCAAAAGAGAATACCTCGTCGATAATTGTTTCATTTCGGTCCCATACTTCCTTTGACCATTCATAATTTATAGAAACTTCCTCATTGTTTTGTAACACTGTCTCATCAAGGGCTTTACCCACTTCAAGGGGTATTTGTTCAGAAAGTGTTGGTGTATCATTTATAGTCTCTTCTAGAGAACTATTATTTAGTGATTGGTTCTTCCTCTTTCTCGGAATAGTATCTTTAGAACCAATTGGTCGTCCACGTTTCTGATGTGGCTTAGACGACTCATTTGCTATAGCAGCTTCTCCTGGTTCTTTAGGAATATTAATTCGTGCACGAGCATTAACAGCAGGGATATATGATTTTGTTACCCTTGCAGCATCATTAAATGCATCTGGTAGTTTATTTGCAATGCCTTGCAAATGTATTATCCTTTCAACTTCTAGTTCTGACTGACTAGTTCGAGGGTCTAGATAAGACAAACTCTCTGTATGCCAACATAAATCATTTTGTTTATTATCCGATGTAGACGGATTTTCTCCCCCTAATGGTGGGAAAATTGTCTCATCAAAATGACAATCTGCAAAACGTGCGGTAAAAGTATCACCTGTCGTAGGTTCGAGATATCTTATGATAGATGGTGAGTCAAAACCAACATATATACCCAGCCGCCGCTGAGGTCCAAATTTAGTACGTTTTGGAGGTGAAATAGGGATATGCACCGCACACCCAAACACACGTAAATGTGTAATATTTGGTTGATGACCCAAAATATGTTGTAACGGAGAATAACCATTTGCTCTGGGCCGAAGACGGATCAAAGCTGCAGCATGTAATATTGCAGATCCCCATGCCAAAATAGGCAATTTAGTTTTCATCAACATTGGTCTTGCAATTAGTTGTAGATGTTTTATGAATGATTCTGCTAGACCATTCTGGGTATGAACATACGCTACAGGATGTTCAAGATCAATACCAGCTGCCTGACAGTAAGCATCAAAAGCCTTTGATGTAAATTCTCCTGCCCCATCTAGGCGTATCTTTTTTATAGGAAAATCTGGAAAATGAGCACGTAGCCTAATAATCTGAGCTAGTAATCGTGCAAAAGCATTATTACGTGTTGATAAAAGATTAACGTAAGACCATTTGGTAGATGCATCAATTAATACCATAAAATATCTAAATGGTCCACATGATGGGTGAATAGGACCACAAATATCTCCTTGAATCCTTTCCAAAAATTTAGGAGATTCTATATGAACTTTTGTGAAAGATGGTTTTACAATCAATTTACCAAGAGAGCAGGATTTACAATTAAAATCCTTAGTTATTAGAAACTTCTGGTTCTGTAATGGGTGTCCTTGAGAATTTTGGATTATTCTACTCATCATGGTAGATCCAGGATGTCCCAAACGATCATGCCAAAGTGTCACCACACTAGGGTCGTAAAGCTTCTGGTTTACGACAATATATGATTCAATCGTTTTTATCCTTACAAGATACAATCCAGAAGAAATAGTCGACAGTCTCTCTAAATCATGCTTCTCGCCAGAAGTATTTGTAGTAATATATAAATATTCTTCATTATTTTCATCTCTAGTCTCAATGTGGTAACCATTTCGACGAATGTCTTTAAAGCTTAATAAATTTTTCAAAGACTTGGTTGAAAACAGTGCGTCATCAATGGTTATTTTCGTACCATACGGTAATATTATAGTTGCTCTACCAAAGCCTTCAATGAGACTAGATGAACCAGCGATTGTTATCGCATTAGCTTTGTATAACTTTAAGGTCTCAAAATATTTATTGTTTCGAAAGATAGAGTTTGTAGTTCCGCTATCAACTACACATATATCCTCATCATCCTTTGATATTGTCTTTCTGTAATCCATACCTTTTGTACACAAAAATAAGACATAAGATTATAACATATTTGTATTATATGAACATGACAATATATTACATTAATTATTTAAGAAACAAAGTAATATATACAAATGTAACACTATTCTGGGAAAATTTTGTCAAACTCTTCATCAAGTAGTTTGTCAAATTCAGCGGGAGGTAGATGATCAAAGCTACCATCGTATATATCTCTTTCGACTGCTGGGACACAATCTTTTGGGATCTCCAGATTACCGCCATAATCAACAGGAAATAACTCGGTTTGTGATTCAGTATGATGAATTTCCACTTCATCAACTAGAAAATCAGACACATCTAATCCAGTGTTATAGGAGGAACCACCTATCTCCATCTGGTTCATTTCTGTATTCGTCGTTGATTTCTTTAACGACGCTTGATAAAGATCTACCAGATGTTTTGAAGTTTTACAGGTCCTTTGCCAGTGACCTGTCATGCCACATCTATAACATGATTTAGTTTGCATTTCAGATGGTTCATTTAATTCCCTTTTTCCTTTGTCTTGTCGACTAAATGGATGATGTCTAATACTCGAGTTATTATGACGTCCTCGACGACCACGACCGTAACCACGACCACGCCCACTAGAGTGGTAGCCACCATCTCTGTTATTCCAACTTTGACTGTTCCCATGACCGCGTCCTCCAGAGTGGTAGCCACCATCTCTGGTATCTAATTGGTGATCGTTGCCACGACCACGCCCTCTAGAGTGGTAGCCACCACCTCTATTATTTTTGTTGTGATCGTTGCCACGACCACCTCATCCATAAGATGTCACATAGGCTTCAGATACTTCTGAATAACCTGTTGGACGAGCCTCTTGGTTTTTCATAATAACTTCTCTATTTTGTTCCGCAACAAGTAGACAAGAAATTAAATCAGAATGATATTTAAAATTCATATTTCTGTATTGTTCTTGCAGGTTCATGTTAGATACATGAAAAGTAGAAAACGTTTTCTCCAGCATTTGTTCTTCACTAACAGGAAAACCACAATGTGCCAATTTTGTCGTTATTTTAAACAAAACAGAACTATACTCAGAAACAGTTTTATAATCCTGCAGTCTCAGATGCAACCAGTCATTTAAAGCCTTAGGAAGGATAACTCTTTTTAAATGGTCAAAACGTTTCTTTAAATCGATCCATAACAATAAAGGGTCTCTCATATTTAAATATTCCGACTTTAGATCTTCACATAGATGGTGTCGGATAAAATTCAGTGCAGCCGCACGATTCTGAGAAGTTTCATTATTTCCTTCTGCTATGGTTTTCTTTATATTCCTTTCTTCTAAATGAGATTCAACATCAGGAGCCCAATTCAGATAGTTACTTCCTGTTAGGTCAAGAACTGCAAAATTTATACTAGTTAGATTCGACATTTGAAAAGTAATAACACAACTTACTTTGATCTTCAAACGGTCTTCAAGACAACCCTTCGTCTATAACTGGAATTATTTCCCCACTTGGTTAGAGCCTCGTGCTGATAACGTAAAATAAAAAGATGGAGATTAACTAAAGATGACAAGTAAAATAACTCTTTTATGAAAGATGGAGATTAACTAAAGATGACAAGATTTCAAGAAAGCTTTAATGATTTTATTCTCTGGATTTTACACACTCCAAATAACAACAAGTTATGGTATATTTATACCCAAATGAAGTAGCCATAAAGATGACACATGAACTAACCATGTGTAGAAAATTTGTGCCTTGAATCCTGCATGGAGGCACCTCCTCATTGCATGCATGAGGTGGAGGCAACTATCTTCTACATGAAGGCACCTCATTACTTCAAGTTTAAGTATTATCCATGGGCAACTATAATGCCTCTTAACAATATCCAAGACACTTAGTCTATAGGCATCCAATGCTTACCAATAATATAATGAGCAGCCACATAGCCACATGTAATATAACACTTCCTATATAAACCGAATCTTGGACCTCCACGATTTTGGAGTATACTACGTCAACATTATCAATGACTTGGCGACCAATTGTTGACCTAACTTTGTACATTTAAGTGAGTGCCCAAATATATATCCTTTGATTAGTTTCCTATAAAGTCTGACTGATTTTTTTTAGATTGAGTAGGTATGGTACACCCTCACTTAACAAAGATGAATATAATTTCCTTCAAACGCTCACAGAACGTTGAGATTTTTGGCGCGAAATTCGGAAGTTGAAAAATTAGTAACTTGCTAGTTCTTGAGAGAGAAAGTGAATAAGGGTTTCAATTGAATGGGTTTTTATGCAGTTTCCTTTTCGAAGACGACGAACAAGAGTTTCTTACAAACAACTTTTCCCCTACTTACTTCTTCATTCACTGCTTATCATACGCACCGCACTGTCTATCGTACGCTACTTTCATGGAGAGTCAAGAAGTAACAGAGAAGAAGAAGAAACCCAAGTTGAAAGATATGCAAAAAACTAAACGAAAGCTTCTTGTTCAAGAGAAAGTAGAGGTAATTTAACTTACCCTTTTTTCAGAACTTCATCTTTCTTCTTCCTAATATTAGGGCACAATTTTTTTTCTCTTTCTCTCTCTCTAAAACCCTAGTTTCTTTTTGTTACAGGTAAGAAGTACAGAAGAAGGGTTGGCTGGTTCATGGCATTCTGCAACTATTATTGGTATTCGTGATTTTGCTCGTCGTATTAAGTACGATCATCTTCTTGAAGACAATAGTTCTAAAGAAATTACAGAATGGATTGAAGTTTCCCCAATTATAGAAGGGTTTCCCCAAAAAGGTCAAAACTTTATTAATTATCGTGGTTTAATTAGACCTAATCCTCCTTTAATTGAAAATTTGTGTTTGTCTGGTTTCCATTATGGACTCTGTGTTGATGCTTTAGTTGATGATGCTTGGTGGGAAGGTGTTATATTTGATTATGAACATGATTGTTCTGAAAGATTAATCTTTTTCCCTGATTTGGGTGATCAACAAATGGTGAAGATTGATGATATAAGGATTACTAGAGATTGGGATGAAGTAAAGGAAATTTGGGAAGTTAGAGGGAATTGGGTTTTCCTTGAATTGATTGAGGATTATGAAAAAGTAAGGTCTATTGTAGTTTCAGTGAGACAAATTTGGTATGAGTTGAGGGAGAAAGAGGGTTTTAGAAATATAATTAAGGAGTGGATTTGTAATGTGAAAAACTTATGGAAGGATTTAGTTCTTGATACGATTCATCAAAATTTTGAACTAACAGCTGAATATGTTCTTAATACAATAATGTCTAATAAAAATGAGAATTTGGATGTTCAGCCAATCAAAAAGCCTAGGAGTAAAAGGAGTGATCTAAGAAAATGTAGAGTTTTATCGTCTAGCGACGTTGTTTCGGGAAAACTTATGGGAAATTTCATCTCGGAAAATGAAGAGGGTTTATCTTTGTTCAAGTGGAAAAGAAGAAAAACCGAAGACTCAAACGAGGTTGTTACTCGAAGTCCCTGTGATAATGAAACTATTCAAATTCAGGATTTTGATTCAAATCAGGGAATAGATGATGCTCGGGAAGACGTTTTAGAGTCTACTCTAAGTAATGGGTGCAGAGATGATCCTAAGTTTGATGTTTCCACTCCCCATATTTGTGATCTTGCCAATGGAAAAGGAAAACGTAAAAGTAATGTCTTAAGCAGAGAAAATAAGGTTCAAGGATGTGGAATTGTCGAAGATAAACGTAGTAGAGATCGAAGTGAAGATCATCCGAAACGTTCAGATAGATTGTGGAAAAATGTACACCATGAAGCTAAATACTTGCCAGAAGCATTAGGGAATTATTTATCAAATAAGGATCTCAAGAATGATTTAAAAGTAGAAGCTAGGAAGCATCTTTCTTATCTAAATTGGAAGATCGAATACGTAAAAGATACCATGCCTAGATACCGTTATATCTCACCCGAGGGGAAGACTTATTATTCTCTTCTTATTGTGTGCAAGTTCTTGACAAAACATACAAAAAAGGACTCGACTTCATGCTCCCAAGATGGTGACAAAACTTTGATGCATTCGAATTCTAATCCCCCGTCTGTTCCTGCTCTGAAAATCCTTGAACAAGATGAAGACTGTGGTTCCTCTTCTGATTTGGAACCTTCGGATTCAGGGATTTCTGAAAGGGAAGTAGAACCTTTGGTTCCTTCTAATGACAAAGTGGTTGTTGAACCCGAAGATTGCCTTCAAGCTCTGGTTAAGTTTTATGAGTTCCAGACAGGGAAAGAGCACGATAAAAGTGAAATTATGATTTTGTTACGTGAAAAAGCAAGGGAGTACTTAACTAATCTAGGTTGGGAGGTGATAAAGAATCAAGGGAAGTATATTTATACATCTCCATATAAGAAACGATGTTATTGTCTTCCAAGAGCTTGTGAAACATGTATGGAAGAAGTAGGATATTGTAGAAGTATGGGAGTAAAGGAGACTACGGGTTCGTCATCAGAGTCGAAAGAAATTCATGAAGTTTCAAATATGCAGGAAAACATAGATAAATCACAGTTGAAGAAGCGAAAGACCGCGCCAGTGCCTCTTCAATCTAAAACTCAAGATACAAATAATCTGCAAACTAGCCAAAATGGAGAAGCAACTAAAGTGAAGAAGAGAAAGCTATCTGGATCTCAACCGGTCAGTAAAGGCCCGACACGTGTTTTACGGTCCACGAAAAGGGCGCGTCAGGTTGTGGTTCCAACTCTAGCCCATCGTACCCCTCGAACTGTTCTCTCATGGTTGATAGATAACAATGTGATTTTACCAAGAGATAAAGTACGTTACTCGAGGAAAAAAGAAGATTGTCCAATGAAGGAAGGGAGGGTAACTCGAGTCGGGATCAAGTGTAATTGTTGCCAAAAGATTCATCCTCTGTCTAGCTTTGGAACTCATGCTGGTAGCAATTATGGTCGCCCATCTGCCAGAATCTTTTTAGAAGATGGAAGGTCTTTATTAGATTGCCAAAAACAATTAGTGGAAACTACGTCGAAAGGCTTGGCTCCAGAGTCTAGTGTGAAAACTAAAAGCACTTTGGCAGATAGTGACTATATTTGCTCTGTTTGTCACTATGGGGGTACATTATTGTTATGTGAGCAATGTCCATCTGCATTTCATTTATGCTGCCTTGGTTTAGAGGTATATTCCTACTTCTTCTTACTTGCTTTAAATCAAAGTTGTGGTATTTATATCATGTTCAAGACATGGCATTTTCATGATTCAAAGCCTTTATTTCAGGTATATACTTGGATTAAACAGAAAACGTTTGATTTTGTATAGGATGTGCCAGAAGGAAATTGGTTCTGCCCATCTTGTCGATGTGGAATTTGTGTCAAGAACGAGTTCGTTGGAGGCCATGAACAGAAGAGACTTACATGCTGTGATCAATGCAATCGTGAATGTAAGTTTAATACTCACTCTTCTTTACTCGGAAGCTTATTAGTTTCAAATGTTTGAAATTTACTCAAATTTTCTACAGATCACATGGGTTGCATTCGGAAGAAAAGATTGGCCAATCGGGATCATTCACTCGGACGGAATTGGTTTTGCAGTAATAAATGTGAAAAGGTAATTGAAATATGTCTTGCAAATCTTTATTGTTCGTTTCTTTTCATGTCAAGCCTTGTTTCATGAAAATATTGACTATCGACATCCAACTAGAATCATATTGACAATATGAAAGTCTATTTAAGACAAAGTATCTAATCTAAGTACATGTACATCTACATTCTTTTAGTGTCTCACTCATCTACTCATTATACTTGTAGTATTCTTATATTAACTACTATCAACGATTTTGATATGCAGTTTTAAAATCTCCATAATCTATAATGCATTGAGTCTGATGTAGTACTTCTTTCTGCAGATATTTGTGGGTCTCCACGAACTACTAGGAAAATCAATTCCGGTTGGTGTGAATAATTTATCGTGGACTATCTTGAAATCCTCGAAAGATGATTTTGGGGAGTCTGATACTGAAGCCATAACAGAGCATCAAAGTAAACTCAATGTAGCACTTGGTATAATGCATGAATGCTTTGAACCTATTCAAGAACAAGGAACTAAGAGAGATCTTGTCAAAGATGTTCTTTTCAATAATAGGTAAGCATTTCCCTTCTCTTTTTGCCCCTTTAGATATCTCGACAGTTTACAGAAAAAAAAAAGATTTATTGTTACGACTGAATTGGTAACTTATTTATAATGGAAATCTGCAGGTCAGAGCTAAATCGGCTGAACTTTCGAGGATTTTATACTGTGATTTTGGAGAGAGGAGATGAACTTATCTCTGTTGCAACTGTTAGGTATAATCTTTTATACTAGAAATTTTCATGAACTATGACTGTAAATAACATCTTCTTGTTAGATTTAATTCACACACTTTACTTCTCAGGGTGCATGATGAAAAAGTAGCGGAGGTACCGCTAGTTGGTACATGTGTGCAATATCGTCGACAAGGGATGTGCCGAATTTTATTCGATGTTCTTGAAAAGGTATTTTTAACGATAACTCATATTTGGCTTTAATGAAATATATACCTCCCATTGCAATATATATGTTCTTGGTTGGTCGCATCGATTTAATATCTGAAGAAGCATCTATTCGTCTTCATTTTCAATCTTTAAATCCCTTTTTTCATATATTAGAAAAGAGAAAGAAAAGATTTCTCACTTGATATCTGTTTATGTTTTTTTGCAGAAGCTTAGAGAATTGGGAGTTGAGAGGTTGCTTTTGCCTGCTGTTCCTCAAGTACTACATACATGGACTACTTCCTTCGGATTCTCGAAGATGACTAGTTCTGAGAGATTAAAATTTCTGCAGTATACCTTTTTGGATTTTCAGGACACTACAATGTGCCAGAAATTCTTATGATGGCACCCGAAACAAAGTCAAGAAAATGAAGACATGCTTTTTCCAGTAGTTTTTCGAAAATCTCAGTGATTTAGAATCAAAAGTACAGATTGTGTCACCAATACATCAGCTAAGAGTCTGAGTAAGGGGTTAAGTGATCATCGCACTTCCCTCTAACGAAAAACGGTACCATGACCCTGACTTTAGCTAACTTACTACTGATTGATTCGAGACTGTAAAAACCAACATATTTTCCGAGGTGAAAACTACAGGTGCTTGTAAAGAATATATGCATCTATAGAGGAAATTTTATTTCATAAAGCATAGTAGTAGCCTAATTATTGACTAGAGTTTTGTGTAATTGAGCTTTCTATGGAACCATATTAATTTCATTCTTGTATAGTTGGGAAGAAGGATATATTATAATAATGTGGAAGATTTCAATGTAATTTAAGTTTCTATAATCCAATTTTCTTTTTGTATTTTTGTTTTGTGATGATGTATAATGCTTGGGGAATGGCAATATCATACCTAGAGTCAAGGACTCAAGGTTCACTTATTGGAAGCTTTAGATATAAAAAATACTTAAATATATGGGACCTCTCCCATCCACTTAACTCACTACAAATCTAGAAGCTTTTTGTTTTGTTTGATTTAGACACCAAGAGTCGTTTTAAATTGTAATACTATATACATTCATAAACTTTTGTAAACCTTCAAGACCATCATATGCACTCGAAATAGCCATACATTCACTTTATTTATGTCTTTAATAACTGAAGTTCAATAAATTACAAATTTCTACTTTCATAGGTAATTGAGTCTGACAACTCTGAGTTCCATAAAGGGTGTCAAACCACTACACTTAGAAGTGGTGGATACAAATTATTGTTGATTAGACTACTTTATGTTAGTCAAATTACTGTTATACTACAAAATAAAGTTCAAAATTTTACTAGCTTAAAATTTACTCTTTTTCGTTTAACTTTTGTCCTCTCTACTACCTAAATGAACGGGATATTTAATTTATTTCTCACCGTAAAAAAATGAAAAGCTCCTCTCTCATTTAAAACTTCTATCTGTATGGATTGATGAGCAACAAAAGTGGGAGAAATTTACATATGCAACTATATAGAGTTTCAACACACCCATAATTAGTTATCTAGTGGTTCTATCTAGTAGGTGGATTGACAGCCTATTATAGTTTTAAGCAAGTTCCCCACATTGAGTGTGTTTGATTTGTAACCAAAAAACAATAATAGAGTTGAACACTTAAATGAATCATCCAACATCATAGGTCCCTAGTTTGATTTTTTTTTTGCTAGCTAAGAACTTTAAGAAACCTAACTTACCATCACAACATAATGGTCCCGACTAATTGTTAAGAGTAAAGTCTCTTCTAAAACCAGTTTGCAAATTGCAACAAGCGGCTAAGTCTTATCAAAATATAAAATGCTAATTATTTAGGTGATTGTTTATTTCTTATTACTTTCTCCTGGTCTACTCGATTTTTTCGTAACACTTTTCAACCTCCCATTTAGAGTCGCTCAGCATTCCCGTTCATAATAATGGCCGTATAGTTATCAAGTGCCCACACATCTTTAATTGTTGAGTCTTTGACGACTTTTATTACTCCGTAATTGTATTCGTCACGACTTTTAAAAGTCACGAGTCAATTCTTGTATCCCATTCTCCAATCAAGCTAAAGAGAAAACAAATAGGTAAAAGTATTGCTCTCTTAAAATGTCTGGTCAGATCGAACTCTTTTAAAACGGGCTCGTAAATAAAAGAGTTGTCAAAAACGTATCCAGTTTGGGTAAAGTGCTGAGACAATGAGACAATGTTAATAGTTAGGTTAGTTGGGAGTCCTATTGGTTCACATGTTTAGAGAAGATTATCTTGTATGAAAACCTAAAATTGGACACAACTGGCACACTTTTTGGTTCCCCACTTCCCCCCAACCCCACGTTTTGTAGGTAGTATTCATATAAATAAAGTTGGTTTTAAAGATAATGAAAAGTTTGGTGACTACCATTACTTACCCGTCCTAGTTGGGCACACTCATTTTTGTGGTTAGTTTTCAGTGACTACTATATGCAAAAATATATATCTAACTTTTTTAATTAATGATATGATAACTTGACCGCCTCAGACATATCACTATTTCTTAGTAGGAATATGATCTAGTAAAGGAAAACCCATGTAGATTTAAGAGATAATCGCAAATCAACATCAGAGATTGGTTTATCAATTTCTTCTTCGTTTATGTCTTAAATCAAGAGGAAATTTTGAACGTTGATTTAAAATTTATTCCTAAATTTGTCTGAAATCCTGGCTCTATCACCAGTGTTTTAAGTAATAACAAAAGTTCAATCGCAAGACGGGTTTTCACACTTTATTTAATTATTGTATTTATCAATTTAATTTTTTAATTAGCATAATAGATGCTTTATTAAATATAATTTTTTTACTTTAAAGGTTTATAAGGATTGGTTAAAGAGAACAATAAAGAAAAGTGTTCTCTAATATACTTGTGAAGGAAGGCAAAGAACAATTTCTTTTCTTCTGAAAATAATCATTGAGGAAACTAAAGGGGTCAGCTTTCCTACCATTTCTAACTATTATTCCTTGCTTTCTTAGAAAAGGAAAGGGGTGGGAATTCAAACATCACCAGCCTCAACTTTTGAAAAAATCATAAAGATTAATTATTATATCACCAACTAATTGAGAGCACAAAAACCCTCGAGAAATAGATAGAATATGGAGATAACCATTAACAGGACCCTCCATAGCTCAAAGAAAGAAGACTTGTATACCCTAATTATGGTAATAGAAGCAAGTGGAAGTGGAACCACTTTTTAACGACCAAATTTAATTTTATTGATCGCACATATTCAAAACTGGACCAAGTTAGTCTTGTGATAAAACAGTGATGGGTGGTTTTCTTATAGCCGCGGTTTTGGGGAATAAAGAAAATCTCCGGGCATAAAGAGTTAGTCAATAAAAATTGATTTAGATGACATATTCTTCTTTTAATCCAAAAATTAACTTAATCAAGCATTGTCCCCTAATCTTCATCTTCTCTTTCTCTTTCTCGTCCTCTCTCCCGCCCTCTCTCTCCCTCTCTCACTATCTCTTTCGCTCTCAGTAACTATCTCTTTGTCATTCTCACTCTTTAATTATAGATCACCGTATCTCTTTCGTTGTAAACATCTCTCTCTGTACGTTAGTTTCTTTTTTTCTTTTTCTCTCTTGCAGTTTTTATCTCTCTTTCTCGCAGTCTCTATCTCAGCCTCTCTCTCCAGCGGTATGCATTGATCTCTTTGTGGAGATCACAGATTTCGTGGTCACGAAATGTTTTGTGGCCACAAAACAGTCTTTGGCCACAAAATCCTCTGAGGGTTTCGCCCAAAGCCCTCCTCAAGGTCCGGTTCTGGCAAAGGGAACACTTCTCCTAGCCGAGCAGTGTCTGTGTGTGAGAGAGGGAGAGAGAAAAACAATGAGAGATCGATAAAGAAACAAAGGGAGATCGATCAAGAAACAATAAGAGATTGAGAGAGAAACAGTGAGAGATCGAGAGACATATATAGATAGGGAGAGAAATAGAGAGAGATAGTGAGAGAGAGACAGGGTCACAGTAAGTGACAAAGGAGAAGAGGGGAGAGAGAAGAAGAGACAATGGTAGTCAAAATGGTGGTGGTGGGAAGTTGTGGTGGTGATTGTGATAGAGATGATGAAGATTGAGGGGCAATGTTTGATCAAGCTAATTTTTGGGTTAAAATATAATATTCCCCCGAGAATGTACAGAAAAACATGGATTCCCTAAAGAATTTATTCCCCGGAAATTATTCGTTATGCTCCAAAGCCGCAGCCTTTTTTATTTATACGAGTGTTGATTTTGTTGGAATTATTCTACATTGGTAGTGGAAAATACACGGAGTACTGAATTTTTAAGTGTGGGAAAAACTTTACCCTCATTGCTAGCTTTTGAAGTAAGAGAGGGAGATAATATGGATGCCTTTGTTCTTTGCTTCTTCAAGATTTTTTTTATGTGATTATTATTTGCATAAAAGTGTTCTCGATTTCTTACTAGAAATGTATGTCTCAATCTTAGGAGTTTAGTCTATAGAGGTTTGATAAGTACAATTTTCTTTTCATGTTAGTTAATTAGTCTGAATAAATCTACCATGTGAGTGTCTATATGAACATCATGGCCGATAGGTGATTTGTTTGAGTCACTTCTTCGGTGACTGTTCCCTAATAAGACAAGAAATATTTTGATCATTGCACGTCATAGGTGGGAAAAGATCAAAATGCTCTTTGTATTCGCCATATAGACAAGCTGGTCACCGAAGAAGTACACTAGGCGGGTCGTCAATCATTTTTGTATGTACAAACTCTTGTATTGTCTCTTTGTTAGACTGGGCCTCACCTTTAAAAGAAAAATTAGTGTAAAAGGAAATAATGTTGCAAGTATTGGGGTAGCCAACTAGCTGATAAATCATAGATATGATGCCATTGGGTTACATTTAAGTAAAATAAGCTTCAGAGTAAAGCAAAAGCTTATATCATGCAATAATAATTGCTATACTTGAGTGTTCACTTACCAGGAATTGTTTCTTCACAAATTTACTTTTCTATGTATATATATATATATATATATATAT
>BEHA01050310.1:7279-19868 GCA_002897215.1 Eschscholzia californica subsp. californica | reverse complement strand
AATTTACAGGATCAGCTTGTTGTTCAGGAGTCAATAGTTTTCCTTGGCGAAGCGTATGTACAGATGTATGTGCATCTTTTCGGTACTCTGAGAGTGTTGTTATGTTGAGGAAGTATACAGGTACTTTCATGGACCGTGTTATATTCGAAGCCACCATCAAGACCCTTCGATCCGTACCCACTTCTAAATAGGTCGACATATTTAGAACGGGTGTCGTTTCCAAAGCACATTTGATCCCATTCGGGTTGTTCCAATCTTCACTCCTGTACAGTAAAAGATATTCTGGGTTAACTCACTTGATTCTGGAATGACTCGATCTTGATTTCGAGTCAAACAATCGTCCAAAATGGAGTGAAATACAATCTATTCCAAAAGAGTGGCAATCAGAGTGACTCACTGACAAACAAGTGGAGTCCATTAAACCTTACTGGGTCAACCAAATTACAATTATGAACATGATTAGTTATATTTGGTAGTTGAACTTTTAGTGGTTGGTTTTGATAATGATAATGACAAATAAGGCCCACATTTTAGACCTTTAATGATATAAACTAGAAAAATAAATTAGTCGAAAATTCAAAAAAAAAAAAAGTAAAATCAATTAAAATTTTGAAAGGTATTTGAGTCTTACTTGATATGAAGAGGAGACATGCTCATGAAGAATACAGATGTACGGTTCGGATCAATATTTCTATCTACCCATTTCGCCCAAGTTTTCAATACTCTTTCATATGCTATCGGTCGATCAATTTCATCATATTCAATGTCTCCTTTATCGAAAGATCCTCGTCTGTCATATAAGATCAATATCATTATCACTACTAACATGACCTAAAAAATATTTAATGTTTATAATGTATAAGTGTTGTACTTACAAGACTTTCATGGTAAAAGTATTCATCCACCAAATATAAGTATTGAAGATCAAGTAATCGACATTCTTCCAGTTTTTTGCATGCTTCGAGATTGATTCGGGCATAATGATCCGATCCAAAATGCTATGTTTCTTTGGATCATCCGAATTCGATTCAACTAAAAATGGTGCCCAATAGAACTCTACTGTCGCATTATAATCCTTCATTCATCAAACAGAACAGATAAATTAAAAAAATAGTACTTTTTCAATTCAAATCGGTCTAACGGACGAGTTAACTCGGACAATCCGATTCATGTAAAAGTTTACCTCAACTCGGAAAACTGAAAGAGACCCATATTTGTTCAAGCTTTTCTTCCCAGGAGGAACAACAGATTGAACAAAACAAATCATTGATTCCCACTGATTCCGATTCAACGAGTCACCAACAAACATTAACCTTTTCCCTCTCAATTTCTCAAGCAACAATCTTGGATTGAATCTAAACAAGGAAATCCACAAAAAAAGTTGAGAATTGAATTCGAATTGGGTTTTGATTTGAAATTCTAAAATAGGAAATTGAAGAGATTTTGAAATCTTACTTGGGTAAGTTACAGTCTCTGGGTTGCCATCTCCAATTCTGATATTGAGAATCTTTTCTACCATTTCTCATACAAGTAACTTGTTCAGTGAGAAATTCACAGTCTTGTTCTTTATAAAGAGGATGACTTGAATTATCAAAAACCCATGTTCCAGTAAAAAGATCACAATCTTGAGGTGGGATTTCAACTTGTTCAATAATTTGATGATTTGATTCATCATCTTCTTCTTCTTCAATTACAATTTTCCCCTGTTTTTCATCTTCTGGAGTTACCCTCATCTTTAAATTAACAGGTAATTCTTCTTGTTTTTCATGATCTTGATCATCAGAATCAACTTGGGTCACTACTTCTTCTTCATCTTCTTCTTTCTTTATTCTTGAATTCATGTTTGAAATTGTACTGATTTGTTCTTCATTTTTAATGGTAGTTGAGAGTTCTTGAGGAAGTTCTTGAATTTTAGAAGTGGGTCGACTTGAGAAAGGAAATTCAGCAATTGATTTCACATCTTCATTATACATGAATCCAGCAAAGAGAAATATTGAGAAGATGACAACAAAGATTGATAGATTGCTGTTTTTTCTTCCACCACCACCACCACCACTTGCGTGCTTCATTGTGAGGGTTTCTGACAGAAATGGGGGTGTTTTCCGGCGAGGTAGTTGCATGATAACTTTTAGCTCTAAAGAGATGAGAAAAGAAACATAGACAGACAGAGATATAGGAAGAGAGTTTTAGAGAGAGAGAGAGAGAGAGAGAGAGAGAGAGAAGTGGAGTTGGTTTACTTTGTTCAATTAGATTTGGTGAGATGGGGATTGTCTTTGAATTAAGTTTGGTGTTTGGAGGGAGAAATGTCTTTTTCTGTTTTTCTTTTCTCTCTTAAAATTTATATATAACCAATTCATCCCATAAAGAGTGAGTCCAAAGTTTTCTTGATTAGTTCAAAATATTTCTTCTTTAGGACCGATTTCAATCCAAAATTGAAATCTAAAAAATGAGAAATAAAGAAATTGAAAGGGTCACTTGGTTTCATTGATTTAGGTCCAACTAATTCATGCTTAATCATGCTTAATGTATATATTTTACCATTGTTTGATATTAAAGTACCAAGCGTACTTCAATTATTTTTGTGGTACGTACATAAATATAGCTTCTCATGTATCCCTTTTCTTAACCATAAATCCTACAAAAACTATTCAACCGTAAAAGGGCATTTTCCTAATCTAAGTGGTTAAGGATTCTTAAGAACAAAATAAAGTCACGTGTTTACTAGCTGTCGGTTTTTTTTCCGTTGAGTAACATAATGTGAAGCATGTACCGAAATTGTATGACATGCCTGTACAATTTGGACTTCAATTTTCAAGAAAAATGATCGATGTAATTGTATAATTGTATAAGTGTTTACGAATTTATCTCCTACGAAGTAACATTTTCAATTGCGTATGTCAATCCTTATGTACTTATCATATACACGTTACGTGATGTAATATGACACACACACACACATATATATATATAGTATTGATTGAGTCACATATTTAGAAAACTCATTACCATACCATTTTGGTTTGAGCAAGATAATACATACAAGTTGATGATAAAAAAAACAATATAATAGTTCAACAAAAGAAAAATGATATAAGAAATACAAGTAACTTGAAGACAGGGAGAAGTAAAGGCTAAGGAACAATTGGTAGATAGTAGTATATCTTTCTATATTTTGTACTTGCTTACTTCACTACTTGTGGTGTTAGTTGGATTGAAAATTGAGAGTTTGAGAAAACACTTTTTTTCTACGTTAAGGTAACCCTGGATGTAAAGTTTGTAGGGTTCTTCCTTACATAAGACCCACGACGGGCGATACAAAGCTCAACTTCAACTTACTAACCTTGAAGATGAGATCCCAAGTGCAAACAATTGTAATCATAAGGGCACAATTGATTATGTTTGTTTTGATTTTGTTTTCTTTGTGAAGATATTTACCAAATAGTTATAAGCAAAGAAGAATATAGAAGAAGAGATAAGAATCATAATGGAGGTTAAAACTTCCTTAGACTAAAATTTGCCAGTTAGGTTATAGTAGCGAACACATAAATAAATAGTAGAAAAAAGATTAAAGAGTCCGGCAAATGACTAAATTGTCCAAAACTATTATGTATTAATACTCTTTTTTAATCATTGTCTCCGTCGATTTGTGTGCAACTCTTTGATCAATTGCCCTTGTGTGCAACTCCTTGATCAATTTCCATGTACAAAGTCCTCTTACTCTCGCCGACCGTATTCATTAGTTCATTGACTTGTTTCTTTGAATTGTTCCTTTAATTGTGTGAAGTGGTTCTAAATTTTCCTTACTTTAGCTTTGGATGTTTGATGAAAGTACCTCAGTGCTCAGGGTTTTCGTTAATTTGGTTCCTTTCTAACCAGTATACATACATAAATTTTGATATTCAAATAGATGTTAGTAACAAGTGAACTCTTGTTCAAAAACAAAAGACTGCAATTTGAACATCTAAAGGGCTAAGGCATTTTCCTCTTTCATAGTAGTCATTTTAATCTCAGATATTAATAATTTAAGAATTACTATATCTTATAAGTCTGTAAATATAATCAAAAGTTCTATTCGTCCTTCCCCAGCTCTCAAAAGTTCTATTCGTCCCTCCCCAGCTCTCCGTCTGATATGGCGACATATCACTTGACCATAAATTTTGACCATTCTCTCTACATACATTCCACGCTCAAGTGATATACCGTCACATCAGGTGGAGGGCCAGCTCTCAAAAGTTCTATTCGTCCCTCCCCAGCTCTCCGTCTGATATGGCGACATATCACTTGACCATAAATTTTGACCATTCTCTCTACATACATTCCACGCTCAAGTGATATACCGTCACATCAGGTGGAGGGCCGGGGGAGAGACCAAATAGAGGGAAATAAAATTTCTCAACTATAATTATGTAGTGTGATACTTTGACCAAAACAAGGTGCATAATTGATGGGAAGTATTTTGAATATAATTTGAATGATGAGTGACTTATTCTGTGGGATTTTGAAATTCTTTTTGGTTGAAAATTTTGAACCTATTTGAATTGACAAACCCTTTTGTATTCTTTGAATCGCCCTATCCAGTCATTAACTTTTTGGAAGTAGGGTTATAGAAAGATTTGATAGCTTTAATAGCAAGGTTCACTAGTTATTAGTTACTTGCATATTGGAAACAGACTCAAATTACAAACTGCTACTCTATTTTAACTACTAGGTAAACTACTACTAAAAGTGGTTCTACTCGTATGCATCAACAAAACAGATTTATCAGCAGAAACTTGCATAATATAACCCGGCCTTAACAGTTTCTTCAGCCAGTAGACTCGTCTATGTCGATATGATCATCGTCAGCTGGTTCAGCACCTCCTCCACCAGCTGCAATTCCTCCAGCACTGCTGCCACCGCCACCAGACTGGGTGGAGTGTCTGCCTTCCCTACCAATCTCCTTAAATCCTTCAGTCCCACGCTGTTCCTTCCTTGTCTGCCCTCCACGGCTCCACCCTAATTCATTCACCAAACTCATCACTTACACACATATTAACAGCCATAGTGTTTCTGTTTTCTAGGAAAATGAGTTCTGCACGGCCCCCACTTACTATCTCGATGATGGCCGGGCCCTATAGTGAGAACTGACGACATCGCCCCTGATGTTTTTTAGTACCGCCCTTAGGTGTGTACATTTAGTATCCGAACCGCCAAACCAATCCAAACAGATTTTGGCGGTCCCAAACCGATCCAATGGATACTAAAAAGTCAATACCGAAGGGTTTGGTCCGGCCCATGGATTTGTTTGACGGATAACCGAAAAAATCGAAAAAACCATTTATTATTATCTTTTATATATTATATAACTATGTCGAATTAATCACTTACCTATAGACTTAATGGTTTGTGAGATAATATTAATTTTTAGCACGTTTTAAGTATAATTGTAGCAGGTTTTAAAGCGGAAACTCGAAATTTTGTTCTTCGGTTTGGTTATCCAACCGAACCAAAGTGTTCATGCATAGTTCATTAGTTTGGTTCGGTAACCGAACAAAACCATGAAGGCATGAACGGATTGATTCGGATTAAAATTTACAATAATCGAACCCTTTAGATCAGAATATGAATAGACTCAAAAAGTCAGTTACCAACGGATGTTTACCCCTAATCTCGATGACCACCCATATAGTGAGAAATGACGACAGCCGTGTAGTGAGAAATGACGACCCGGGTCTTATATGGGCAGTCTTGTGTCATCGAGACGGTAAGGTGTAGGTGGTACGTGTGCGCTTCGTTTGTGGATTTAGATCACATTGACAATTAAGTAAGATTTCCACATTTTTTTGTGTGATTTCGTGATGTTTCTTTTTAAAATCATTTGAATTTATTTGGGTCATATAAGTCATCAGATGTTCTCAACGAGAAAAAAAAAGTCATCAGATGAGTCAATGACAAAAGAAACACCACCCAAGTTAAAAATGACTGACCTAACTTGTTATGATCATACCCACAGTCAGCTGGCAGCAATGACTAAACTTAATCTAACCCATTTAATAATTGGTTTAGATCATTTTAAATATGAATATGGAAAAGAAAAGCACCAAACAAGTATTATTAGGGTTTTAGATTATAAGATAGGGTTTGTTTAATTACCTTGAGCAAGGTTCTCCTGAGCTTGAACAGCGTGACCCCCTGTGCCACCACGGACAACAGTCTCTCCTTGTCTTGCCTTGGCTTCAAGTTCTGGCCTATTCTGTTGCTGTTCTGATGCCATATTTCTTCCTTCCTTTTCTCTCTTAATTTGTTCTTGGAATGACTGAAAGATAAATGGGGTGATTGGTTTTTATATGAGAAGTGAGACGCGTGTGGAGATGAGGATGGCAAGAGCCATAGAGTCCTGGTTTAGGCGACACGAGAGAGAGAGTCAATGTGTGATTTATCTAGTTTGTATGCATGGGTGCCAACAAAGTAATGGGATATTATAATATTCAAACAAGTGACCTAACACGTACTTTGTGTTTTTCTTAGTATTCTGACTAGGGTCCTGTGGCTGAGAATCTATAGCTCCTGTGTCCAATTTTAATTGAGTGGTGGGTGCAAAAATAAGAAAGTTGTCGTGATTGTACAAAGGAGAGAGCTAATTTAAATAGTAAAGGCACGTAAATAACCAAACTCTGTTTTCTTATAAATGTATAAGTACACTTTTTTCAACTTACATACCATAATTAATGGTCAAAATGGTGTATTTATAGCAAGAGATGTGGGCAACGTAGAGCTTAAAGATGGTAAGGCCTAATTGATGTAGGAACTTCATGCGTGTCATCATAGTGACTCATCCAACTAACACCACCTCATGTTTTCTCCCATCTTATCTTTGAGAAGCTTATAGGGGATTATGTGGGCAACTACCAAAGCCCAATAGCAACTTGATCTCTAATAACCTTATGGGCAGCCACATGTAATATAACACTCCCCCTTGGATGACCATTACGCGAAATAACTTTCTCAATAAAATCTTGTGGGATAAAAACTGATCAATAGAGATCTTGAGTGGCGCTGGATACGCAAAATGCTATCTCATTAAGCCTTGCCAGAAAAACCTATTGGGATAAAAACTGGACGAATGTAAAAGAGTGCAGGGCGTAGATATCCAGTATTAGTGATGTGAAAATCTTTACACGATAATATTCTGCTCCTGATGAATATCATACTGGGGACCGGTTTAGTTTTACATCATTTGATTATTCAGGCTTCGCATTCCGATACCTTCTACTAGTTTTCTGAACGTTGTAGTAGGCAAAAACTTGGTAAACAAGTTAGCATAATTCTCACATGATTGTATCTTCTGATTATCAATTTCACCAATTTCTGTAGATGGTGCGAGAAAAATAACTTTGGTGAAATGTGTTTCGTTCTGTCACCTTTAATATACCCTTCCTTGATTTGAGCAATGCAAGCAGCATTGTCTTCATAAATAATGGTAGGTGACTTTGTAATTTCAGGAAGTTCACAAGAAATTCTAATATGACTGATACTAGACCTGAGCCATACACATTCTCTGGTAGCTTCATGAAGAGCTATAATCTCTGAGTGGTTAGAAGCTGTAGCAGACATACTTTGCTTACTTGATCGCCATGAGAAAGTTGTACCGCCACTAGTAAAAACATAACATGTTTGTGAAATTCCTTTATGTGGGTCAGAGAGATATCCTGCATCGGTGTATCCTATTATTTGTGAACAATTGGATGAATTCTTCGAATAAAATAATCTCATGTCAGTAGTTCCTCGAAGATATTGAAGAATATGTTTTACTCCCATCCAATGTCCCTTAGTTGGTGCCGAACTGAACCTGGCTAATAAATTTACTGCAAAAAAAAAATGTCAGGCCTAGTACATTGAGCCAAATATAATAAAGCACCAATTGCACTTAAATATGGTACTTCAGGACCAAGTAGTGCTTCATTATCTTCTTTAGGACGATAAGGATCTTTTACAGTATCTAAAGATCTGACAACCATTGGAGTGCTAAGTGGGATGCGATATCCATGCAAAATCTTTTCAAAACTTTTTCAGTATATAGATTTTGATAGACAAGTATGCGACTTGTACTTCTCTCAGTTTGTAAGCCAATGCAAAATTTCCTTTTCCCAAGGTCTTTCATCTCAAATTCTTTCTTCAAATATTCTGCAGGTTTTGAGACATCTTCAATTGTCCCAATTAGATTTATATCATCAACGTATATTGCAATGATAGCGAACCCGATATATGATTTCTTAATGAACACACATGGACATATAGGATCATTTAAATATCCTTCCTTGGTCAAGTATTCGTTAAGGCGATTGTACCACATTCGCCCTGATTGTTTTAAACCATATAAAGCTCTATTAAGTTTTAGTGAATACATGACACGTAGTTTTCCCTCAGGCAATTTGAATTCTTCGGGGACTTTCATATAAATATCAGTATCTAGATTGCCATATAGATACGCAGTAACAACATCTAGTAGATGCATATCAAGTTAATCTTGAGATGCCAGACTAATTAAATATCTAAATATAATTGCATCCATAACAGGAGAATATGTTTCTTCATAATCTATCCCAGGTTTTTGTAGAAAACCCTGTGCCACAAGTCGTGCTTTATAGCGTAGATCTCATTATTTTTAGGGTTATTTACCAAATGGCTCCCAACTTTGTGACCAGCTTCCTGCCTAGCCCCCTACTTTAGGAAATATTCCCATATGGTCCCTTTTTTCCGTTATCTTTAACTATCCGTTACTCTCACTCCTCCACCTCATTTCCTCTCTCTACCAAGTCACTTAAAACGCCACATCATCGTCTTCTCCGGCAGGGATCGTCGGTCGGCGACCTTCAAACATAAAAAGAAAAGTTTTTTTCCCTCTCTCTCTAAAAAAAAAATTCCCTTTCTCTCTCTAGATCTGGTTCACCATGAACCAGATCTAGGTCTGATTCGAACAGACCTTCATTGAAGGTTTGTTTGTCTGAAATAGACCTTCAATGAAGGTCTGTTCGTCTGAACAGAATCAGACTTAGATCTGGTTCATGGTGAACCAGATCTAGAGAGAGAAAAAGAGAATTTTTTTTACTTTTTCTTAGAAAGAGAAAGGGAAAAAAATTCTTTTTTTTATGTTTGAAGGTCGCCGACCGGAAATTTTGGTCGGCCGGCGACCCCTTCCGGAGAAGATGATGATGTGGCGTTTGAAGTGACTTGGCAAAGAAAGGAAATGAGGTGGAGGTGTGAGAGTAACGGATAGTTAAAGATAACGGAAAAAAGGGGGCCATATGGGAATATTTGCTAAAGTAGGGGCTAGGCAGGAAGCTGTTCACAAAGTTGGGGGCCATTTGGGAAATAACCCTAAAAATAATGAGATTTACGCTATAAAGCACGACTTGTGGCACAGGGTTTTTTACAAAAACCTGGGACAGATTATGAAGAAACATATTCTCCTGTTATGGATGCAATTATATTTAAATATTTAATTAGTCTGGCATCTCAAGAAGAACTTGATATGCATCTGACAAAAGTTGGGGGCCATTTGGAAAATAACCCTAAAAAAACAAAAGCCCAACAGGCCAGTCCTTACCAAGTCAACAAGGAGGTTGAATCCGAAAGAAGACTACAAATCAAGCCTAGAACCAGGGGGCCAGTACGATTGTCCTAAGCGCCTAAGCCTTGATCTGACTCAAATACAACCAGCATGTCATGGGATTTAAGAGATGACAAGGTGGTCCGCATAAGTGGGATCGGTACCTAAATCCCGAAATATAGGGAGGGGGGTTGAAACGTGCCTGATGATTTACCGACTTAATCCTGAATCCAATCAAAGATCTCAATCAGTGAGGATCTTTAGTATTTATTAAACTTGGGGAACACAAGTCCCACGAGGAGGAAACTTTCCTTACATACTTTACAAAACGGAAATACGATCTATCATACATACAGAGTATCATTGAAAAATGGAACTCGCCTTTATCAATAATACATGATAATGCTAAAGAGGAGTTATAATATCTCACAACTATGAAATAGTAGTTCCAATTTAATATGGTGGACTCTACCCCCCTCAAGCCAAACGTTGGGACTTTGAAGTGAAAAAGTTCGGAGCGAAGAAGTTTATGTCAAGCTTTGGCTAATCCTTTAGTGAATATATTTGCAACCTGATGATGTGTTGGTTCGCAGACAACCTTCAGAGCGCCCATGGTTACTCTCTCACGAACAAAATGGTAATCAAGGTCTATATGTTTGGTCCTTGAATGTAAAACTGGAATTAGAGCCATATAAGTGACACTTATATTATCGCAATGAAAAGTAGACGGAAGCTTCATATAATCCTGAAATCGCGTAATAAGAATTAGATCCATGCAATCTCAGTTGTAGTGATAGCCATGTCTCTGTATTTTTCTTTGGTGCTCGACCTTGACACAATTGGTTGATGTTTAGAAGCCCATGAAATGAGATGATTATATAGATATACACAATGACCATATATTCAACTTCTAGTATCCATATCACCAACCAATCAACATCCAAGAAGCATGAAGTTGAGATTCAAATTTTTTTTTTGTTGAACAAGTTGAGATTCAAACTTCGAATTTGAAAGTCTAAATTGGTGCAAAAAAATAATCCCCTTTGAGAGTTACTTTTAAATAGCGAAACGCTTAACTGCTGTAAAGTAGATTTCAGTTGGTGAATGCATAAATTGGCAATTTTGATTAATGAAGTATGTAATATCTGCTCGTGTTAACGATAAATATTGTAAACCTCCAACAAACGAACGATATAAGGTGATGTAATGAATTTTGTCACCTTTATGAGAAGACATTTTACCACGACATGAACTTAGCGTTGATATAGGTTTGAAGTTTAGAAGATCAATTTTATTGAGCAAGTCAAGTGTGTACTTGGTCTGAGTTAAGAAGATTCCATTATCTAAACTTGGACTTGCATTCCCAAAAAATGATGAATATCTCCTTATCAGTACTCGAAAATTAATGATGTAGACATGAGACTAATTTAGATATTTGTAAAGAGTCTGATCCCACAATCAAAATATCATCTACATAGAGAAATAACACTGTAATAGAGTTAGTAGTCTGATAAATAAAGGAACTATTTGATTTGGATGTTACAAAGCCCAAGTGTTTTCAAGAAATTAGACCATGCTCGGGAGCTTGCTTTAGATCGTAAAGTGCTTTATGTAGTCGACAACATGATTATGATAATTCTGGTTTATAACACTTAGAGGTTGATGCATATAAATCTCCTTGTCGAGGTAACCATGTAAAAATGTATTTTAAAAATCAAGTTGCCTGATTTTCCAACCAAAAGTCACTACAACACTAAGAACTAGCCGAATTCTGACTAGTTTAACCACCGGTGAGAACGTTTCATCACAATCTAATCCATATTCTTGTGTATATCCCTTAACTACTAGTCTGACTTTCTAACGATCTATAATGGCATTTATCTTTGGTTTACCCATTCACAACCTACTAAATTCATGGATATTTGTTTGGGCACACAACATTTATTTCGCAAAAGAGCATTAAAATAATCAACCATGGCTAGTTGCCAATTACGATCCTCAGTGTAACAATTTGGCTCAACCGGTAAAGGAGATAAAATTGTTAGCAAAGCATTAGAAATGGGATACTTCGTAGCTAACATAGAATTAATAATTTTGGGTTTGGATATACCTTGTTTTGATCGAGTTATATATTTTGATTAAAACGACATTGGAGATGGCTCTGCTTCTAGGGAACCTAATTCAGGAGGTGCAGAATCAATGTCATTTTGTACGACATTGTCTTTATTAGGTCTTGTACTTGTGGTGGATGATTGAGGATCATTAATAGGTTGATTAGTTATGGAATGAGGTGGAAATGCTGAAATATGGTCAACATGATTACGTGTAGATGAGGTATGAGTGGGTGAAGTAGGTTTGACATAAGAGGGTGTTGTGGTGGTGGTCATGGATGTTGTTTCCATACATATCTATTTTGGAGCTTCATCGAGTTTTCCTTCCTGAGTGCTATTTTGCAAATCAGAAAGGGTAAAAGGAAATAAGTTTTCATAAAATAAAGCGTCTCTAGAAATATAAATTTGAGAAATCTTAAGTCCCAATTGAATCCTTTGTGTAATTGACTATAGCCGAAAAAATAATGAATACTCTTGTAGTTTAATTTATTTTTATGATACATGGTCAAAAGTGGAAAACCATGACACCTAGAAACCTCCATAAAATTGTAATCAGGTGAGCGATTGTATAAAATAGAGAAGGGATCGAGATTCATTTTTCAAAATATGAGTTGGAAGTCTGTTGATGAT
Source organism: Eschscholzia californica subsp. californica (assembly GCA_002897215.1). Classification (NCBI taxonomy): domain Eukaryota; kingdom Viridiplantae; phylum Streptophyta; class Magnoliopsida; order Ranunculales; family Papaveraceae; genus Eschscholzia; species Eschscholzia californica. The sequence continues at coordinate 7,538 of BEHA01050310.1, read as the reverse complement.
ATAAATTGCAGTACTAAATGCCTCATGCCAAAAAGATTTTGCAATGGCTATGATGGAGGATGGGCAAACCTGTTACTACAATATGCCTAATATTTAGCTCAACCACTCTGTTCTTTTGTGGAGTGTGAGGACAAGATCGTTGACAAAACACTTCATTTTCAATGAGAAAGTCTCTAAGAGCACGAAAAACATATTCACCTCCACCATCACTTTTTTAATTTGAATCTTTACATTAAAACAATTTTCAATTAGAGTTCCA
>BEHA01050309.1:1612428-1671807 GCA_002897215.1 Eschscholzia californica subsp. californica | reverse complement strand
GAAATATGTAGAGAAAGATATCTTACCGTCACTATATTCCTATTTTCATCGCCACCACCCATGTCTTCTTTTTTTGCTCTCTCATGAACCAGACATTAATGGTGAGAAAGATGAAAAACAAAAGTAAATGGAGGAGAGAGATTTAAATCTGGTTTTGGAAAAGATGAAGTTGAGAAATAAATAGAGTAGAGAAGGTTAAATTTGGTGTTGGAAATCACAAAAAGTATATCTTGGAATTGATTGATCAAGATTTGACAAGACGACTATTGTTAGGCGCGTCTAACAACACGGAAGGGTAAAAGCGAGAGAAGAAAAAAGAGTTTAACGGCCTTTTGACGTTAACGACGGAAAGGGGGCCATCTGGGTATTTTTGATAAAGTAGGGGGCTACGCGGGAAGCTGGTCACAAAGTAGGGGGCCTTTTGGGAAATAACCCTTATTTTTATCTTTTTCGACTTAAAATGAAGCTTCATCACTTCACTCTTTAAGTTTTCCCAACTTCAGTTTTTTTAGCTGTGATTTGTTTCGTCTCTCTTTGGTTGAAATTTAAATATCATTAGATCATCTTTCTTCTTGTTTCATCTACAATGAAGATATATTCTAGGAAACCATAACCATCTGGTTATGAACGCTTCATTAACATTGAAACGAGTTTGGTCTTCTCTTGAATTTGGTACCTAACGGATCAATCCATCCCTCACCCCAATCACCAATTTTTATGCACAATGTTCACTTCCGTTATTCTCTCATCTTTGTCGATATAAAAAAAAGAAATAAAGATAGAAAGAAAGAAAGGACGGAAGAAAAGAATGTTATTCAAGCATTATCTATCAAGATTACTTTGGTTGAAGAATTTCAAGTTTCCAAGCCTAGTAAATTACCAAGCTAAAGTTACTTATACAGTGAAGTTGCAGACAAAGTCTTCACCACCATGTCCAATTGTTCGACATTAAACAAAAAAAAAAACCAATTTTAAGTTCAAGTTCAAACTTTGAATCCGATCATATGCCAGCAACATTCACCTTTTCCAATTTAAATCTTCAAATTGTATACTTCACAAGTTCCTCATTCCAACTTGAGGGGGAGTATTAGTTAGATTATAAGGATCGAGATCCGAAGATATTAAATATCAACCGTCCAAAGTATATAAAGATTTGGAAGATATCTTTTAGTTATCTTGTATTTATGCTAGATAGAGTCCTACGAAACTAAGATACCCAAGTCACTCTTTAAATACAAATGAGCTCTATGTATTTTGATTATTGAGTTTCATTGAGTTATCGAGTCATCGAGTCTATCGAGTTGTAACCAATCAATCCCATGATTGTGGAGATAATATAATACAACCATTAATGGGATGTAGGTCGTGATCCTCCAACCGAACCTGGTAAACTATTGTGTTATCTATTTTAGTTTATATCTTCTATTCTATCAACAATAATGAAATTTCACAGGAACAAACGGGCCTATAGACCAACGAAATAAATGGCCTAAAACCCATATAACTACATTATTTATACCCTTAATAACCCAAATTCAATAAAACATGGATTCCACTTCCTATTGGAATCGAACCTAGGACCTCCAAGGTTTTTGGAATTTATGTCAACACGAGCAACCACTTGGGAAACCACGTGTTGACGCTGAAAAGAGGTTACTAATACCTCCATTTTATTACCTGTGAGAGCTTGAATCCATGTTGGAGAAATCTTTCTCAAACTGGCTTCTAAAAACTATTCTAAGCACGTTTAGCAAGAGTGAGCTACACAATTAGCTTCACAATTACAAAAAAAAGTCATTATTTTAAGCCTCCAAGCTCCCCCTGTGAAAAATTTACAATTTACAAAGTTAATTGAAGTATAAAAATTTAATTTTTTTTATTTGAAGTCCTTTTTAACTCTTTCTTCTTCCCTAATGGGTCATGGAAATGTCACATCTGAATTGCTTAATTTAGGCAAGTTAGTTAATTTCGAGTCATTATTATAATAAAATGATTGGTTTTCTTGAGTAGTTGTCTTTTATGGAGTTAAGTGTGAAAATAGATAAAAACGTGTGAAAAGATATTTGGGTCATTTAGTATCACGGGTATTCAGAGAAAGTGGACCAAGATCATTATGGGTGAACAGCAGAGACCTAGACAAACCCGTAGGTGAAAACTGAGCTCAAATCGGAGTCCGGACGGGTAAAATAAGCAAAGTCAAAATGAGAGCCAAAGAAAGTGGACCAATGGTATGATTTCGGGTACGGTTTGGCTAGCGGGATGGCGTGTGATGACGTGGCACTTCCTAAAGCTTGGACCATCATAGTTTTGTGTACCCGCAAAGCAATGAAATGTCCGCAACGGGATCGACTCAGTGTAAAGCGACGCGAAGTAGTTTCCGTATTCCCATCACCTTAACCGCTCAGATCCGCGCGCGTCCCTTCATCTGACGGCTGCTGAGTTGTCCCACCGTATTTCGCTACACCTAGCTGCACCATAGTCGAGTATTGCCACGAGGCAAACCCTAGCCACCGGACATACCCTGAATGTTAGGGTTTTATGATTTTAACCCCTAGAATTCCAGAAATAGCCTATTATTTCCCACTTTTTACCGTTAAACCCTACCGAAAATCCTAGATCTATATAAAGACCTTAAAAATACCAATAGAGTTTCTTCCCCCTCCCTCTTCTATTAGTTAAATCCTAAAATCATCTTCTTCTACTTTCTCTATCCACCTTCATCTCTTTTCCTCAATTTCTTTCTACTTCTAATTTCTAGATCTAATTTGTATTTCTAACCTATTTTCTTCTCCCATTTCTTTTCTATAATCTGTTTCTCTCCATTTTATCTTCTAAAATTTCTTCTTCTTTATTTATCTTCTAACTTTCTCTTTTCTCGTCTTTTAAAAAAGCCATCATTTGGAGTTTTGGGGTAAAATTCTTGAAAACATTTGTGGCAGTTATTGGATATCATTTGGAGACACATGGAGCTTGTAGGGTTATGGTATCACCTAGTGTTGTAAGTGGAATTTCAGACGTCTAGTACGTCTAACACTAGTTTCCAGGACCACATGCAAGACTAAAGATGAAATAGGATGGGAAGAAGATTACCTTAATCGCTTTCCCTCGAACTTAAATTTCGACGCCTTTTCATAAGATAAAGAGCTTCAAAGTGTAGCTCCTCTACTTGAGACACCGAGTAAGCTAACTTGAACTCCCTTCTTTAATGGCAGTTAGGACCTTATTGAAGGTTGACATGAACTCATTTCTTCTTGACCAGATAGATAAAATATGAGCTTTTTCTCTAAACTCCCTCTCTCCACTTGATGTTGTAGAGATTGATTTTCTCTTGAGAAAATTGCACACCTTTTATATTATCTAATGATTCCTTATACAGAAAACCCTAGAGTAGAATCATATTCAAACTAAGACTCAAAATGGACCACAAAAAATATAAAGTCAGAAACCCTTTCTGAATGAGATTCCTAGATGGAAGGGATTTCCATCTAGGGTTTCCCTTTGCTATGGTCGGTCAAATCAGCCCCCTTAGTGGGCTTGGCCTAGCCGGCCCATTGCTCCATCCAACCATCATATGGCCGACCCCTTTAACTTGTCCCGGGGCCTCCTTTTCAGTCCCGATTCTTTCTATCTTTGTCCGGATTCTTTCTGAACCTTTTGGGCCTATCAGATTGGATCTAATCCATCTATTTTCCAAGTTCCCTCTACTCAATTCTCTTCGATTAAGTCATCACTCTTTGGTGTAACCCGTTTTAGAATCCGGTCTATGTTTGCCGCAGATTACGGAAGTGATCCTACGAGTTGCCTTCTAGCTAAGCATTACAATCCCTAATTTGAGATGATCTTCCGGATAAGGTCATCTTTATCCTATTCGACTAATTGCATGCATTGCCATATTGGTCGACGAACACTCCTTTAGAAGGACATATCCTTTAAAGCTTTGGATCTAGACTCCACTTAGTAATTTCTTTTCATTTCTCTTTTGTAATTCCATTTACTTTAGAATTTTTAATGAATATTTCTTTAGATTCAATGAGTAGCTAATTTCATATCTAGGGTTGTAGATGAAACCTATTATGAATCATTTTGAGATATGTTATTTGAATAATCAAACCTTTTGATTGTGCTTTAATGTCTTTAAATACATGATTATGGAATGCTTTAAACAAGAATATCTTCCAAAATTTATATAGTTCATTATATTAAATTGTGAGTTATAAAGAAAGAAGTTTAGTTGATTAATTACATGTGTTAGAAAGTGAACTAATATGGTGGATTCTAAATCCTAAATTTTTCTTTCTCATCTTTAAGTTGTTATTGTCTTACCAGTTTCAAGATCAACTAAATTTAAGGAAAAGGGTGTTGATTTAGGATTGAAGGCGAAATTACTAATCCTTGAGGATGATCTTGGACTTCCGAGAAGTATTATAACGTGACCCAGTATACTTGCGGGAATAAACCCTTTTTGGGTTTATCAAGTTTTTGGCGCCGCTGTCGGGAATAAGTTTAAGTTCGTTTTTAATCTTGAATTATGTAGATCTAGGATTTTTATTTCTTTCATTTTTATTTGTTATTTTTTTGTGTCTTTTGATTAATTTGAGTTTCTTTTCTTATCTTTTTGTGTGTAGTGCACAATGGAGCTATAAAGGAAGGAGCAGCAAGGAGGAGGACATTGAAGAAGACCATTTTTTTAGTTGTTTAGTTTTTATTTGGAGAGAGTGTGTTTAAACTTTTTTTGTATTTCTTGCTTTTTATTTTATTATTGTTTTGACCCTAAATTGGGCATTAATTTTTGTAACCGACGTACGAATCCTCGGGTTGGCTAAGGAGGACATTGTCCGTCTCGAACGGGAGGTACCTGCTCTAACACCCATAAATCCCATGTAAGTCGGTTAATTATTTTTTTGGTGCATATATGTTGCGAACTGCGTGGTTTGTCCGTGTCTAGTAAGGGCATTTAAACCCCCAACAACATAAGAGTCGGATTTCATCACCGGGTGTTGCCCACATATTAACCCACTTCTTCTTCTTCTCCTTCTTCAAATGAATACATTGGGGGTTTATGAATGGGTAATATCAAAGTATATTTTGTGATCTTCCCGCATAAGGATAGGTAATTTCCTATAAAAATCCTTTTATTTTTTTGTGTTATTTAGTGTTTATTGTTGAAGTATGCTAGAAACTTACATGATTGAGTATGCTAGTAACTTAGATAAATTGGCAAGGAGTTCGTAATAGAAATTGGGGCATAGTAGAATTTCGAATTACTTTTAGTGAGTGTTACAACAGTTGGTAAATCTCTAGTTGGGTTTGATTTATTTGAACATGTCTTATGGTGAGTGCCATCATTCCAAATTTTCAACTCCAGTAACTTCCATTAACCAATGGATGGCTCAGAGTTTGAACTATTCGGATTAACCCAATAATCTTCTTAACTACTTAGCCTCTAAGATTATGTGCACCGGCTGACATGAGTCTCATCACATGACAAGGTTATCTTTTTGGGCCACTCTCAAAAATGTATCTTCAGTACTTTGGAAGTTTTATTTTTTTAACTAGCAATCTGTAAATTAAAGCTGACTCCACAGTTTAAAATTTGCAGGGAGTATGAAACTAGTTTAGTAATTGTCCTTCAATACTCCAGTCAGAAATACAAGTATCAACCTTGAAATACAACTAGTAAGAGTTCAGCTTAAAAATCAATGCCTTGATACACTTTTTGGTCCTAGGTGCTTTGAGATTCGTTCCAAAATTTGTGGTTATTATGTTTTCTTTTAATTAATGGAATGTGATAGCTAGAAGAAACATCTAGGTTTGTTACTTTTGTAATGATAATATTAAGAAACTTTTACTATCTTGTTTTTACTTTTGTTTAACATCTAAAATATACTTTAACACTTCGCTTGAAGATTTACTTGTTTGTTGAGTTGAATTTGGTTATGAACTCTGATTTTTGTCGTTATTTCCAAAAGATCCGTTCTTAGTATGTTTTTTGTTGTAATTTGTCTGAAGATATTGTTGAAATTGACTATAGAAAGCAGCCATAGAGTTTGAATCTAAGAGAAAACTGGTTTGTGAGATCCTTCAACTTTTTATCGAAGAACTCGAGCTTCATGATTTAATAACCTTGACTTGATCTCTGGAAGTGATAAAATTTGTAGTTCTATTTTCAATTTATACTATTCAATTATCATAATCTTCATCAAATCCATTTGTGATGTGTCTGATAAGATCTTTTTCAGCAATCTTAACATTGATTGCAGCAAATGAATTAAAATATGTTGGATCTTAACATTGATTTAGGAACTATCCGGAGGAAATTCCCTTGGAATCATGGGTGAAAGCGATAAAACGTTGGACAAATGAAAAAGTTGCAGTAAGTTTTGAGATAAAACTGTAACGAATTGTTATTTTTCTGACATTGTTAATGTTGATAATTAGTTGAGGTTAGAATCACTATTTATTCTTCTCTAATACATTTCCATACTAACATGATGAATTTTATAGATCCAGGAAGATCAGGAAAGAGAGCCACCAACAGGTACGACACCATCTCAAGTGGAAGCGTTTGTTAAAACTCACACAAAGAATAGGTGCACCAACCACAGAAGAAGCAAGGGAAAATATGGTAACGATAGAGTTAACTAATGTTATCTCTTTCACATTCAAACTTATTTATAACCCTGGTTGTAATTTTAATATTTGAAGGAAAAAATGAGAGACCTAATGACCAAGGCTACTCAAGAGGGACTTCTTGTATATGAGAACGGATCAAATAACATAATTGCTAAGGTCATGGGACCTGAACGTAGAGGTTTATTCGGTGTTATGGAAAAGGCACTCAAAAAACTGTTTGGGGGAAATCATCAGAGGTTGAATCTCATAAGAGCAATGAAGAGAATTCAAACGTGTAGAAAGAACGGAAGAAATAAAAAAGGAACTTAGTAATACAAAGGCGAAATTAGACGAGTGAGGGCTTATTTTAGACAGCTTCGTGATGGGGAGGTATATACTTAATAGCATTATGATTCATTATGTAGTTATCATGTCGACTAATATTAATGACCTATGTAATCGTTTTACAGCTACATGTCTCTATGCCCAACTTCTCGTTTGAAAGTTCTCGTAACGACCCAAGACCATCCTCGTATTCTGATTAGCATGAGGTAACCTTCTCTCTGTAGTAGCATAATATCTGTTGTATGTAGTATAACTGAATAGTTAATATCAGATTGGAACTCAATGACCATTTCTTCTTTAGTTTGCATTTTGTTCAAGTCTCGAATGAAATGAAGGACATCCGAACAAAAATCTCTCTAGTAGCTAATTACAAGCTACAACATTTGAGAAGCTACAATATCAGAGATGAACTCCATTCGGTGAATGTTAAAAGAACCTTTTCTCGAGAAGGATGTTATTTATAGCTTATATCAAGGCAACCATTAGTACACATAGTATTTACAGTTCATTATTTAGATGGGAGTGACATTCTTTTGTAGCCATCATTACCGCGACTAATGGACTAAGTCAATTTGAGAGTCTAAAAAGTAGCTGATGCAGCGTCGCAGCAGACCATGGAGATGCAACTACTTGCTATCCTTTTTTCTAAATGAGTGGTCCAGAACTAAACAACACACATGATCCTTCAGCTAAGTTACTTGTTATCCCTGTCTAAGTAGTTGATATCAGAACTATATATGCGTCGTCTAGAGGCATGCTTACTCGTGATCAACGACGAATTGGTGATAGTTGAATAAGATACCACTATTATGTAAAAGAACTCTCTTCTAAATGCAACACAAAGACCTGTGAGGGGCTAGATTATGGAGCAGTAAACACGAACTTATTATGAAGCTATAGCTTTTAAGAGGATTTTGTGTGTTAATGTTTTGCTCTTTTAACAATTTTATAGAAGTTTTGACATGTTTGTCTTGTCTTGAATCTCGAAAAAGGTAATAAACTAAAAGCATTCGGTGTCTTCTGTTTTTTGTGTATGACAAAGGGGATAGGATCGATCTCTGCTGAGATGATGAATGCTAATGGTGTTTCTACGTTTTCCCCTACAACATGAAAAAGATGGGATGATGAAGTTAGATTAGTGTATTTTTTTATAGAATTTTATCTTCCGGTGGAAGAGTTATTAGTCCATTTCTTATTTTGGTTCAATTTCTTTCTGTCTTTATCTAAAAATGTTCATATGAAATTGTGTTTTTGAAATTGTTTTAAGGAAAATTTTCTCTTCTGTGGTACTAATTACTGATCGGAAAATTCTCGCCAAATTTGTAGGTACAGATATTAACTGTACTGGCAATAGAAAATCACAACTGAACTTATAGGGACGACTATTAGCTGTCCCAAAAAGCAAACAAGAGAAATTCCCGCCAAACTTTTAAGGACATATATTAATTGTCCCAAATGTTAATGAGAGGAAACTCCTGCCAAACTGTTAGAGACAGTTAATTATTGTCCCTTATAGTCGTTGATATAGGAACAGATAAAAACCGTACCGGAAAGAGTACTGGGACATAAGCTATCCGTCGCTACAACCGTCCCCAACAAGGTATTGAGGACGGTTGTTACTGTTTTGGGACGGTTTTCGTCTGTCCCGAATGCCCATATTTTTTGTAGTAGGGTAGCCGACCAGAGTAGAGGAAGAAAATAAAAAGCAGTTTCCATTTTGGTGAAATCTTTAATCTGCTTCTATTTTGGCTCTTAGGAAACCTAATTTGGGCTACACTCTAACTTTAGGGATTTTATATAAGGGACTCATTAGAACAAAATAAGTTGTGGAAATTCTGACTCTACAACATCAAGTAAAGAAAGAAAGAAAGAGAGAATAGTTCTCAACTATCTATCTAGCCTAAAGAAGAAGGTGTTCTTCGTCCAACCACAATAAGGTTCTAGCTAAACTTGAAGGTGGGAGATCAAGTTGATTACTCGGTGTCTCAAGTAGAGGAGCTAAAGTTGGAGCTCTTGGTCTTCTTATATTCAACCGAATTAGTCCGTGGAATTTAGTGATTAAGGTAATTTCTAAACTTCTTAGTTTCATCTTTACCTTATGCATGAGATCCTTGGAATACTAGTGTTAGACATTAGATGTCTGAGATTCCAACACTAGGAGACACCATAACCCAACAGTGGGGTCAGAGCCTCTTGCACGTAGCTAATTTTGGCCAAGCTTTACTAAATCGATGCTTGTTTAGATAGATAGATAGATAGATAGATAGGTCTAAAAGAGTTTTACACATCAGTTTGTGTAGTTTTGACTAGATTTAAAAGTTATTCAAATTGATTTCAAGATTGATGATTGAAAAGAGTTTCAAAAGAGTTCGATTTTGAAAAGCTTTGGTTTTGAAAAAAGTTTCAAAAGAAGTTGATTTCATGAATTTTAGAAGTTTTTGTAAATCAAAATTGGGTTTTAGAAAGGTTTCTAAAACTCAGGAACAACAGGCCAATGAAAGAAAAAAAAATTTAGAAGTTCCCAAATATCCGCCTTGGACGCACCAAACGCGTCTTGGACGTGCCCCAGGAAATCTGGGAGCGTCTCGGACTTGGCCCGAGATGCATGAGAACTTCACCAGACGTGTCAGGGTTGTCCTAAGGGTCTCGGTCTTGGAGACCGAGACGTCCTAGAACCTCGGCCATGGGTCAGACATGTCTGAGACGCGTCTAGAGCATCCCAGGCGTCCCGGTCTTGAAGATCGAGACGACCTAGGATGGTCCCCTAGGCCAGACCCCTCTAGGACGTCTTAGTCTTAGGCTGAGATACATCTCTGCCGCAGGGGCCAAGACGTGCCTAGTATGGGCTAAGTTGTTGGCCTAATGCATGTCGAGCTATGCTTAGCCATGGCAAGGTACATGCTAGGCCTTGACCCGGGACTAACTGATGGGCCTTGACCGAGAGGGTCTTGGGCCTTGACCCGAGTGGGAGTTTTTCTGTCTAAAATGAATTTTCTCCCGATTCTACCCAAATTTTACCGAAATTGTATCGGGCCACTTGAAGGCCCAAAATGGGTTTCTTCTTAAAATTGATTTTGGAAATCATAAAAAGTCATACCAAATTTTTCCGAAATTCACCCAGGTCATCCAAATGGAGTTTTTAAAATTGATTTTGGCAATCATTAGAGATAAAACCAAAACACTCCATTAGTTAAATTCTTCGATTATAGACTTAGGTCCGTGTGTGACATAGAGATGTCAACAAAGTATCTTCCGGATAATCATGCATATATAATTGAGCGGTTATAATATTATATGAGTGTCTGTGATGTGAATGCGGAAACTAGTATCTCAATAGAAAATTATTTCTCTTACATTCTTGTTTTAAGCACAAATGTGTAGACGCTGTAAGAATTCTAATTTCAAATTTATACGATCTACATATCGTTCGAGTTTTGTAATTAGAGTTTAGGGTATATGAGTCCATTAAAGAAGCTCAAGGATGAAATCCTGATTCGAGTGGGAAAATTCAATGGCGGTTCGAGGATGGCGATTTAGGAGAACTAAGGCGAAAATAAGAAGATTAGATCTTTTATGACTAGGGGTCATACTAGGATCCATAATGCATGTTAGACAAAACGTAAAGGTCCCTAAAAGTAATTTTGAATAAGGTGCCTACCCAGATTAAGACACCCGTTGAGCCCTAGATCATGGATAGTGGGTCTGCCTCTGCAGGGTTCCATCCTTTATCTTGGGACAATGCGGGAAGACCTATGGCAGAAGTCTACACGTCTAAATGGTTCTACTCAACGAGATTAGCAAAAGATATTTGGATACTCGAGGTACAAGAATGGATTCAATATTTATTAAATGCAATCCATCAACCAAGAGTTGTAGGAGTATGATCAGTGAAGGAGTTCACCCACCCATAACAACGGGGTTAAGGGCACGACCCTAGTCCGCTTAACTTCAAAGAAATGGATTCAACATTTATTAAATGCAATCCATCAACCAAGAGTCCTAGGAGTATGATCAATGAAGGAGTTCACTCATCCAGAACAACGGGGTTAAGGGCAGGGCCCTAGTCTGCTTAACTTCGAAAAAATGGGAACTTGGAATCACGTTATTCAAGGGACAATTTTTATATTCAATAATAAGGGAAAAATGAATTTATCCAAATGATAACATGTTTTAAAACATTGCATTTTCTTTTATTGTAGTTTTAGTGGCATATTAGAAAAATTGTTAGTCTAACCTTCGCTCGATCCTAGAGAATGAGTTGAACAAAAGTAACTTCGTTGAATGGATAAGGAATCTGAGAATCGTTCTCAGATTCAAAATAAAGAAAACGCCCTAGAACACACAATCTCAGTGCTGACTCATACTAGATAAGGTCAAAAGCCTTTTGTATGCATTCATGGAACATTATCTTCGGAAGAGATATAGATGCAAACACGACCATTAAGATAACTGAGGAAGAAGTTCCCGCAGTTGTCACTAATAGAGAGGTACAAGACCTCTAAGGCAAGTCGAAATCATCTTGTATAAGAAAAAACCAAAAGTGATGATGCATAAATTTTTCAACCGTTGACTGACGTCAAGAAGTCAAGAATAGACTAAAAGTTCAACGAGTCAACCCGTCTTAAGGCAACAGAACCGCGAGGCCCGCAAAGATGAAGGAGATGTCCTTCGACCAAAGATGCAACGCAAGCAATTTGTCGGATAAGACAATTGATGAAAAAGATCATCAAGTCCGGATGATTTAGGGATCGTAGTAATTAGCTAGAAACCAACTAAGATCGTCGAATCACGAGGCCATTCGCGGCTAACTTTGTTCAGATTCTACATGAGGTTACACCAAAGAGTGTCTACTTGATCAGAAGATATGACTAGAGGGACGAGAAATATGAACATGGGTTAGATCCACAAATATCTCCAAAAGGTCTAAAGCAAGCTATGGCAAAGATCGTACGAAGCCAAAACAAAGGCGATTTGGGTCGGGCCCTTTAAAGGCACTTAAGTCCCATGAGTGGACCGGCCTAGGGATGGCCAAACATACTCTAAAGGGGCCGGCCAGATTTGACCCCTTAGGGAAGAGCTTGGCCGACCATAACAAGGAGATAAAGAAAATATAAACTAGTTTCTATTTTTTCGACAAAGTCCTAAATCTTATTCAAAGGGACTTTTAGGAATAATTAGGTTGGACTCTAACTTAGGGATTCTATGTTAGGGTCTTATTCGAACAAGAATAGCTATGGAGAGTTCTCAAAGAGATTTCTAACTCTATAACATCAAGTAGAGAGAGAAATAGAGAATTAGTCCTAACTATCTATCTAGTCTAAAGAAGAAGGTATTTTTCGTCTAACCACCATTAAAGTTCTAGCTAAACTTGTAGTGGGAGATCAAGTTCATTAATCGGTGTCTCAAGTAGAGGATCAATAATTGGAGTTCTTGGTCTTCTAATTCAACCGTATTAGTTCGTGGGATATTTAGCGATTAAGATAATCTCTCAACTAACTTAGTTCATTATTTGCTTATGCATGAGATCCTAGGATACTGATGTTAGACATTGGATGTTTGAGATTCTGCTTAAAACACTAGGAGACACCATAACCCAACTGATGTTGCACAAACTGTTCAGATGTTGACTAACGTCAAAAAATCAAGAATAGACCAGAAATCCAACGGGTCAACCCGACTTAAGGCAGTAGGAATGTTGTACCCACAACGCTCCGCTGCCTACGCCCAAAACTGGGAGGTCGGCTAGTATCAGCGAAGAGGTATCAGCCATGTTTCGTCTACAACACAATCTGATTAGCCTTAAGAATCTCGAAAGGAATGAGGGGTCCGTGTAAGCTAGGCTGATGCCTCACGCCTTAAACTGGAGGCAGAAGTGCGCCACAAGCTTACCGACTTAGTCCCAGAATCTCCCTAAAAGATATCAATCGATTAAAGATCTTAAGTGTTCAAGCAAGTTTGGACTTCAAGCGTCTCGGAGGAGGAAACATCTCCTAGAAGATCTGTCATCTCGGCAGGATATCTATGAAGTATCCTTGAACTCAGGAACTTCTATTTATCCTATATACTAGATAATCTATACGGAAAATCCTAACTACGAGTAGTATGAAATTTCCTTAAACGGTGGATCATAATCGCCTCATCTACACCGTTTAATCACAGTCAGTCTAATTCAGCCTATAAAAGGGCCCCCCATCGTCTTCCATAAGACAATCTAAAACACGATCACTTACACTGAGTTGCCACAACTCGCCCCCAAAAGGTTCAATCAATATTCTATCTTTTACTGCAAAGAGCAATCTAATTGTCATGAGCATCGTAGCGGTTTTCGAACCCTTTGCGAGATTTTTCCCCAGGTTTACAAGGAGCAAGAAGAAGGAGAAGGAGGAGGAGCAGGAGCAGGAGCAGGAGCAGGAGGAAGGAATCTCGATTAACAAAACGAAATTCTTTATCATAACAGACTCTGTCATGCATCATGTCCCAATTTCTTGACTGATTAACGAAAAACCATTTTTCAACATCAGCAATTGACGCTAGAAGGAGGGGGCAGAACTCCATCAAAATCTTTAACGATTCGTCTTCTCGACTCCCGCAGTTCCATTGCAGTTCGATTTGTTTCACTAAACCAACTACTTACGTCATAGCCATTAAAATTATAGTTTCTCATTTACTTTCTCTCTCTAAAAGTCTCCTATTAAGATATTCTTTTAGTGGTGCGGCAGCCGAGAAGGAGAAGTAGGTTTTCTAAAACCCCAAAAACCTTCGGCCATGTTTGGCGCGCGGGAATAACGTGGGAAGGAATGTGATTCCCAGAAATCACATTTCAGATCATTGTTTGGCTTGCGGGAATGGTGTGCGCTCGGGGCAATAGCAAACCCAGGGGGGAGGTGGGTTAGTGATTCCCATTCCCCCGGAATCACATATATTAATATTTATTGACAAATATATCCTTAACAAAATATTGAATTACTAATTTTATTTGTTTGTAGAATTTGGTATTAATAAGCACTATTTATGTTTATGAATAAAATTTAATTTTAGATAAATTTCTATTTAGGTTTACGAACAAAATTTTATATTAGATAAATTTTTATTAAGATATTTATTTATTATCTTTTAATTCTAACCCTTTGATGTATCGTTTTATTATTTCATACCTACCAATTTGAAAAAATTATACGGATTTTAATATATTACAAAGTTGATGTATATATTTTATGCTAAAAAAAAAAGTTTATGTGTATTTTATGTAGTTTAAGTAAGGGTAGGTGTTTGGTTCGTATTGGAATAGGAATGTAAATATATGTAAAAGTTCACTTTTACCCTTTGCCGGAGTGTATAGAGACAGAGAGAGGAGAGAATTTAAAAAAAAAAGAACTTTTTTTTTTCGAGAGAGAAAAAAAAAGTTTGAAGGTCGCCGGCCGGTGAAGATGATGATGTGGCAAAGAGAGAAAATGAGATGGAGGAGAGAGAGTAACGGAAAGTTAAAGATAACGGAAAAAGGGGGACATACGGGAATTATTGCTAATCTAGGGGGTCAGGCAGGAAGCTGGTCACAAAGTTGGGGGCCATTTGGGAAGTAACCCTTCTTTTTGGGGTGTATATTGTTTTTCTTCTAAAGTGAGTTTTGCTTGAAGTACTTGATCAACCGAACAATTTGAAGAGGTTGCGACATTTCTATTCACCCTTTGTTCATGGATTTGCAATGTTCCCATCAATTCATCTACCGTCATGGATTCCAAATCTTTTGATTCTTCAACGACAATAACCACATTATCAAATTTAGGTGTCAAAGACCGTAAAATCTTCTCCATCACCCGAACATCATCACATTTTTTACCACACCTTTTCATTTCGTTAACATTAGACAATACTCTTGAAACATAATCGGAGACAAGTTCTCCTTCATTCATACTCAACCTTTCATATTCACCACGCAGAATTTGGAGACGAACCTTTACCACTTTATCAACTCCTCTAAATGAATTCTTGAGAATATTCCAAGCCTCTTTAAATGATTTTGCTTCAGACACTTTTTCAAATGTAGGACCATAAATTCTTTGATTGATAAAAAATAAAACTTTTTTATCCATTTTTCTTGAGTCTTTAAGAACACACTTTTGTACATCATTCATAAAACTCTCTTCTTCTTGAGTTGGTTCTACATAACCCTTTTGAACAATATACCACAAATCTTGAGATCCCAATAATACACTCATTTGAATACACCAATGTTCATAGTTCTCTTTAGCTAACCTCGGTATTTGAGGTTGTATCATATTTGACATTTTCTTACAAGATCCCCAAAAATTTCACAAACCCTAGATCTCAAAAATGTTGAAAAAGCTTGAATTGATAAACTAATATGGCTCTGATACCATTTGTTGGAGATTAGAGGTATAGATACTTCAATACACTCAAATAAACTCAAAAGATTCAAGTCAACATACTTTCATATAATAAAGCTTATTTAGATCTAAACAATCTCATAAACAAGAAACACAAAGTTTTGTCACAATATTAAACTAGATATTGAAGTTAGTTCTTACCTTAAACACAATATTCATACTAGATCTATGTCTTCTTCAAATTTCTTGTATACTATTCTCCTTTTACTTTCTCTCTCTAGATTGTTCTTGAACTAGTCAAAGAAAAGAACTCTCTACACCCTTTTAAATAATTTCATGAGGCTTTTACTTTTTTACCCCTTCTAGTTTGGTAAAACCATTTACTATATCTCACACTTTAATATTGGGCCCAAACCCAAATTTGGTTTAAAAGCCCCCTTTTCAACATTCTAGAGATGAATTTTAATAAGCTAAAGAGAAAAGAACGTCCGAATGATTTAGGGGTCTTTTTGCTCTTTGGTTGCTGTTGCCACCATTAATTTGGTGATATGTTTCTTAAATTAAGGATGAAGCTCCTGAGCTTGAAAAGAAGTTATTAATGGCGGCATGATGCCGATGAGTGAAACAAGCTCTGATTCAAAAGAATTCTAAGTCATATAAAAAAAAAGATGAATAAGGAGGAGATTGATCCTAACAAAAATTTTTAACAGTTGAAGATGAAACCCCCCCCCCCCGGTAATAAACAATGAAGATAGAAGAAGCCTTGCTGCTAAAGGGAAACTGCTTCTCGGTAAGGAAAAATTTTATTCAGCTATTACAGGGACTCTAATCGTCTGGTAAAGGGAGATCAACTGCCATCTTTGTTTCTTACACAATCGCCAAGGCCTCTCGATCGAACCAACAGGGAAGTTCTCTCACTCTCTTTGAACCCCATTATTGTTGAAACTATGTCATTCGGTCATAATTTCGTTGACCAAAAAAGGGGACTCAAGCCGAAGTCTTCTAACTTTAATTTTGTCATCAATAACAATCTTTGCGGTCTTATAGGGTATGTAAGAACCAGTGCATGAACGAACATGATATGGGCTTAGTTATTTAAAGGCCTTGAGAAGAGAGTCGAGAAAACATCTCTTTTGTTTAATAAAGTATACATATTCAAATTATTATGTGCTACAATGTCGTCGATCGCCAAAAGATGACTGAATGTCTCATTCGACTGAAGACTCATAAATTTGGGCTATAAAGACAATTCTCATTGCCGAATAATAGTATTGCAGGTAAACAAGGGAACTTCTCAAAGCTTCCCTCAATGAAAAGAACTCATGGTCAAGGTTGAGTATATAAAATTCTTTATGTTCCACCCATTAATTCTTAACGTTCCGTCTTAGAATAGTGTTATGCAGGACACTATAACAGAAAAAGGCGAACAACTTTGACAAAAGTCAAAGACTGGACTCTAGCAAAACTCTCCAGACAAAGGTCTTATGCCAAAGCAACGAAGCAAGAGCATAAAAACAGGGAGTAACTCTTACTCATATTGGTTATACTTCTCTATTTTGATAATTAGTTCACTACTTTCACTAAAAATCAAACTAAAGGGGGTATACATGCATATACATGTTGTCGCACTGAAAACATTGATAGGTAGGAATGAACCTATGCATAAGAACGCATCGACAAAATGCTTGAAAGAAAACTTAAATTCTTATAAATCATAAGCATGAATAAACAACTGACTTCCACTACAAATTAAATATGCTACATGTGATATAGTGTTAGTGTAATGCCTGCTAGAAAGCTTGAAAGAGTACTTGTTCTCAAAACAAGTTTTACAAATATTTGTTGATACCACATGAACGAAAAAGCTCTAAGTTTGAAATAGACTTGGAGTAAATTAGATTTAATCCAAACTATCGAGTATTTATATATCATAAAAACCATACGGGTATCACATGAACTGAAGTATGAACTAATATTTGATGTGCTAACTTTGCATGATATAAAACAAGTAAATACGTCAATGACACAGATAGGTTAATACACCTAACACATGACTTTGTGTTGTTATGATTCAAAACTATATAATGGTTCCTATTGTTAGCTAAAATTGACTTAACAACTCTTGAAAGTCTAGATGACTGCTTTAAAATTGTCTATGACAGATCTTAAGGATGAAGTAGTTCAACCAAGCGAACTCAAAGAAACTAGAAGTGAAAGTCTCAGTTGGAGGACACATCTTACCTCGACCAAATATAGCAGAATGCTTGAAGAAAGCCTCGGCGAAAGGACCCTAAGGACTCTAAGGTACACATACCCATCAAACTCGCCATGTGAATTTAATAACATACCTTCATTGCAGATTAAGCCCTACTCCGCTAGGCACAAATCCGACCTTGCTTGGACAAGGTCACAGGTTATGCCCTGCTCCATCAGGCATAAATCCGGCTTTGCTTTGACAAAGTAACAGACTAAGCCCTACACCGATTAGGCACATATTCGACCTTGCTCGGATAAAGTCACATACTAAGCTCTACACGGATTAGGCACATATTCTTGCTCGAACAAAATCACAAATAAAGCCCTACTCTGCTAGGTACAAATCCTTCCTTGCTTGGACAAGATCACAGATAAAGTCCTGCACCGACAAGCACAAATTCGGCGCTGCTTTGACAAGGTCACGGACTAATTAGTCTTACTAGACAGGCACACCCCCCATCATAAGCCTTGCTTTGCAGACTCCCCAAAAAGATTTTTAAGAGTTAATTCCTATTTGGCCCCCTACTTTGTGACCAGCTTCTTTTATGGCCCCCTATTTTCTGTAAATTCAAATATAGACCCCTTTTTTTAATGTAAATGTCCTAACTACCCTTCCTTTAAATATTTTTTCAAAATAAAATTAAAAATAAAACATTAATTCCACCTCATTTCCCTCTCCACCACACATGTCTCTCCACGTCACCTCTTTCTCTCTCTCTCTCCACCTCACCTCACTTCCCAACTCACCTCTATCTCTCTTCTACTTACCCCTCTCCAACTCACCATTACCTTCTCTGACGAAAAAAAAAGTTCTCTCACCTCTCTCTCTAAACACTCTGGCGAAGGGGGCTTCCCTTCGTTAGAGTCAGTCTGTTCAAGAACAGACCTTGAGACCAAATCGATCTATTCAAGAACAGACCGACTCCGGTAAAGGAAAACCCTTTCGACGGATTGTTTAGAGAGAGAGAGATGAGAGAAAAAAATTTGAACGTCATCGGCCGGAAAATTTTCCGGCCTGCGACTTTTGTTGGAGAAGGTAATGGTGAGTTGGAGAGAAAGGGGAGTGAGTTGGAGAGAGAGAGATGTGAGTTGGCAAGAGAGGTGAGGTGGAGAGAGAGAGAGAGAGGTGAGGTGGAGAGAGAGAGGTGAGGTGGAGAGAGAGTGAGAGGTGAGGTGGAAAGAGAGAGAGAGGTGAGGTGGAGAGAGAGAGAGGTGACATGGAGAGACATGTGTGGTCGAGAGGGAAATGAGGTGGAATTAATGTTTTCTATATAATTTTATTTCGAAAAAATATTTGAAGAAGGGTATTAGGACATTTACATCAAAAAAGGAGGCCATATTTGAAATTATAGAAAATAAGGGGCCTTAAAGGAACCTGGTCACAAAGTAGGGGGCCAAATAGGAATTAACTCAAGATTTAATGATGCAAGCCCTGCGAATGTAGGCCCCCAATGCAAAAGCCCTGATAGTTCTCAACCAATGAGGCACCCAAACTATAAACCTTGCCCACGTAAGCCTAAGGGAGGCCCTATTCGAAATCTCAACTAAGCCTCGCTTAAGCGAGCAGTCATCCCTAGTATCCCAAGCTATGACCAGGGGCCCAAGGAGAAGTCCTAGTCTAAACTAGTTGTCCTCAAGCAAACGAACAAGGAGAAGTCCTAGTCTAAACTAGTCGTACTCAAGCCGACGAAACTGCCCTGGTAGCCCAAGCCAAGACCAGGGGCCCAAGGAGAAGTCCTAATCTAAACTAGTTGTGCTCCAGCCAACGAACAAGGAGAAGTTCGAGTCTAAACTAGTCGTGCTCAACCCGATGAAACTGCCCTGGTAGCCCAAACCACGACCAGGGCCCAAGGAGAAGTCCTAATCTAAACTAGTCATGCTCAAGCCGATGAAACAGTCATGATAGCGTAAGCTACGACCACGGGCCAAGGAGAAGCCTTAGTTAAAACTAACTTTGGCGAAAGCAACGACGGGGTCAAGGAACAGTCCTAGTTAAAACTAATTTTGCTCAGGCAAATAAACCAGCCCTGATAGGAAAAGCAACGACCAGGGGTTAAGGAGAAGTCCTAGTTAAAACTAATTTTGCTTGGGAAAATAAACCATCCTTGATAGCGAAAGCTACGACCAGGGGTCAAGGAGAAGTCTTAGTTAAAACTAATTTTGCTCAGGCTAATAAACCATCCTTGATAGCGAAAGCTACGACCAGGGGTCAAGGAGAAGTCCTAGTTAAAACTAACTTTGCTCAAGCAAAACGAATTAGCCCTCATAGCGAAGGCTATGACTAGGGGTCAAGGAGAAGCCCTAGATAAACTTCACACGAGAAATCGACAAAACATCGAAAGAACCATAACCGATTAAACATGGCAAACAGGGGTTCTATTTTGCAGATGGAATTAGTAAGCTAGGTCTTACATAATTAGAATAAGTCTAACCTTTAAACTTACGTGCAGGAGAAGACATTCAGAGTTAAGCGTAGTAAGTTAGGAAGATCGCATTAGTAAGCTTAGGTTATACTAACAATAACATGTTTCTTCGATCAATGTTCTTATATGCTTACGGAAACAGAAGGATGAAACAACAACTAATCCAAAATAGAAGTTCATTCAGAAAGGGAGAACAATACAAAATTCGAAAGAAAAGACAAAAGATAACAAACAATAGGCACTCTGGAAAATCAGAGTTCCTCTTCGGGGGGAGAAGGGTCCTGGGGACCACCAGAACGACGCTGATGAACAGAGAAAGTAGAGCCTTCATTGAAATCATCCTCTACCCGGATCACAGAGTCGGCAACTTCATCGTCCCACTCATCGTCACTAAAAGGAAAGCTTTCCTAAACACTTCTCTCAGCGACAAGAGAAGTGACGAGTTCAACCATTTGTCGTTGCTGATCTAATGTAAGGGAGAAGACCCATCAGAGGCGTAGAAGCGGCGAGCACACTCCCAAACATCCATGAAACTCAGTTTACGTTGCTTCCTCAAGATATTCAAAAATTCATCTTCACACTTGATGCTAACAACCACCTTCTCCCGGTTCAAATTGATCGGCATGAGAATATTACGACGAGATTTTTGGAGCGAGAGTTTATCTTTTTCCCCTTTGGGCAATGAGACCGGCTTCTCTTTCTTTATAAGCCACAAGTTGTTTTTCAAGAAGGAAAATACGAGAATTCGACTGCTCAGATTGCAGCTCGGAGTTGGACTCTTATTTTTCAACCTTCAGCTTCTAAGAATCTTTGTCAATAACAGTGACCTTCAAGTCAGTGCTCAAAACCTCGGTCCCGGCCTTGAAAGATTGGACGTCTTGCTCAAACTGTTGTCTCACGCTCTCTAGATGTTCAATCTGGCTCAAGTAGGAAATGATATCTTGGCTAGCCCGAGAGCCCTGCAACAAGAAATGGTCACAAAGGAGGAAACATGTACTAATAAATAAGATAGAAGAAACAAATCACCAAAATACCTCGCCCCGAAGATGTTGGTCGAGATAGTGAACAATGATGGTCACCAAGCGGCGAAAGTCTTTAGGCTAGTGAGTCATCCGAGAAGGAAGCTCAGCAGCAAAGGAAGTCTTTCCTTTATCGGCCCTAGAGTTATTATCGCCAACCCTAGAAGTAATAGCTCCGCCCTTGGTCTGAGGAGTTCCCCTAAAGCAGAACCTTTAGGGGTCGAAGGGTTAACAGGTCTGCTTGGTTCGCGGATGACTATACCAGTGGAACTCCTATCGGCCATCGACTTAGTAAAAGGCTTATTGATAGCAGAAGAAGACAGTTGAGAGTCGGTCCTGAACCGCTTCCTCAAAGAATTTGAAAAGCAAGAAACAGAAGAGATGAACAAAATGAAGGTAAAGAAACTAGAAAATTAAAAAGGAGGAAACCAATACTTAGGTAAGAGGGGATCACACCAACTTTGAGAAGAACGTTGTAATCAACGGATTCGTCAAGAACCAACCCTTGCTACGGCATTGAGAGCCTCCAAACACCTGGCATCTTCAGAATGGAAGAGAATCTTGGGAAGCTGAGCAGGAAAATTGGGAGAACGAGGAACGAAACCGAAATTCTCGTTAGGATTCAAAGGACGGACAAAGAAAAATCTCCCTTTGGGAGTAGATGGAGTAGAGAAGAAAACCCTCGACCGAGAGGCAAAATAACACCAGAAGTGATCAGAAAACTTGGCAACAAAGATTTGATCAAAAGCATAGAGACTAACGTTCTGCTTCAGATGATGGCATAGTAAAAAGAAAGCCATAATCGTCACCACGGCAGTAGGGCTCAGCTGGAAAAGCTGAAAGTCGTATAAGTACAGTAACTCCAGAAGGAAAGAAAGAAAGGGGAAGAACAAACCCAACTTGAAGAAAACTTTATAAACCCCGACAAGACGATCGGGATTGAGGCAGATCCACTTCATAGTTATAGAGTCTAGTTGGTTGTACTATGTTTTTGCTAAAGGTTTTTCCACGAATTTCGATCGTTAGACTTTTCTAAGAGAACTTAATCGATCATTAGTGGAGACTTAACCCATGTGAGATTCTGAGCCTTTGTTGTTGTTTTGAGTGATCCCTTCTGAGCTTATTCTGAGTAGAGTGAAGAGCTACTCAACCTCGCAATGTTGAAAGAAGAACTCAATTGATCTCTTGAGTTCAAATTTTACAACCACTAGGGATGTCATCAAGAAGTAAACCTTTGTCTTGTAGTCTGGAAACTTGAATACAGTGTCAACTAGAGGAAGATAGAGACCTCACCATTATTTAGAACCCTGAGACTAAGGCATGAAGCAAAATGAAAGAATTTTACCCAAGGAAAGAATAATGTGAAGAAAGTATGTTATGTATTTTGAGTTTTATTACCAGAGTCAGTAGCAAAAAAAAAAATGGTTGATTAGTTTTGTTTAAGTGTTTATCCCTTGAATTAGTTCTTGAAGATTTGAAGACGCCGAGTTCTCAGGAGTTCTAGTCACATCCTCATTAGTGTCTATCGACGTCTAGTAAGCATTGTTAGATAGTAGATCAGGTGAGAAAAGTTGGTTAGCTTCCCCATCCCATATTAGTGGTTGTTTCCTTCATTGAGATCAGTCGTCCACAAAAGTTTAGTCCGTCTTTTTCATGTGTTGAGTTTTCCTTCATATTCATACTAACACATAGAGTGAACCATTCTTGAGTGACTTTGATTTTTGAGTGTATGACCGTGAGGCAGTAGTCGAGGCGAAATGTATCGAGACGGTAATCGAGGTCTTGTCTTTTCAGAACCGAAATGATACTCATATTGGTTGGTCACGTGCACTTCGAGTTTTATTACTAGTGAAGGAATTTTTAACATTTGTATGGTTTGGTCGACTTAGATTTCATTTCTATTAACTTTCGAAAATCTATCGGGTGAACATTTTTAGTCCACATCATATTTAGACCCTTCTGCATTTTTATTTTTGAATTTTGTGGGTATATTCACTGCAACCCCTCACGAGACAAAACTCGTCCTCTTGGGTAACCTAGAGGTTTTAACGGCTTGTTGCATAGGCTAAGTCCAATCGTGATTCCCTACGAAAGTGGTGAATTGGGTTTAGTTGTATTTTTCTGTTTTGCTCGAGGACTAGCAAAATCTAAGTTTGGAGATGTTTGATGAGACATGAAAGTGTCCCATCTGAATCTCTTAACTCAGGTTAGTTAGTCCAGTTCGAGCTGTTACTCTGATAATTTATTTGATTTTCTTTCTCAGGTGTCTTTTACGGAGTTCGGTGAGAAAAATAGTTAAGATCGGGAGAAAGACACACATGAGGGGCAGTTTGGTCATATGCTGATTTTGGAAATTTTGATACTCGGATGAAAGGAGAGTCCATGATGAGTCCGTAGGCGAAAACAAAAGTCAAATCGGAGTCCAGACCATCAAGATGGACTAGGTCAAAAATTTGGTTAAAGAAAGTTGACCAAATATTAGATAGGAGACACGTGGCGCAGATTGAATGGTGAACCCGGAGCAATCTGTACATGAACAGTATTCTTTCGGTATTCACTTGGGGCACGCGGGATAATTTAGGGACTGTGACTGGTGGATGTTTCTGTGTACGCGCGAGCGGATCAGCAGACAGGTGGGCGTTGCTTCATTCTTTTTTATGGACCTTGGTGTAGCGAAATTATGCCAAGGCATAAGTCAGCAGTAACCGCGTTTCCTATTTTGTGCGATTCATTCTTTCTTTCTTTTTCTCTCTCTCTCTCTAACGTGAATAGAAACAAGATAAAAGAGAGAAACTATTCTCTTGATTGGTTTTGATTTTCTTCTACAATAGAGATGGCTGGAGGTTGATATTAATCTGATTTTTTAGAGAGAAGATTGGTTAGATTCAAAATTGAAACCGAAAGGAAGGAGGGATAGAGAGAGATTTGGCGAAGTCAGTTTTGGGGGAGATTGGATTTGTTTTCTTTTGGGTCTATAAAACAGGAGAACAACAGAGAGAAAGCAACACGGTTGGGAGGAGAAAAACAGAGAGTTTGATTTCGAGATTATCATCATTCATTACTCTTTTGTTTAATTTTGATTTTCTTTATCTTGTAATCTGTTTCTCAGTGAAAGAGAGAGAGATTACAGAGAGAGATAGATTGTAGAGAGAAGGATATTACAGAGTTAGAGAGAGAGACAAAGAGGTTCGGTTTTGAAAATAAATCATTATCTTCATCCTGTTTTTTATTTTTCTTTTTGTTTTCTGTTTTCTTGGTGAGAGAGAGATAGAATACATAAAGAGAAAGAGATTACAGAGAATTATAGTAGAAAGAGAGAGAAAAACAGAAAGTTAGAGAGAGAAAGAGAGTTGGAGAAGACGAGAAAACTATTTTCCCACAGAGAATCCATTTCCGGGAAGACGAGAAAATCGTTTTCCCTTAGGGTCCGTTTGATACGTGTAAAAATGTGAGTAAGAAAATCGTTTTCTTAGGAAAGTCAGCTTTCCGTTGTTTGGTTGGCCACTTTGGGTAAGAAAATCGATTTCTTAAGAAAAAAAAGTGTGCAAATGGTCTAGCTTTTTTTCCCACCTTTTAGATGGGAAAGTTGATTTCTCACTCTCTCCCTCCTCCCATAGCTCTATCCTTCCATAACTTTCTCTCTTTATTTCTCTCCTACCGTAACTCTCTTTGTTCATCTATGTTCAATTAATTAATAAAACCAAATTAATCAGTAAGCTGAAATTTTAAAGGCACCCTCTTAAATTCTAAAGGCACTCTTTAAATGCCTAAAATTTATATATTGGTTAAAGGACCAATTAATAAATAAAACCTAATTAATAAACATTTGTCTAAAGGCACCCCCTTAAATTAAAAGGCACCCTTAAATGCCTAAAATTTATATATTGGTTAAAGGCCTAATTAATAAATAAAACCTAATTAATAAACATTTGTCTAAAGGCACCACTTAAATTCTAAAGGCACCCCCTAAAATTCTAAAGGCACCCCTTAAATCCCTAACATTTATATATTGGTTAAAGGCCCAATTAATAAATAAAATATAATTAATATACATTTTTCTAAAGGCACCTTTTTCTCACCTTCTTATCAAACACCTAAAATTCGACTTTGGGGTAAGAAATCCCTTTTCTTTCAAATGGGAAAGAAAGTCGTTTTCTTACCCACATATTTTCTCGCGTATCAAACGGACCCTTAGGGTGCGTTTGGAGGACTTTTGGGAAAAACAGAAGGAAATCGTTTCCAGGAAGAGAAAGAGGTTCTGTTTTCTTCCCTTTTTACCTCTTACTTTATTCTAATTGATTTAATATCGTTTTTCCATGAGTCACTAATTTTTCCATCTAGGGTTTAGATGAAGTCCATAACGAGAATGTTATCGTTTTGATTTATATGCAAGTCAATTAATGTTTAGATTAAATCTTAGTATATTTTAAAGTCTTTATTGCTTTTAACGATGACACTTTCCGGATTCTAGAGCGTTCATGTTATAGAATCTGAGTAAAACAAAGTACTTAGTTGACTAAGGCAAATACATCGTCTTTAGGACTGTCACGTGGACGGATTAGAAAACCCTAGGTTCCCCTTTTCTGAATATCAACTTATTTGTTACTTAAAGTTTATGTGTTATTTTTATTTGAATCAAATTACCATCACTTCACTTTTAAAATCACAATAGTTTTAAGATTAGAATTTGAGTTTGACTTAGTCTCTGAGGAACGAATCGGTCTTACCGAAATTTACAACTTGACACTCGTACACTTGCGGGTGTAGACCTATTTAGGAAACTTTTTAGGCCCATCAACCAACATCGACTTCATGAAGAGATTATACAGAAGAGATAACCCCTTCGCTCAGATTGTCACCCTACAGAAGGTTGGTCGTCATTCAACATCAGGAATCACTTCTTCTTAGGGAAGAGACCCGAATTGGCAACCCGAGTCACCATCCCCAATGTCAGAAACTCCACCCTTCACCATCACCATTGTCCGAAAAAAATATTCCTTGAGAAACATAAAGTATGAACTGAAACAGGGGCCTCATCCTGAAAACTGCAAAAGAATAAAGTCAACGGAGGATATTAAAAAAGCTACTGGAGAAAGTTGAGTGTTGGAGAAAACTCAACGCCAAAGAGACTATTCATAGTGGAAGAAGATCAAGAACCCCTCTCAACAAGAGGAAGGCATTAAAGAAAGAGGGAAAAGGCACCTCGATAACGCACCAAGTCATAATTACCGGGCGTTAAATCGCGGATGAAGACTGACCAAGTCAGAGAAGAGAATTAATGAGACCCGACAAGACTCATTCGTTCCTCTAGTTAGAAGACGCCACGTACCCCACGCATGGCAACAGAGGTACCGGGGGCAGTTACCCAAAAGATCAATGTCGAGATCGCGTGATCAGAGGATCAAATCTATGACGTCATAGAATCAAGCATGAAAGCTGAAGTTAATCTCTCGAGGCACGAAACCAAAACGATTCCCTTTTTATATGGAAAAGGCCCGTATCAATAATTATGATCTTACGAATGGACGATTCCTCAATATCTTCTTCATTCGCAACAAAATATTTTCTTTGTGCGTTGTGTCATGCGAGAAACGACACATGGATACACGCCTCAGCAACCACCACTTAGCTTGCTCTAGCTAAACAGCCCCGACGAACGGAACTGCACCAACACAGTTACAAGAGGTAAATCTTCAAAACAACTCAGCTAAACATCCTCAGAACATGGAGATCAAAAAGCCAAGAGAACGACTGAGCTTCACGAAACAACTCTGGTCCAGGTATACCCATTATCTTCAGGGTTATTTAAGGTGTTTTAATGTCAAAACTCGAGAGTCACTTCTACTCATTAGTTTCTCTACTTTCGACTAAGGAATGGCGGGACTCATGATGATGCAGAAAATGTCCAGATGTTGATTGGCGTCAAGAAGTAAAGAATAAACCAGAAGTCCAATGGGTCAACCCGACTTAGGGCAGCAAGACTGCTGAACCCACAACGCTACGCCGCCTACGCCCAGAACTGGGAGGTCGGCCATGATCAGCTAAGAGGTATCATCCCTGTTTCGTCTACAACACGATCAGGTCAGCCCTGGGAATCTCTAAAGAAATGATGGGGATCCTCCTTAGCTAGGCTGATGCCTCACACCCTAAACTGGGGAAGTAGAAGCGTGCCGCAAGCTTACCGACTTAATCCTGGAATCTCCCTACAAGATTTCAGTCGGTCAATGATCTGAAGTGTTTAAGCAAGATTGGACTTCAAGAGTCTCGAAGAAGGAAACATCTCATAGATGATCTATCATCTCGACAGGATATCTATGAAGTATCCTTGAACTTAGGAACTTCTATTTATCCTAAACACGAGATAATCTATAAGGGAAACCCTAACTACGAGCAGTAGGAAATTTCCCTAAACGGGGATCATAACTGCCTCATCTACACTGTCTTATCACAATCGGTTTAATTCATCCTATAAAACAACCCCCATCTGCTGATGTCAAAAAATGGCTTTTCGTTAGATCAGCATGAAATCGGGAGTTGATGCATGACAGCCTCCGTTATGTTTGATCATTCTGTTAAGTTGAGTGTTGCTCGGTTTAGAGTTCCTGAATCTTGTTCTACCTCAAGCTCTGCCTCCTTTTTCCTGCTCCTCGCTCCTTGCTCCTGCTCCTTGCTCCCTGCTCCTGCTCCTAATCCTGCTCCTTGTTCCTAGCTCCTGTTCCTGTTCGTCTGCTCCCAAGGGGGGAAAACCTGTAAAGGGTAGAAAACCGCTCCGACGCTCAAGCCAGTCAGGGTGCTCCTTGCAGTAAAAGAATGAATATTGATTGATCCTTTTGGGGGCGAGTTATAGGAACTCTGAGTTTTGGGTGATCTTTTTAAGGTAAAGAGATTGCGTCCTTAAAAGGACGATGTGGGGGGTCTTTTATAGGCGATGTTAGGCCGATTATGATTAGCGGCGGTGGTGAGGCGGTTGCCGTCACACCAAAGGGAAAGTTTCCTCTCTTGAGTATCTAGGGTGTCTCTTAGAGTCTATCTCGGATCTCTGATAAGTGGAAGTTCCTAAGTTCAAGGATCCTTCGTAGATATCTTGTCGATGTGATAGATCCTAGAAGAGAAGTTTCCTCATTTAGTTACGTTGAGTTCAAGATGGCTTAAACACTTCGAGATGTGTAGCCGAATGAGATCTTTCTAGAAGATTCGGGATTAAGTCGGTAGATTGCCTAGCGCTACTGCCTCCCCAGTTCTGGGCGTAAGACATTGGCCGGATCTGTTTGGACCCCCCTTACTCCTCTGAAGACCCCAGGGCTGATCTGTCCATGCCAAGGGCATTTTACAAGGCTGGTTTCTTCTAGCCAACCTCCCAGTTAGGGGAATATTTGGTGGACCATCTGGGCTCAGCGGTCCTGTTACCTTAAGCCTGGTTGACCTAGTAGACTTCAGGTTTGATCTTGACTCTTCAGATGTTAGTCCACGTCAGGACATTTTATGCATCATCATGAGTCACGCCACTCCTTAGTCGAAAGTAATGAGACTGAGGAGTAAAAGTAACTCGTGTGTTTTAAAAATTTGAAGATCCTGAAGTCGAGGATTTTACCTGGACCAGAGCTGGTTCGTGAAGCTCGGCCTTTCCTTTAGTTTTCCCAAGCTGCGCATTCCTGAGCTAATCTGCCAAAGCTGGTGGGGGTTGTTGGTAGTAAAACCTTCCTCCCCTACAACCATATTTTCCAGAACTGACTTGAGTTGTGTCTGCCTTAGACTGTTTGACACGTGGTTCATCTTTTCGAGACACGTTACAACTTCTGCCCGAGTAATTAATTTCCTTTCCATGCGTGATTCTGTGACGTCACGTATTCGATCTTCTGATCACGCATTTTCAGCGTTGATCTTTTGGGTTGTTATTAACGGCAGTCCTTTCGGCACGCGTGGACACGTGGTGTCTTGCTAGTGGTGAGACTATCACGTCTCCTTGAAATCCGTTGATATGCCATCTGCCGATTGGTCTTAAGCTCTGTGTATCCATCGGTCATCATTCCCTTGCGTGTTCCCAAGGCGCGTTTGGTCTTCGTCTTTAATGATCCTTCGTCTCTTTTCGAAAAGTCTCTTGGCTATTCTTTTCTAGTATAAATAGCATTCTTTGGTTCTTTTAGCTCCTCATCATCAAAAGTTTTAGAGAAGAGAAGGTCCTTCCTTCGCAGATTTATTTTAACCTTGCTCTCTTCCTTCAGTTGGCATTGGAGATTCGAGATGAGGCCTGTGTTTGAATTCATGCTTGGCATTTTTCTTTAGTGATGTTTTTCCGATGATGGAGATAGTTAAGGTAACTTTTCCGACAATGGAGATAGTTACCCGGGATACCAATTTGGGTCCAACCCCAAAAATGGTTGTTTGCCCAGGTGTCAGTCATGGCGTTTCTGTTCCCAGAGGATCTACAAGATAGGGATGACCTTGATCCTATCGGCACTTCCTTGCCTTCAACTCCTTTTAATTTTTAGCAATTTCTTCTGTAATAAATTCGAATGATCATATTCTTTGGTGCATTTTGATTGGAATTTCTTCTATAATAGACCCTTCTTATGAATTGGATTTTTCCCTTATTTCTCTAAACAACCGCGCCCCTTCTGTTTCTGACTGTTGAGTTGTTTTCCTGTTTGCTTTTCTTGTTTCAGATTGTGCTACAAAATTGATTAGTTATTGTTGTTAACATAGAACCTAGCTTACTAATGCATTTCGCCTAAGCTCACTACGCATGCTCCGAATGATCGCTTCTGCAAAAAATGAAGGAAGTTAGACTTATTCTATCATGCCCTAATCTCACTATTTCCTTCCGCAAACTAAACCCAAGTTAGCGTAGCTCCGAAAATCACAGTGATTTTCGGGTCTGGTTTTTAGCCTCTGACCATGGCTGACGCTCCCAAGGCTGATTTAGTTTGCCTGAGCACAACTAGTTTAGCTAGGACTTCTCCTTGGAACCCTGGTCGTTGCTTTCGCTAGCAGGGCTGGTTTCGTTGGCTTGAGCACAATAAGTTTAGCTAGGACTTCTCCTTGGACTTCTGGGCGTAGCGTTGGCTACTAGAGCTGGTTTCGTTGGCTTGAGCATAACTAGTTTAGCTAGGACTTCTCCTTGGACCTCTGGTCGTAGCGTGGGCTTGCCAGGGTTGTTTTTTCTCCTTCTGCATGACTAGTTTCGCAAGGACTTCTCCTTGTACCCCTGGTCACTTTTGCCAGGGTTGTAGGTTAACTAGAACTTCTCCTTACGACCCTCAGTGGGGATCGCGTTTCACTTGAGTAAAGTCTTCTGTTTAACTAAGACTGCTCCTTGTAAGGTCCTCTGGTCGTTGCCTTAGCTACCAGAGCTACCTAATTTTGCCGGCTTGAGCACGGTCAGTTTAACTAGGACTCTTCCTTGGGACCTTGGTAAGGGGTCCGTTTTACTCGAGTGAAGTTCAATTTAACTAGGACTGCTCCTTAAAGTTTCTGGTCGTTGCCTTAGTTACCAGAAATGCCTGTCTTTGCTAAAGTAAGGCGACTTTGACTAGGACTTCTCCTTTAGATAGCTGATTGTTATCTCTACCGCCAGGGCTGTTAGCTCTACTAGGGTCGAGTGAATTTATCAATACATGCTTCTAGGTGTGCTGAAATCTGATTTGATTTCCTATAGCATCCTTAATTAATTTAATATCATACAGACTGGTTTACCTATTGCCTCGTGGACTCAGCTGATGTTACTGTGCTTAAGACACGTCGGTGTTTTTCTTCTGGAAGGCGAACTTGAAGTGTTCGGCGTTCTAGGGGTGTGTGGGGATCTGTATTGATGTGTTCTCCAATCTATACGTACCAGGTCCCACGACTTTCACTCTCTTGTTTGATGTCAAAAAAATGGGTTTCCGTTAGATGAACATGAAATCGGGAGTTGATGTATGACAACCTGCGTTATGTTTGATTATTCTGTTAAGTTGAGTGTTGCTCGGTTTAGAGTTCCTGAATCTTGCTTTGCCTTCGGCTCTGCCTGCTGCTCTTCCTCCTTTTTCCTGCTCCTCGCTCCTTGCTCCTTGCTCTTGCTCCTTGCTCCTAGCACCTGTTCCTGCTCGTCTGCTCCCAAGGGGGGAAAACCTGTAAAGGGTAGAAAACCGCTCTGACGCTCAAGCCAGTCAGGGTGCTCCTTGCAGTAAAAGAATGAATATTGATTGATCCTTTTGGGGGCAAGTTATAGGAACTCTGAGTTTTGGGTGATCTTTTTAAGGTAAAGAGATCGTGTCCTTGAAAGGACGATGTGGGGGGTCTTTTATAGGCGATGGTAGGCCGATTATGATTAGCGGCGGTGGTAAGGCGGTTGCCGTCACACCAAAGGGAAAGTTTCCTCTCTTGAGTATCTAGGGTGTCTCTTAGAGTCTATCTCGGATCTCTGATAAGTGGAAGTTCCTAAGTTCAAGGATCCTTCGTAGGTATCTTGCCAATGTGATAGATCCTAGAAGAGAAGTTTCCTCATTTAGTTACGTGGAGTTCAAGATGGCTTAAACACTTCGAGATGTGTAGCCGACTGAGATCTTTCTAGAAGATTCGGGATTAAGTCGGTAGATTGCCTAGCGCTACTGCCTCCCCAGTTCTGGGCGTAAGACATTGGACGGATCCGTTTGGACCCCCCTTACTCCTCTGAAGACCCCAGGGCTGATCTGTCCATGCCAAGGGCGTTTTACAAGGCTGGTTTCTTCTAGCCAACCTCCCAGTTAGGGGAATATTTGGTGGACCATCTGGGCTCAGCGGTCCTGTTACCTTAAGGCGGGTTGACCCAATAGACTTCAGGTCTGATCTTGACTCTTCAGACGTTAGTCAACGTCTGGACATTTTATGCATCATCACCATCGTCTTCCACAAGACAATCAAAAACACAATCACTTACACTGAGTTACCACGCCTCGCCCCAAAAGGTTCAATCAACATTCAATCTTTTACTGCAAAGAACAATCTGTTTGTCTTGAGCGTCGGAGCGGTTTCGAACACTTTGTAAGTTTTCCCCGAGGTTTACAAGGAGCAAGAAGCAGGAGCACGTAGGAGGAGCAAGAAGTAGGAGCAGGCAAATTAGGAAGGAATCTCGATCAACATAACGGAATACTTTATCATAACGGGCGCTATCATGTATCAAGTCTCGCTTTCTTGATTAATTAATGGAAAACCATTTTCGACATCAACACCAACAAAAGATCTGTCACCTAAGCCCAAAACTGGGAGCTCGGCAAAGATCAGCTTAAGAGCTCCAGACATGTTCCGGCTAAAATCACAACCAGGTCTGCCCTGGGATTCTAAAGAAGCCTAGGGGATCCACGTAAGCAAGGCCGATGCCTTACACCCTAAACTGGGAAGGCAGAAACTCGCCACACGCTTACAGACTTAATGCCGAATATTCCTAAAGGTCTTGGTTGACAAAAGATCCTAAGTGTTTAATTAACTTGGGCCTCAGGAGTTTCAAAGGAGGAAACATCACCTAGAAAATCTATCATTTCTGCAGGATATCTACGAAGTATCCTTGAACATAGGAACTTCTAATTACCTTAGATATGAGATACCCTAAAAGGCAAACCCTAACTACGAATCGTAGTTTAATTCCCCAACGATGGATCACCACCGCCTCATCTACATTGTGATCACAATTTGCGTTTGTTATGACAAAAATCAAGTAATCCAAGAAAAGCAATAGGAAATAAAGAACAATCACACAGAATAAAAGAGATTTACGTGATTCGGTTGGTGAGACCTACTCTACGACGACAACGACACGATGATTTTCACTATGATAAGCAAACAAGTTACACAAGATATCTGTGAGAATTCGACACAGAATTATCCCAGGGTTTTAGTTTATATAACTACTAAAACTGTTATTACAATTGGGGTTTAATGTGGTCAATAGCAAGTAATCTAAGAAAAACAATAAGAAATAAGGAACAATCAAGAACAGAACATATAGATTTACGTGGTTCGGTTGGCGAGACCTACTCCACGGCGACAACGGCACGATGATTTCCACTATGATAAGCAAACAAGTTACACGAGAGATTCGTGAGATTAGTTTACTGATATCTCCTTAGGGTTTTAGTTTATATAGCCACTAAAACCCTAATCCCACCGCCTCACCAACTCTCTCTCCAAATCCGAATTACAGATGGATACGCTAACACTAATAACCGACATAAGCACTGCTCTGCATTCCAGCTCTGTCTTGGAGTCCAGCTCTGCCTCACAGCCCTGCTTCGCATACCAGCGGTATCTTAGTAATCAGCTCCGCTAACGGGTCCAAAATCCTTTGGCGGGTAAACCGGGTTCGATATCAACCCATATTCAAGACACTTTCAACAATTCTCCACCTTGACTTGAATATGCTCCTCTTGACTTAGATCTGCCACCATCATAACTCAGCGCCTCTGAGCCGTCGTTGCTCCAGCCCTGCTAGGGCTCAACATTTGGAAATCCCAATCAAGTCTAAGCAATGCTTAAACTTGAATGTTGTAACTGCCTTGGTCAACATATCCATTGGATTATCTTCCGTAGAAACCTTCTTCATCGTGATCTTCCCTTCTTCAATCACGTCTTCGATAAAGTGCTACCTGACATCAATGTGTTTAGTTCTCTCGTGATCCATTTGATTTTGGTCAAATGAATCGCACTCTGGTTGTCGTAGTAGACCTCTGTCACCTCTTCCTTCAGGCCCATATCACCTACTAAACCACTCAGCCATATCGCCTCTTTTACCACTCTTGTTGCTGCCATGTACTCATCTTCTGTTGTAGACAGAGCTACTACCGACTGTAGCACTTCTCTCCAATTAATGGCACTCCCGCAGAGTGTGAACGTATAGCCCGTCAGCGATCTCTTCCTATCAAGATCTCTTGAAAAATTTGAATCTACAAATCCAACTACTGAAATAAAAGTGTCAGCCCTTCTGTTGTAAACCAGACCCGTATCCGCAGTTCCTCCCAGATACTGCAGTATCCATTTCACAGCCTGACAATGACCTCTACCTGGTCTGCCCATGTATCTGCTCACTACACCAACAACATGTGAAATATCAGGCCTTGTGCACACCATAGCATACAAAATGCTACCTACTGCACTTGCATAAGGCACCCGAGACATGTACTCCGTCTCGTCATTAGTTGTCGGTGACAGTTCTCTCGAAAGCATGAAGTGTGCTGCCAATGTAGTACTCACAGGTTTCGCCTCAGTCATATCAAAACGTTCCAACACCTTCTCGATGTATATTTTCTGAGACAAGAACAGTTTCCCAACATATCTGTCTCTTAGTATCTCCATACCCAATATCTTCCTTGAGGCACCCAAGTCTTTCATCTCAAACTCACCTTTTAACTGATCCTTTAACATGTGGATTTCCGACATATCCTTGCAAGCTATCAACATGTCATCCACATATAGAAGTAGATACAGATAAGAACCATCTGATAGTTTCTTGTGGTACACACAACTATCATACCTGCTTCTGTCATAGTCGTTTTTAACCATAAACGTATCAAAACGCTTATACCACTGCCTAGGAAACTGTTTCAATCCATACAAGGATTTCTTCAGCAAACAGATTTGGTCTTCTTTTCCGAGAATCTCAAACCCCTCATACAACGCAACCATAGCAAGTAATACTCTGATAGAGCTATGTTTAACAACAGAAGAAAAATACCTCATTGAAGTCTATCCCTTCTCGTTGTGTAAACCCCTTAGCTACTAACTGTGCTTTGTAACGTGCACCTTCCACCCCTGTAAGAACGCTATCTTAACATCAAGGTTCTCCAATTCCATATTATACAAAGCAACCATATCAAGTAATACTCTAATAGAGCTATGTTTAACGACAGGAGAGAATACCTCATTGAAGTCAATTCCTTCTCGCTGTGTAAACTCCTTGGCTATTAACCATGTTTTGTA
The DNA here is from genome assembly GCA_002897215.1 of Eschscholzia californica subsp. californica. Lineage (NCBI taxonomy): Eukaryota > Viridiplantae > Streptophyta > Magnoliopsida > Ranunculales > Papaveraceae > Eschscholzia > Eschscholzia californica. The sequence continues at coordinate 1,636,881 of BEHA01050309.1, read as the reverse complement.
TCGTGCATCCTGTTAGAAGTGACTCGAATATGGATTGGTATCGAACCCGAATTTTAGATCCGTTAGCGGAGCTGATTGCTCAGACAGAGTTGGTATGCGAAGCAGGGCTGTGAGGCAGAGCTGGACTCCGAGACAGAGCTGGAATGCGGAAGCTAGGCTTATGTCGGTGATTAGTGTTATCCGTGTATAATGTCAGTTGTAGAGAGAGTCGGTTGTAGAGAGTCGGTGAGGCGGTGGGATTAGGGTTTAGTGGCTATATAAACTAAACCCTAAGGAGATATCAGTACCACAATCTCACGAATCTCTTGTATAAACTTATTTTCTTATCATAGTGGAAATCATCGCGCCGTTGTCACCGTGGAGTAAGTCTCACCAACCGAACCACGTAAATCTTTGTGTTTTATTCTTGATTGTTTTTTACTATTCCTATTGCTTGTCTTGGATTACTCGTATTGTTCACATTAACCCCGATTAACATAACACATCCTCCACCCCATGGGATTCCTTCCTTCTTCTTGAAAACTCATTTGCTACCAACAATCTTCTGACCCTTAGGCTTTTCGACTAATTCCCAAGCCTGGTTTTTATTAAGAGATTCAATCTCTTCATTCATGACAAAAGACCATTGCCACGATTCATCACTCCTCATAGCTTCTCCGTAAGTGCGTGGCTTACCTCCATTAATGTTTTCCCCAAAATTAATTGCAAATGCAACCATATCTGCCATTTCATACCTTTCCGGTGCCCAGATGTCTCTCCTTCCCATGTTCTTCTCAACACTGTAATGAACTACTTCTTGTTCATCTTCCTCAGCTTACTCATCTATCTGAGGTCTAACCTCTTCCCGAGTATCTATCTCAAACTCTTCCTGTTCCCCATGATCTTCCTGCTACACCATTTTACCAACATTCTCCTGAGCATCTACAGGCGTTACCTTCTGAGTTACCATGGCTAACTCATCAACAGTAACATCTCTACTGATAAGAAACTTATTTGATTTTCATCCGGATTCCACAACCGATAACCTTTCACTCCCGGCTCATAACCAAGAAATACGCATTTCTTAGCCCTCAGATCCAGCTTACCTTCTTTAACATGTACATCCGTCGGGTAACCGAAAATCCTCAAGTTCTCATAATTTGCAGGATAACTAGACCACACCTTATTAGGAGTTTTACACTCAATAGATGTACAAGGAGAAATATTTACCAGATATGTTGCCCTATTCACTGCTTCAGCCCAGAACACCTTCGACAACCCTGCATTCAAAAGCATACAACGAGGTCGTTCCAATAGACTTCTGTTCATACGTTCTGCCACACCATTTTGTTGTGGTGTCTTTCTGACCGTATGGTGTGTCGCAATCCCTTGGTCTTCACAAAACCTATTAAACTCGTTAACGCAAAATTCCATGCCATTGTTATGTCCTCAAGCGTTTGATCGATTTTCTAGTATATATACTTCTCGATCAAGGTCTTCCACTGCTTGAACTTTACGAGTGCTTCATCTTTGCGTTTCAGTATGTATACCCATACTTTCTTGGAAAAATCATCAATAAAGGTTAACATGTATCTACCCCCCACCATGTGAGCTAACCCGGGAGGGACCCCAAAGATCTGAATGGATGAGGTCCAGAGTTCCTTTGGTATTATGAACCGTTTGAAGGAGATGTCCTTCGACCACAGATGCAATGCGAGCGATTTGGCGGATAGGACAATTGATGAAGAAGATCATCAATTCCGAACGATTTAGGGTCGTAGTGTTTAGCCAGAAACCAAATACGATCGTCGAATTACTAAGTAATTCACGGCTAACTTCGACCAGATCCTAAATTGAGTTACACCAAAGAATGCCTATTTGATCAGATGATATGACTAGAGGGATGAGACATATAATCAAAGGAGCCCCATAAATATGTCCTATAGGCCTAAAAGAAGTTTAGGCAAAGATAGTGCAAAAGGCCCAAAGGAAGGGATTTTGGGTCGGGGCCTAAAAGAGGTTTTAGGGCCCATTATAGGGGTCGGCCATGCTTGGCCGACCTCCCTATAGGGACCGGCCAGATCTTCCCAAGATGGGCATGATATGGCCGGCCAATAACAAGGGAAAAGAAAAATATATACCACTTTCTATTTTTTACTATTTCCTTAATCTTATTCAAAATGAACTTCTAGGAAACCTAATTAAGTTTGGTGTCTAACTTAGGTTTCTATATAATGTCTCTTAGGACTTGAATAACGTGTGGAAGAATTCTCAAATAGTTTTCTTCTCTACAACATCAAGTAGAGAAAGAAAGAGAGATTATTCCCAAACTATCTATCTAGTCACAAAAGGAGTTCTTCAATCAAACCACCATTGGTGTTCTAGCTAGCAACAAGGTGGGAGATCAAGTTGATCAGTCGGGTGTCTTGAGTAGAAAAGCAACAATTGAAGCTTTTGGTCTTCACATTCGATTGGAAAGGTTTGAGGTAAAATTTAGCGATTAAGGTAATCTCTAACTCTTAGTTTAGTAATAGCTTATGCATGAGATCTTGGGGATACTAGTGTTAGACATTAGATGTCTGAGATTCCGCTAAACAACACTAGTATGACCATAGAAAGTTGTTTTCTTTCATTATGTGAATGCGGGAACTAGTATGACCATAGAAAGTTGTTTTCTTTCATTCTTGTTTTAAACACGGATGGGTGCAAGTTGTAATAAATTTTAATTGTAAGTTTTATACGATTTGCGAATCGCTAGATTCTTGTAATTAGAGTTTAGGGTCTATGAGTCCATTGTAGAAGCTAAAGGATGGGATCCTGGTTCGAGTGAGAGAAACCAATGGAGGTTCAAAGATGTCGATCTAGGCGAACTAAAAGGCGAAACAAGAAGAATCCAAAGGAGATTAAATCTTCTAGGTTAGGGGTCATACTAGGATCCACGTCTGCTTAATTTATTTCTCGCGCGCATTTACTTATTTATTTACGTTTTATGTCGTGGATGTTAGTTAAGCTAAACAGATCTATAACGCATACTTGACAAAACGTAAAAGTCCGTAAAAGTATTTTCGAAAAAATGCCTACCCAGAATAAGACACCCTTTGAGCCCTCGATCAAGGAATGTGGGTCTGCCTCTGTAGGGTGCCTCCTTTATCTTGGGATAATGTGGGTAGACTCACGGCAGGGGTCTACGCGTCTAAATAGTTTTTCTCAACGAGCTCAACAAAAGAGTTTTGGATACTCGAGGCAAAAGGATAGATTAGGCATTCATTAATGAAATCTATCAACCAAGAGTCATAAGGGTATGATTAGTGAACTAGTTCACTCACTTAGGACAACGGGGTTGAGGGAAATGCCCTAGTCTGCCTAACTTCGGAAAACTAGGATTTTAGAAATTGTTATTCAATCAGGGACGGTTTTATATTGAATAATGTGGGAAAATTGAATTTTTCCAAAAATGATAACGAGTTTAAAAGTTTGCAATTCTTTTGTGTAGTTTTAAGATGACGCAAGAAAACGAGTTAAATTATAATCACACCTAAGGGAGGTGTTGAGCAACTCTATCCATGAAGGAAGGAATCAAGAGATACTTCTGCGATTGGATAACGAGTTTGAAACCGAGTTGGATGTCCTAGACTATGCAATTTCAGAATTTGATGCTATTTCGACTATTGAAGAAGTATAGCATTAAAAGGATAATCGAAAGAGGGCAGAACTGGAATCAATAACGTCTTGCATGTTGAACACCATGGAGGCTACTCTTCAGGTGAAACCTCTTAACATGGAAGGCCACACCATGAGTCGACAAACTGAGGAGTCACTCCGAAGGAAGTTGAGATTTGAGAGGTTTGAAACCACCAAGAAGTTATTGAGTTTGCGCCTAGAGGAAGGAAAACCAGTAGGCTCTCATGTTCGGCAAATGATTGAACTCTTTGTGAAACTAGAAGAGCTGGGTTTTCCGATTAGCCAAGAGGCGGCTAGCGATATCATCCTTCGTTAACTTCATAAAGGGTTCAATTTGTTCCTAATGAACTACGACATGAATGGGTAGAACAAGTCCTTGGAGGAGCTTGATGCAATGCTTCAGGCAGCTGAGCAATTTATAGCAATAGTGGAGCAAAAGAATGAGATTTTTGTGGTTCAAGAGAAGAAAAGCCAGAAGAAGAAACATGCGTCAAAAGGAAAAGGCCCAATCGGAGTTTTTCCTTGAATCGATTTTAGAAATCATTAAGGAAGAAATAACGTGCCATTAGTCTATATTTTACGAAAAATAGACCTAGAAGCCTGTTAGGCATAGAGATGTCACAATTCCCACAAATAGCTATATGGTAGATAGAGAACCTAGAAACGAATCTAGGATACATACTTTATATTATGAATGTCATATTTTGTATGTATGTTTATGTGAATGCGTAGAATAGTATTGCCTTTAGATAAGTTATCGACTCTTGTTTCTAAGCACAAGTGAGTATGTGCCCGAATAATACTTAGAGTATAGGGTTGTAGAATCCATTGATGAACCGAACGATGGGATCATGGTTTAAGTGGGAGTAATCAGTGGAGGTTCAAGGACGGAAATCCAAACAAACCATAGGCGAACAAGAGGTACCCTAAAAGAACAAGGGTATAAAAACCACAAAAAGAAGAGATAGAACAAGGAGGAAACCGAATAACGCAGAAGGATGGAAGACCACTTGCGCAAGTCGGCTGAGAGAAGATCATCCCGATAAGTCACCTTCCAAAGAATTGCCAAGGCAAGGAGACAACGGAGAGAGAAGATTCTCCTCCACCGCCATCTCTGCACCCCAGTTGGAGGCAGCAATGGAACCAACTCCTCTCTAGTGGTACATACCAAAATGACACATAGGGTTACCACGACCATTATGGAGAAGTCCACCCTTTACCACACTCATTATGGAGAAACATTCACCAAACTGGTACTAAGCATAAACTCGAACAGGGGTCTCATCTGGGAATCTCTCACGAAAACAAGAGCGAAATGAAAATATTGGAAAAAGTTATTAGAGGAAAGAGTTATAAAGTGTTGAAGAAAAATTAAAAACCAGTCTAAGTTATTTATAATGAGAGAAGAAGATCAAAAGCTTCTCTAAAACAGAAGAAGGCGTCAAGGAGGAATTAGAACCCCCTCGGCAACACGGGAAGTCATAATGACAAGGCGTTTAGAGTGTGGCTCAAGACTGACCGGGTCAGAGGAGGAGTTAATGATCGACAAAGACTAGCTCGCTCGTCCAATTACAAAACACCACGTGCCCACGCATGGAAACAGAGGTGGCATGAGAAGTTATCCAAACAATCAACGCTGAATGCACGTGATCAGAGAACAGGATCTCTGACGTCAGAAAATCACGCATGGAAGCGGAAATCCATCTCCTTAGACAGAAGTCGAAACGTGTCGAACCAGCGGTGACAGACCAACACGTTTCAAAGGAATCCCCGAACCAATCAGTTGAGCACTAACAGTCCTGAAAAACAAAACCTTCATCGACTTAAGAAAAGCTCTTCAAAACAGCTCAGCCAGAAACAGCCCTGACACATGGAGCTCAGGAAAATCAAAAGAACTGACCGAGCTTCACGAAATAGCTCTGGTCCTGGTAAACCCCTTGCCTCCAGGGTCGTTTAAATTAACTTTACTTGAGAGTTACTTCTACTCCCCTGTCTCAATACTTTTGACTAAGGAGTGACGGGACTCGATGATGCATAAAATGTCCAGACGTTGACTGACGCCAGAAAATCAAACCTTAACCTGAAGTCTAACGGGTCAACCCGGCTTAAGGAAGCAGAACAGCTAAGCCCTCGACGCTCTGCCACCTACACCCCTAACTCGGAGGTCGACCAGGACAAGCTAAGAGGCATCAGCTCTGCTTCGCCCCTGGCACAGACAGATCAACCCTAGAATCACTGTAGGAATAAGGGGGTCTATGTAAGCTACGCCTCTGTCTCACGCCGTAAACTAGGGAGACAAGAAAGTTCCTATAGCTTACCGACTCAATCCCGGAATCTCCCTAAAAGATCCCAGTCGGTTACAGATCTTAAGTGTTTAAGCAAGCTTGGACTTCAGGAGTCTGAGAGGAGAAAGTATCTCCCCAAAGATCTATCACTTCGGCAAGATATCTACGACGTATCCTTGAACTTAGGAACGTTTATTTATCTAATATCCGAGATAGACTCTAAGGGAAATTCTAGATACAAATAAGAGGAAACTTCTCTAACGGTTTGACGACCACCTACTCACCATAGTCACTAATCAAAGTCGGCTTAACATTGCCTATAAAATGGCCCCCCATTGTCTTCCACAAGACATGTTCACTTTCTCTAAGTAACACATACTCGCCCCCAAAATAATTCAATCAATATTCAATCTTTTACTGCAAAGAACACCCTCACTGTCTTGAGCGTCGGAGCGGTTTTTGAATCCTTTGCAGGTTTCCCCCCTGGAATCAAGGAATGAGGAGCAGCTGGAGCTTGGAACAAGGAGCAGGAGCAGCAACCAGAGCTTGAGCGAGGACCAGGCGAAAGAATCAGACTCAACATCACAAAATATTCACACATAACGGTGGCTGTCATGCATCAACTCCCTTTTTCATGCTGATATAACGGAAGGCCATTTTTTGACATCAGCACCTACAAAGAACAAATGATTGCATGCTCGTGTATAGAAATTTTGGTGACTTAGAGACTTATAAGATATTCTGATTCGACTTTGCAGGTTGTAAAGATAGTTTGAAATCTACTTCAGGTTATATTTTCTTGTTCGCAGGAGGTGCAATATCTTGGAGGAGTGTGAAGCAATCACTGATTACATTATCAACTATATATGGAAGCATAATGTGTTACTTGTTTCAAGGCTACTCAACATGCTATATGGATGAAGAACTTCATTAGTGAATTGTCTATAATAGACTCAATTCACAAACCAATGAAAATCTTTTCCGATAATGTTGTTGTGTGAGATTTGTTGATAACGATAATTCGTCTAAAAGAAGTAACTATATTATGATCAAATATCTCTATGTTAGAGATAAGTTTTGAGATGGTCTCATTGTCCTTCCCCACATCTCTACTCAACTAATAGTTGCAAACCCATTAACTAAAGGGCTTCCGCTTGAGTTTCATTAGGAACTTGTATCACTCATGGGAGCTGCAGATTCATTTGTTTGAGGTCATTAGTTGGATCAGTTGCAACTTATTTTATGATTCAAATAAAATGTTATCCTTGTGACCTGATTATATTAATGCCTTATGAATAAATTTTACACCTGCATTACAGACATAAAATTGTAGCCCAATGAGCTTTACACAAGTTCTAGACGTAACTGAGGTTGAACATGATAGTAGTTTATGGTTATTCACGTGGGGGATGCTATAAATATCAAAATAACATGCACATGTTATTGCATGGAGTTTGGACAATAATGGGAACACACATATGATTTGTGTTGTCCATAATGCACCATATTAATAACCACCGTAAAGTATAAGAAGGGCTCAAAGAGACTGATGGCACTAGCTTTGAGACCATGAGGTTAACTTAACATCAAAATGAATGTATTGTGCCTTCGTGATCAGATGATATCGGTATTCTTTGATTTGGGTGAAGGTCTTCAGGAATGATCTCAGAAAACCCCAATGCAATAAATTGTTATTTTTTAACATCATGGTGGCAATCTGTTTTCTAAATTTTAGAATTCAGTTGTTGTTTTTCTAAAATCAACTATGTTTGTATTAATAAAGTGAGAGAATGTAATTATTTAAATATTAACCAAATTAGATTTAATTTTTTCCTAATTAAATAAACTATATTTGCTAAAACATAAACAATATTTTGTTGACTAGATTTTTTTGGCAGTTGTAAAAGTGGAATGAGATAAAGGTTTCACCTAGTATACATTTAATTTCCTCATTTATCTTAACTGCATGGTGAGTTTTTTTTGTTGAAAAAAAATACATTAAACATCAAAGCAGTTTACAACAACCATAATAGAAAAAAAGAATTACAGAAAATAGGAATTGCGTGATATAACTTTGATTTGTAGAGCATTCTTCATCCTGTATCCGGCAACTCCGACAACTCCTCCTTTGAATGATAAGGATATTGATCTTAGGAGTCCTCCTAGTTGATTGAAAGATAAAACGTGTACCTAACTTCCTGTTACATAGAAGATGGATTAAACAGACACCCAAAGTTCCAAGAAGAAATGAGAATGTCTGCAAGAAGGAACCAAAAAATGATTTCGATTTATCCCGCCAATATTCTCTAAATATAGAAACCATATCAACTCGAGTCCTAATGAATAAAAACAAGTCAGGTACCTTGTAATTGGGATCGCCGTCATAGCATGAGTATAAATACAAAGTTAATCAAACAAATGATCGCAAATGAATTACGGTTAAGGGTGGTAGTGAAAATGTTAAGGAATTTGGATAAAAATTAAATTTATTCGATGACAAGACAAAAGTAATCGACAAAAGTGAGCTGAGAGATGAGAAACCAAAAGTGGGTGACAATGGTGGAAATTAATATCTGAAATATTGTGTCCTCCAGGGTCGAAAGGTAAGATAATATTAACATTAAAGTGCTTGTAGGAGAAACGATATGGGCTCATGAGATGCAAGGTCAATGATACGTGGTTGTAGCAAGATGGTATGTACGGTGGTACTGAATGAATACCAAAGCGATCATACACTGGCCAACCGACAATCAAAAATTGATTCCGCTGGGGGAAGGGTCGCGTGCAAGTCAACTTGGATGTTAGCCGTCGGTATGATAAAGATACATGAAAATGACTCACAAAGTAAGAAACCAAATCATGAAGAGTAAACATGATTGATCAATAAAATGGATATCACATTGAAATGTGAGGTCGAGCTTGGCCTTTGTCGGTTAATGGTTTTAACTAATCAGATCTGATAACTAGTACTAAAGAGTTAAGGAAAATAGAACTAGCCGAGATATATAAGGACGCGTGCGAAGATGGTATTTAAGATAGAACTAAGCTAATAGGCTAATACAAAGGTAAGAAAAGATTAACCATGAATTAAAAAAGGAATATAGTTAGGGTTCATCATTATCACAGTAAGCATGCAAGGAAGATGAAGTATTAAGTGCTAAAGGAGTCGCATCAACTTTAATACATGATCATATTAGAGACAAAAGCTAAAGATTATAATGAAAAGAGTGAGGATCAGTTATTTACTTCCCTGGAGTTAACAATATTTGACAATTATGGGGTTTCATCTTGCATTTATTCCATCTTCGGTTGGTTTCGCGTGATAATATCTTCTTTGAGAGAGAATAAACTGGCACAGATTTCAGTTTTCAGTCTGATTCAGGTCTTCTTAGCAATCTTGATGGTAAACCCTAGATCTACGGTTTGTCTAAGTTGGTAGAAAATCCTAGACTATAATTATGATGAGATAATCAAGTAAGGGTGGGATCATTTGGCGTGAGATAGGTAGAAGAATAAGTGAATCAAGGATTAGGTCTCAGAAATTGGATTTGATTTTGGGGGTTCGGTGGAAAGGAGAAAGGGAAATCAGGATTCTCGTATATATAACTGCATGGCGAGTTGGCAGTACCTATTCGTTTCTTTGTTGACGAGCAGTACATATTGGTTAGTGCATCCCAATGTCCTCCACTGCCCATAATTGGTAATGATTAGGGGGATTTTGTTTTTGTTATAAAAGAAGGGGAGTCCCACCTCTCACTCGTACAAATAAAAGTTTGAATCTCATTTTAAATTGCTAAAAGAAGGGGAGAGAGGTGAAACCTTCTTTGGATTCTTATTGATTGTTTCCTCACATAAGGAAAGAGCTCAAGACTATTGAATTGTCACTTTCATCTTCTTCATTGATAAAATCAAAATACATAAGGTAGCTCTACACAGAAAATGACTTAAATTGCCTTCCACATTTACATGTTACCTTTGAAAATAAGCTGTTCTACTTTCGTACTTCAACACCAACCATACATGTATATAACAAACACTATATTACTTAACTGATCTGACTCGGATTTTTTGTAGGACACTCAGAATTTTAAACATACTTTACTTCCAAACTGATAAGGAAGAATGAATTCCCTAAAAAACAAAGTATACCTAACAAGCTTTACACCTATCTAAAACCTAAAAAAATAAAGTATAAAACAAAGACAAAACAATCTCCAAAAAAAGAAGACCAAAAATAGTGAACAGATTAACCAAACCGGTCGAAACCTTCTCCCGTATACTTTACCCACCGGTCCCATCCAATCTGCATTCGTCGATTTGATTAAAAAACCCCGGAGTATGGCCAATCAAACAGCCGGCCGCCTTATTGGTGGTTGTGGTTGTTGGGACTGTGGCGGTGGCGATGACGGTGGATGGTTGGCTCTCTCCCTTTTGGATCCGAGCCTATCAAAGGGTGACTTAACGGAGCTGTCAGTTAAAGTAATAGGATCTCTAGAGGAAGTTGAACGAGTAAAAAAAGGCACAGCCAATTTAAAACCCCAATGATCAGATTTTGACAACCGGCCAAACTGGTAAAACCTTCCCCCTCCAGTAGTTCCAACACTCCCACTACGAAATCCTCGCCGGTTATTTCCATCACCGGAAACTGACGTCTGTCTAACCATCCGATTCAATTGACTCTCTTCTATTATCTGTTTCCTTATATCTTCTGGTAATTTCAAAGTAAATCTATCAAAATTTTCACCTGGTTGAATAAGTGAATGACCTGTTGAATGAGATCTTGGAAATTTACTACTAGGTCTAACTGATCTTGATCTAACCGGACGATTTTGAATTTGAATCTTTTCAGAAGGATTAATAAGTTCCGGTTCTGATGTTGTTGTTGTTGTTGTTGTTGTTGTTATTGTTGTTGATGATGATTCTGATTTAATTTTCTTATCATCAATAACACGAATCAATACATGTTCTTGAGATTGATTATTAATTCCACTACTTGTTTGAATTTCTGAATCTGATTCACTTTCATCATCATCGGAATCGTTTTGGTTTTCAATTTGAGAACCAGATTCATCGATTGTTGTAGAGTAATTGATTTCATTGAGATTACTCCGACAAACAGGACAAGTAGTGTGAGAAAGTAACCAAGCATCAATACACTCAGGATGAAAGACATGATCACATTTAGGAAGTAATCTAAGGGTTTCATCATCTTCAAATTCATTTAAACAAACTGCACATTCTAGGGTTCCTTTACCTAACTTAAGTGCTTTCACAGCTGAATAAATAAAAGTTGGAAATGTTTCAATTACTGATGGATCTAATCCTTTTTTAGCTCGTCTTGATCTTCCACCACCACCACCACCAGCGCCACCGTTAGCTGGTCGGATTGTGTCGCCAGGTCTGCTTCGATTGACGCACTGACGGATATAAATTGAGAAAAATCCCATGAAGAAGAAAGCTACGATGAGAACTACTATTACTACTATCATAGACGGGCGGAAAGTCCGTGCCGATGGTGGTGGTGGTGGTGGAGGCGGCGGGAGGCGGCGCTCATTACTGGATTGTGCTGAAGTGTAAGATGTTAAGAAGACTAACAAAAGAAAGGAGAGAGAATAGACGTACACGTGGATGATCGAACGGTTGTTATTGTTTGTCATGAATGATACCATGATGAGGCCGGCTTGAGTTCCGGTGGTGGTGTGGAGAGAGAAGATCTTTTTTTGTTTAGAGAGAGAAAGAGAGATGTTGATAAGGTGCAAAATATAAGGGACGAAAAACGTGGGTTTTTCAAGAGAGAGAGAGAGGGAAAGAGTCGGTTTCTGTCTAGTTTCGTTTTGTGTTGTAGCACTAGCAGCACCAAATTGACTTCTGCTGAGTCTTGTAATAGTTCAAAAGAAATTTAATTATTTTGAGGGTGCCTCTATAGGCGCCTCCCCTAATTGCTGTAGGGGCCTCCCTCTGTTGGCGCCTCCCATACAGAGGGTTTTAACATCAATTTAGTGTGTGTAGTAATGAACAGAGACAAATCAAAGAAGCACTTATAAGAATTATCATAACATCAATTATTTCGATACCTGGTTCTAGGGTTTTAGCATTTGAAATATCACTAATTAATATTTGATCTCTTCAAATGATAGATCAATCACTTATTCTGATCTATTCAAACCACTAATCTCAAATTTGTTTGATCTTTCTTTCAAGAACAATAAGCATTTTAGATGGATTGCCCATTTCTGGAAGTAGAAAGAGAAAGAAAAGTATGAAAAAAGAAAATAAGAAGAGGTGCGGGAGGAGCCTTTTGGTACGATAGGGGAGGCGCCAACAGAGGGAGGCCCCTACAGCAATTAGGGGAGGCGCCTATAGAGGCACCCTTATTTTGATATACATCACTAACTGAAGTATATTAAACTAGGAGAAATAATAACTAGTAAATAATAACTCTAAGTATATTATTTTGATATAGGTTTTTTTTTTTTTTAGCATATTGGGTTTCAGCTCAGCCATCTAAAATCTTGAGAGATTGGTGAAAGAGAATCTTCAGGGAGACATTAACAATTAGGCCTGGTTGGTTCCGTTTAAAAAACACTATAAGCAGTGGCTTTTTTTTTTGTTGAACAAAAGTAGTGGCTTTTAACTTATTTTAAATGTTTATTTAAGAGGGTGTTTGATTTTTGCACTTATTAAGTGATTTTCACTTAATAAGTGCGGGCCGGCAATTTTAGTCTGTTTGTTTTTTCACTTAATAAGTGAATATCACTTGTAAGTGGGGTCAAAGTAAGTACAAAAAAGTAAGCTTCAACTTGGAGCTTATTTTTTTGCACTTACTTTCTAAGTGCTAAAAAAGACATTTCTATCCCTCCTGAATATAATAATTACCAATGTAATTATAACTAAAAAGAAAATCTTAAACAATTGATAAGTAAAAAAAATTTTTTTATGACTTTATCAATGACCCTTTTCCTTCTTCACTCATCCTTCACCTAAGCTTTTCTCTTAAATTTTTTTCACATCTCCTCATTCATTAATCACGGAACCAACCAAACTCCATGATGCAACGTAAGTTATTTCTCTGTCATAATTTTTAATTACTTGAGGTTAATATTTTCGACATAAAGCATTCATAAATCGTAATTCTCTTGTATCCAAACTCGCGAGCATAATGAATTAGTATGAAATGCTAATATGTAAATACTTTAAGGACAAAATAGACAATTTCTCATTTTTATGACGTTTAGAATTAATATAAAAACAAAAATCAAGCACTTAGAGGTGATAGAAAACAAACGCCATATCACTTACAAGTGATATCACTTACTAAGTGATTATCACTTAGTAAGTGGTAGCACTTAGAAGTGCTAAAAAATCAAACACCCTCTAAGATTGAATGGGTTTGGTTCGACCAAATACAACTTATTTTAAACTTAAAAAGCACGTTTTCTCTGAAAAAAAAGAAAAAACTAAATTATGAAAATAATAAAGACTCTGCCTCTTTTATCTCCGTCGGGAGCATACACCACCACTGCAACCATTCTATCATTTCTCCAGTGGTTCGACCAACACCACTACGACCACTCCATTACTTCATAACCACATGACCTCCACCAGTATACCACCATCGTCACACCACTAGCACCATTCTACCATCACCACCACAACTCTAACAGCAATACTACCACCATTGTCACAGCCTCGATTTCACCACCACGAATCACCACAGCTAAACATGACCACCGACGCCACACCACCACCTGTTTACCAGCATCATCACACCACCACCACCTGTTTACCACTATCACCACACAACCACCACAACTATACCACCATTACCGTACATTTCCCAAGCACTATCATTCCCACCACTCCTGAGCCAAATATTGGTCACTTTTGACCAAGTTAAAATGTCAATAAATTGACAAAGATTTAACGAGGGTAGACCCTCGTCGAAGCCACCAGGGAGGTGGATTTGATGGGACCTTGCTACCTGAGCCCTGACATGGGAGGTCAACATGAGTGTATTAGGCATCTTGAACGCTTTCCGCTCTAGCAAGAGCTCTGCTTTAGTCTTAGAACAGTATGGAGAGGTTTGCAGAAGTCAGGTTCCACCTTGAGCCCCGTACTGCTTCAAGGAAAGAGGGAGGGTGCACACGAGCTAAAACTTCACAACCTAAACCTTAATCTAGCCAAAGACCCAAAGAAGAAATATCAGCTACAATGAGCTCGGTCTTTCCGAGCTCAAATCGACCTGAAGAGACCACCAATGACGTGGATGGTTACACAGAGCCAAAGATCCACTTTTCATACATAAACTTTTATGTGTCAGAGGAATTGTCAATGTTAAAAGACATGCGCTCATCAGATATTATCCGTTTAATGGTCGTATTTATGTAGCCATCATCCCGACTTGATGTTGGATCACGTCAGTTGATTCATTCCACGATCAAAACTACTCTTTCGTAGTTAGGACATTTAGGGGTTCCTTTTTGAGTTATCTTGTATCTTTGATATTTAGGAGTTCCTCTTGTTTAAGGATTCTCGATAGATATCTTTCCGGTTGATAGATCTTCTAGGAGATGTTGTCTTGTTTGAGACTTTTGAAGCCCAAGTTAGGCAAATACTTAAGTCACCGACTAAGATCATTCATCAGATTCGGGATTAAGTCGGTAAGTGTTCGACACGCTTCTACCTTCCCATCTTTCAGGCATAAGGTATCGGTCTTGCTTGTGTGGACTTCCCTCGCCTTCTTGTAAATCCCAGACCTGGTTGTATTTGAAAGGGCAGGGTTTAGGAGCTTTGGACAATGGTGTCAACCCCACAGTTATGGGCTTGAGTGGCAGATCTCATTCGAATTCGACCTCCCTTGCTGACTTGACGCGAGTTGAACCACGGGTTTTCGATCTTCTCTTGGCTCATTGAACTCAGTCAACTGATGACCATTTTTTGTATCATTAGTGCTTCAAAATTTTCATCAAATCCAAAATAAGCATAACATGTTTTCCCTAAAAAGAGGATCGAAGGTCATCTTAGACTTATATATTATTTCCTTAAACTGGAAAAAACACCTCACTGACTTAAACGTCGGAGTGTCTTCTTTGTTTTTTGTAGGCTTTGTCTACCTGAACAATCAGATTTCCAAAAAAAATCACGTCTGATCCGAGATTTTGATCATCAGAAAGATATCCAAAAAATACTTTCTGACATCATCAACCGCCACAACTTCCACAACTCCACCACCACCAACATGTTGGGTTATGACATCACCTAGTGTTATATGCAGAAACTTAGATATCAAATACATAACACTAGGCTTCCACTATCACATGCATGAGCTAATAATGAACTAGATGAAAACTAAGAATTACCTTAATTTCGCTTGTCCATTAGACTTATTAGATTACCTTTTACTGAAGATCTACAACTCCAAAAATGCATCTCCTATACTTGAGATATTTGATCAATCAACTTGATCTTTCGCTCTTTAGGTGAGCTAGAAAGGAATCGAAACTCCTCTTAATCTTTCTTTAGTGGTGAAGATTTATAACTTTGTAACTTGACTAAATAGTTAGGGAATTTATTTTCTTTTCTATCTTCTACCTGGGTAGCTAGAGAGATAAAAACTTATGAGAATTCCCACACTTATTTCGGATTTAATCAAGTCCTTTTATAGAGACTTATATAGTTAGAATCATAACTGATGATGTCAGAAAATGTCCTTCAGTAGTCAAGCATTCAGGATAAAAGATCGCTAGTTCTGATCTCGAACTGCTCCTCACGAACTGGGGGCTAAACCTGCATTAACTCGGAAACCTCTCCAACGCTCAAGTTAGTAAAGGCGTTCTTGCAATTAAATTAATTGAGTATGAAGTTCTGATTTTAGGGATTTAGACCTTCTATTGATTGTTTGCTTTAGCCTTTAGTCTGAACTTAAGGTTACCAGTTTAAGGTGAATATATTGCTTTCGATAGGCTCGTTTAATGGATTGTATTATGCGGTTGTTGAAGAGGCGGCGTAGCTCCATTTAATCGACTGTTTTATGCGGTTGTTGAAGAGGCGGCGTAGCTCAACTACCTTTAGATGAAACTACTATATTGTAATCGTAAAACATTGACCTTCCTTATTTGTGATTATCCCGTATATTTGAGGGGCTGAGATATTATTAAGTTTCCTTATTCAAGGGTATTTCGTATCTTGGATAAATCGTATTAGCGATCTTGTAGATTTTGTAGGGAAAGTTTCTTCCACGAGATTTTTGTATCCCATGTTCTTTAGATTCTTAAGTTATTTTCTTCCTGAGATCTTGAATCAAATTCACGCTTACGTTGGGAAAGTTGTAGGCATGCTTCAACCCCCCATCCGCCGCCTCGCCATATTTTCAAATCACTTCCTTTATGACTTGACACGGGTTTACCTATTGGACTTCTCGGTCTTGTCTTATGTTATTGAGTTAGTCAACAAAATGATAAGTTGCGCAGATAAAGTAATTTGAATAAACTCTTTGTTTTAAGGGTGTACCTGAACAAAGGTTGTGGACAAATCCTGGTTACATTATTCTTATACAACAAGGAATTTCCCTCCCTGTTGTTTTAGAGTTGCTTTCCAGTGCTGCTTGGATACTTTGATTTACAAAAAGTCTGAATATTTTAACTTTAATGTTAAAGGAATCAACTCCGCGTTCTATTTTCCAATCTTTCGGACGTTGATGTCGCAACTTCTAACTACGCCTTTGGCACGCGTTTTTCTTCATTATTTCTTAGTCAATTGATCATGAAACCTTTGATCACGCACTGAACATGCGTCTCTTTATTATTGGTTCGAAGTCTTTGTTGTTCTTATCGCATTAATTTCACCTCTGGCTTGGTCAAAGATGCGTCGTGATTCTCTATAGAGGAGTGGTTACTTCCGCTAGTTTTCAAAGCGCTTTTGTTTGTTCTTCAAGTCTGTTTAAAGATTTTTTTCTTCAAATTCTTCCTATAAATAGCTTGCTAGATCCTTCGATTTTCTTCATGGAAAAATTTTCTTTTGAGTTGTTCTTCTCAAATTTTTAATTTTCTTGCACATTTCTGATTCATAATGAAGCCTTTTCTTAAGTTTCTCGATGATGTTATTTGTTTCAGTTTTATCCAAGGAAGCTATGCTAAATGCGAGATCCATTGAGGAAGATGTGCTAACCTCGAGAGTTCAAGCTTTTCTTCATTGACGCAAATGGAACGACCGCTATGCGCATTATGATATTGTTCCCGTTCCCTGTTGAAAACGGTTTAAAGAATTGAGGATCAGTTTCTGTTTTTATCCTTCTTTTCTTCATCCTCCTCCTTCTTCTTCTCCCTCTCCACCACCTCCTTCTTCAATTTGTCATGAGTGTTCCATTTTATTAAAGTGACCAATATATAACAATCAAATATCTTATGTGGACAAATGGAACAAATTGAAATCTTATATGGACATCAGTTTAAGGGGATGTCTCTAAAAGTTAGAGTTCAATTTCAAGTCCCCTCCCTTTTTTCTTCTATAAAATTTATGTACCTTCTTCTTCCTCTTTTTCTTCTTCCCCTTCTCATTTTCCTTCTTCTTTTTCTTCTCCTTCTTCTTCCCCTTCTCATCCTCCTCCTCCTCCTTCTCCTCATCCTCCTTCTTCTCCTTCTTCTTCTTCTTCTTCTCAAATTTTTAATCTTCTTGCACATTACTGATTCGTAATGAAGCCTTTTCTTAAATTTCTCGATGATGTTATTTGTTTCAGTTTTATCCAAGGAAGTTATGCTAAATGCGAGATCCACTGAGGAAGATGTGCTAACCTCGAGAGTTCAAGCTTTTCTTCATTGACGCAAATGGAACGGGCGACCGATAGGCGCATTATGCTATTGTTCCCGTTCCCTGTTGAAAACGGTTTAAAGAATTGAGGATCAGTTTCTGTTTTCAGCCTTCTTCTCCTCATCCTCCTCCTCCTCCTTCTTCTTCTCCCTCTCCACCACCTCCTTCTTCTATTTGTCATGGGTGTTCCATTTTAATAAAGTGACCAATATATAACAATTAAATATCTTATGTGGACAAATGGAACAAATTGAAATCTTATATAGACATCAGTTTAAGGGGAAGTCTCTAAAGTTAGAGTTTTATTTCAAGTCTCCTCCCTTCTTTCTTCTATAAAATTTATGTACCTTCTTCTTCTTCTTCTTTTTCTTCTTCCCCTTCTCATTGTCCTTCTTTTTCTTTTTCTTCTCCTTCTTCTTCCCCTTCTCCTCCTCCTCCTCCTCCTTCTCCTTCTCCTCATCCTCCTCATCCTCCTCCTCCTTCTCCTCCTTCTCCTTCTTCTTCTTCTTCTTCTTCTTCTTCTTCTTCTTCTTCTTCTTCTTCTTCTTCTTCTGCTTCTTCTCCTCCTCCTCCTTCTCCTCCTCCTCCTCCTCCTCATCATCATCTTCCTCCTCCTCCTCTTCCTCCGTCTCCTCCTCCTCCCTTCTCCTCCTTCTCTTCCGTCTCCTCCTCCTCCTCCTCCTCCACGTCCTTCTTCTATCTTCTTTTAATTCTTCTTCTTTATATCGTCTTTCTCTTCTTCTTCTTCTTCTTCTTCTTCTTCTTCTCCTTCTTCTTCTTCTTCTCCTTTCTTCTTCTTCTTCTTCTTCTTCTTCTTCTTCTTCTTCTTCTTCTTCTTCTTCTTCTCATTCTTCTTCTTCACATTCTTCTCATTCTTCTTTTTCACATTCTTCTTCTTCTCCGTATTCTTTTCCTTCTTCTTTAACCCTAGCTCTCATGTCTTTCTCTCTCTCTCTCTCTCTCTTTATACCGGCGAAGGTGAAGACCAATTTCGCCGGCAAACAGAGAGATGAGAGGGCATAATAAAGAAAAACAAAAGGAAAAAAGAAAAAGGGATAATAAGATGAAGAACGAAGAAGCCAGAGAAAACAAAATAAATTCAGCCAAGATCGCCACCCGTCATCGACCTAACGACAGGCCAAACATTGGTTGGGGCATTGCATATTAATCATACATTGCCTTTAACCAAACTAAAGATTGTGTTTAACAGGATTGCCTTGAACAACTTTGTAGATTGCCTATAAAATCTCCCTTTAGAAAAAACTCTCTTCACTGCAAAATTCAATTTCAGACTTAAGATGATATGACACATTTACTTGTAAGATGTTTCAAGAGGAAAATCAATATTTGAGGTTTCTCTTGAGAATCTCAATTGTTCAGTCACTATTGGAAACAAAAATATCCATCTAAGAAATGACCCTAAGTTTTTAGAGTGTTGCAGTGGAAGTATTTTTGAATTGAAGATCTCAATAATACCATATAGAAAAAGAATCTCAATTAAGACTTTACACATAAGACAGTTTAATTTTTTTTTTTTTTTGTTTTAGTTTCCCATTGGAGATGCCCTGTGAGGTTCTCTAAAGCCAAAAATAAAGAGCTTGTAAAGCAATCTATGGTCATGATTAGTACTCCTATAAAAATTAGCCAGTGGAGGTTTGTATATGAAAATTATGACACGACACAAACAGAAATTTTTGGTGGAAGGTCCAAAATATGGATCTTAGTAACACAATAAGTCCACTATTAATTTAAAATAGGTCAAATGTAGAAAAAGAAAATACAATATTTGAAATGAACAAAACAAATCATTTTTGCATGACATCGTTATTTTATTGCATTAAAAAAGAGGTGAATAATCCTATACATTTTACTATTGAACTTCACGCAATTTGATTTGTGTTGCGTACAAAACAAACCTATTCTTACACATATCTACACTTTACTAAACAATCAACACATTATTGATACATTTGTGTATTTGTACGAGAATTGAAAAAAATTGATCTTTTAGTTATTTCATATTAAGTTTGGACTATAAATCTAATAATTTTTATTTTGGACTAATCGCCACGGACATGTACCCATACCAAAATCCATTAGACTTGAGTAAAACATTAGCTAAAAAAAAGGTATAAAATTAACTAAAAAATTTCCATTAATGAAACTGGTCAAAATGAGTAGGTAGAGAGGCTGTAACAAAATGTCCTCTTGGATAGTAATGGCTGCTCTTGAAGAGTAATCTTGATGATGTTAGCATGTTTAGAGTGGGGTGGAGGAGGCAGTGGATTTGGAATGTTGCAGTGAGTAGATAGAGATAGAAAAGAGGGAAGTCAGGAAAGGCAGCTGAGTAAGAGAGAAAAATAAGTATTAGAGGACAAGTTGATTGGACTTTGTTTAATGATTTTCTAGAATCTTGACCCTCAGCTTTTTTGGGTTGGAGCCACACTTTTGATAACTTTTGTGCTAAAACATTATTTACGATTTTGCCACTAAGGATAAGGTAGATCAATCCAGCATGTTCATTAGACCAACATTTTGCGTAAAGAAGCTCATATGAAGAATTATTTTATACAATTATTGTGTTCAAATTATTAGAAGAAATTAAAGTTGAATTCAATTTTTGGATGAATTGTTCCAAAGACCAGTAACAAATAGGGAATAAAGAGGGTCTTTTGGCAAAATATAATATGTAAGTCCAAATGGCTGATGACCAATTGAAATGGTGGAAAATAGTTGTTTGGTCAAAAATATATTTACAATAAATAAAAAACAAGGAACATTTTCTATTAGTAATCAGTCACTTTTCAATTTTTTGGTTCCCATAATACTTTCACTAGAAATTTTAGAGTTTTTTGTTCGGTTCTTCTTCTTCTTCTTCTTCTTCGAATATTCGAAGGATTGGTTTCTTTATGGGAAAAGGGTTTTAGACTTGAGTTGTTTCTGGCAGTTCTCTCTTACCTTTTCCATCTCCCTCTCTCTACGAAAAAGTTGAAGAGGACAAACATGGGTGGTGAGAAGGAAAATTGCGCTGGCAGCACTTGTGTTGCGAGAAAAGGGCAGCTTCTGCTATGGCTTCTAATCTATCTATTCAACCTCCAGCGAAATAAAACAAGAGTTGTTCTGGAACGGTAAACGGACTTGACAAATTTTGTGGCAAATAAAATTTTTGGTGTTGGAGATTCTCAAAGATCTAAAGATTAGGTTAAAGAAGAATAATTGCTAAGAAAACCGTTAGGTTCGGTGATGGTCTTACTTAGACTCCACAAATTGTCAAAACCTAAGTTCACGTTCCTATTCTTTATTTGATGATGATGAAATATGATGACAACCCCTAAAAAATCGAAATCGAAACTCTAAATTGATGATGATGAATCTAATGTTGATGATGATGATCATCTGAACCTTAATTGATCAGATGACGATGATGAAGAAGTTTTTCAGGTTTGAAGAAGAAGAAACTTCAGTTTTCTTTTTGTTCTCAATTTGCAAATCGGGTTTGCAAAATCTGCATCCGGAGATTACAGTCTGCAAAACATGCAAATCAATGTTTACATTTTGGAAACCTAGTTTTCAACTTATATTTACAAATCCAGTTGCAAAAAAACGGAAAAAGTCATTTTTTTAACATTTTTTTTAAAAAAATTGTATTGAAGTGGATCTTGTTAGCAAGTTAATAAAAAAAATCTCTTTTAAATATATAAATTTTGTACAAATCCGAGATTTAATGAAAACGTTATGTATGTTTAATGTTTGAAAAAAAAATTTGAAGAATTCATTACAAAAGTGATATTTTAGTCTTTATATGTTTTTTTTCATAAATAAGAAGTAAACCGTGTTTGTTGCTTGTTTACTTATTTTCAATATGGTTTTGATCTATTAGGTTAAAACCCCTTGTCTCCCTTCTCTCCAATAGAAGCAGTGAACTTCAGAGTGCATCCACTATTTTTCCCAATGAAACCCATTGATAATTATTGTTTTTTTGTAGTCTCTCTCATAGTAGCATAATTTCATGTATGCACATTCCTTAACTTGTGGTTAATACATTGGTACCTTTGTTGAACACCATCGACATAAAGGAATATGCACAGAAGTCAGTGGTTTGTCCTTCT
Source organism: Eschscholzia californica subsp. californica (assembly GCA_002897215.1). Classification (NCBI taxonomy): domain Eukaryota; kingdom Viridiplantae; phylum Streptophyta; class Magnoliopsida; order Ranunculales; family Papaveraceae; genus Eschscholzia; species Eschscholzia californica. Next base: position 1,615,022 of record BEHA01050309.1, on the reverse strand, counting down.
CAATTATGCATTTGTTATTCCCTATGCTATCTAGTCAGGGTCGTGGCTGACAATTTAGGGGTTCGGTGCCAAACTTGAAACGATGCCCTTTTATATGAAAAATACGAGAATTGAAAGATTTATTCTACTTGAATTTTTAATGTTTTGAAATGATTTGACTATAAAATTAGGATCGAATCATTGACGAATCCGAACTCAATGTATGATGTTAATATATGATTGACGTAACACTTTTCATGTAAAACTTCTCTGGTTTGACGAGAGTCTTTTATTTTCATAAAATATTATTTTGAAATTTAAGAAATGAAAACTTAAACTATGAGGTAAGGAATTAGCATCTGGGCTTGTTTGCTTTTTCCCATGATGATAAAATAACCTTTTTTTTGAAATAATCAAATGTCAGTGACTTATAAGATTTTAGAAAAATTAAATTATCATATTCCCTATGTGTGGCTGATCATTATTATTTTAACTTAAAACAAATATGAAAGAGAGGCGAGGTCCATGAGCAAGATAAAAACAAATATCGAAGAGAGATATACACTAGAGAGTGATGAAGAGGGATTCAAGATTTGCAATCTTTAATCCTCATTTGATGAGCAAAATCTATACGAAAAGATTATTAAAATCAAACTAAAATTGATCATTACACAATTAACTAGCAAGCACACAAGTACTGTGGTCTTAAAGACAAAAAACACACAAGTGGTGTGCTCTTAAAAAAGAAGCAAAAAAACAAGCAAGTATTTATACTCATAAAAAGAAGGGTTATTTCTCAAATAACCCCTAATTTTGTAACCAGCTTCCTGCCTAGCTCCTAACTTTATCAAAAATTTCTAGATGTCCTTTTTTCAGTTACCGTCAGAACACCGTTAACCAGTCATCAATTCTCTTTCCTACATCTCATCACCTCTCTCTGCCACCTCATCTTCTCGCCACCTCATCGTCTTCTCTGGCGAAGGTCGTCGGCCGGCCAATTTCCGGTCGGCGACCTTCAAACATAAAAAATAAAAATAAAATTTTTTCTTTCCTCTCTCTCTCTCTCTAAACTTTTTTTTTAATTTGGCTCTCTCCTCTCTAAATACTCTGGCGAAGGGAAACCCTCGCAGGAGTAGTTCGAACTGATCTGTTCAAGGTCTTGAACAGGTCTCGGACCTACCTTGAAAAACTCTGTTCAATGTCTCAAACAAACCTTGAACAGAGCTGTTCAAGGTCACGAACTGACCTCGAACAGATCTGTTCAAGGTCAGTTCGACCTACTCTGGCGAAGGGATTCCTTTCGCCGGAGTATTTAGAGAGAGAGGAGAGAGCCAAAATAAAAAAAATTTAGAGAAAGAATAAAGATTTTTTTTTTAATGTTTGAAGGTCGCCGGCCGGAAAATTAGTCGTCCGGCGACCTACGCTGGAGAAGACGATGAGGTGGCAGAGAGAGGTGATGAGATGTAGGAGAGAGAATTGATGACTGGTTAACGGTGTTCTAACGGTAACTGAAAAAAGGGTCATCTGAGAATTTTGATAAAGTTAGGGACTAGACAGGACACTGGTCACAAAATTAGGGGCTATTTGGAAAATAACCCGAAAAAGAATGAAAACAATCAGCCATGAGTATTGAAAATTTGAAACCCGTACCTCTTGTACGAGTAGGGAAGCATCAAACCAACCAAGCTACTCCACTATAGATGTTTATATCGTGGCATTTCTTTTAATTAGTAAGTGTGCCCCTACACCAAAAATGGGCCTGGTTTCTAGTTATTGAGTTGCATTCTAGTTGAGAACTGTGTCACACTTATATTTTCCATTTATTGTAATTATGTTATGACAAATAGGAGATTAATCTAAAGATAAAAAGGTCTAAGAAGCCGATTTATTTATTTATTTTTATCTTTATTTTATTCTCTTAATTTTACCCACACATAAAAGTTACAGCAAGATAGGGTATTTATACCCAATTGAGTGCTCATAATTCCCAACGAAAGAAAAAATTGACTGCTCATAAAGATGACACATGAGGTAAGTGGACTGAATCCTTGATGAAGGCACCCCCTCCTTGCATGCATAAAGTGGAGGCAAATATCTTCTGTTGAAGGCACCCCATTACTTCAAACTTAAGAATAGGGAAATGTTATATACACTCGCCATTTCTACCTGTCACACTTACATCTCGTTTGACTTAAACAAAAGTTACTTTAAAAGTGAGTGTACATAACAAAAATGGCGGCTGCATTCATAATTACCTTAAGAATATTCTGTCGGCAGCCACAATGCCCCATAACACCATTCAAATTTTATGCATAGTAAATTTACATTTTTTCGTTTTACGTTCACAATTTATGTACAAACACTAAACATAGTGAGATTACAGAAAAAAATATTAAGTACAACAGATTTGATAAGAAAGAAATGGTGCATGAATGTATGGAGTAGATGTAGAGACTAATTAAGATGTGTTTGTTGTTGTTTTTAGAGGGGGATTGAGCCATTGGTCCAAAAAGGGGGCCAAAATGAAAATTTCACCCAAAGTTGCCTAAAAATGAAAGGGAGGTCCAATGTGTCAGTTTGGGGGTCAAAATTACGTAAAGGGCCCTTAGAAAATA
>BEHA01050309.1:1598692-1610046 GCA_002897215.1 Eschscholzia californica subsp. californica | reverse complement strand
AATGATTACACTGGTTCCAACACAATTCTTTATATCTGTAAAAGAAGCATCTACTTTAATATTCAAAAAAGGTAAGTTTGGGGGTTGCCATTTAGGATTGGGAATATGTTGAAGGTTTTTCCTATCTAAATTAATTCGAGGGAATGCCATGGTTTGTCTAATGACTATATTAGTGGAGTTATTGACATGCTGAAAACAATGATCACGTTTGGCTTTCCATACGTGCCATAATATGGCAGCAAAGTGGATATTTGTCAACATGTGACTTATATTTTGAGAGTCTTGCCAAGAGAAGATCCATTCGGCGATGGAGGGATTATTAGTCGAAATGATATTGAAGTAAGACCAAATATTCTTAGCAAAGTGACAGTGAAGGACCGCATGTTCTGTAGTTTCACTTTGATTGCAATTAGGACATTAAATTGGTTTTTTATAAACTTACCAATTCTCTGTCTAACGGGAAAAGCTCCCATCCAGCATTTCCAAAGGAAAAGGTGAATACGTGGTATGGTAATAATGGACCATATGAATGACCAGTTGGGTGAGTGCGACTGTTGCAGGTTATAAATTAAGCTAAGATGTTGATACATGGATTTCATTGAGAATTTGCTAGAAAGAGTTAGCTTCCACTTCATCTGATAAGGCCCATTGTCAGCCCATTGTCATTACGGGGATAACTTTAATAAAATTAGAGATGGGTCCATCAAAGTTAGCTGCAAGGATCTCATCTCGTCGTTTATTGTTGTGGAGTTGGGATACCTTAGTGAGGTCGAAACCAGTGTTGTTAGGTTGAGGGACCTGGGTGCCCGGAATCCAATGGTAAGTCCAAATGTTGATTTGAGAGTCATTATGCACTTCCCATATGGTTAAATTTAAGATAAGGTCGTAATGCTTTTTTATAATTTTCCACATCCATGAGTTGTGGAAATATTTGCCTTTCAGAAATTTAACCCAGACCGAGTTGGGTTCTATTTTAAGCCGCCAAGCAAGCTTACTGAGGAGAGCAGTATTATCCAAGTGCGGGAGGTGAATACCTAGGCCTCCGTGCTGTTTAGGAAGACAAATGTACGACCAAGCTTTTGTACAGATGTGTTTGGACTTTCCTTACCAGAAGAACTTTTGTAAAGTCGTTATGCATTTGCTTATGCCTTTAGGGATGACAAAACACTGCATCTGGTACCGGGGAACGGCTGAAGCAACAATAGGTAATGACCACTGTGCGACCAGCTTGAGAGAGAAATGAATGGTGCCATTTGGAGAGTTTGTTCTTTGTTTGATCTAGAAGGTTGTGGAAGACTTTGGTTTGTTTGGACACCTACAAATAATTGGGCCCCCAGATATTTTTCCGAAGTGGAGGCATATTTGACTTTTAGATTTCTCATGATCATGCACTAGAATTTGGGGTGAGAATTCTTAGAGGAGAAAATGTTGGATTTGGAGTATTTGATCATTTGACTGGACGAGGAGCAAAAGGTTGAAGGATATTCTTAAGATGATGGATGTTGTCCACAGAGTTTTTGCCGAAGATGATGCAATCATCGACAAACAACAAATGGGTAATGTTGAGGTCTGGGTTTTTAGTGGGAAATCCTACGAATTGCATGTTGTCTTGAGTTGAGAGAAGAAGGCGACTTAGCCCTTCTATGGCTAGCGTGAACAAAAAAGGGGATAGAGGGTCGCCCTGATGAGGCCCCTTGCTCGGATGGAAAGTTAGGTCGGGACGACCATTGATAAGAACCACCATGGAGGATGTCGACATACACGCTAGCTACTATCTCCTTTAATATTTTTCTTGTTGTGGTGAGTAGAATTGTGTTTGCCTAGAGGAGACATTTTATTTTCCTTGAGAAGTTCAAACATTAACGATTTAGAGGTGAAGAGATTTCAAATGCCAATGAAGCCAATTTAGTGAATTATTTTAGACTATGTATAATCCTTATAGTTCTTCTTATAATTGGTAGAGGTTTGCATTGATTCTAAGATGGAGGTGCGTTAGAAAAAAAGGGAGTTGTTGACATTAACCCCCACTTTTATACCCCTATTAGGACTACACCCCCGTTTTTTGAACTTTGATTTACACCCCCATGTGGATGGACAATGTTAACTTCTAGTTAGATGACAGTTGTGCGAATCACACATGTGAATTAGGACAAAAATTTCCTTATTTAGGATTTTGACATTGACCCCCACTTTTACACCCCCCATGTGGACGGAAAACTTTTGATTTACACCCCTGTTTATTAAAAACCTTAGATTTAGCCCCCCCTCCACGTGGACGGAAAATGTTACCTTCTAGTTAAATGTCAGTTAGGCGAATCATATATGTGAATCAGGATGAAAATGCTCTTCTTTATATCTTAATTTTCATGTCAATACATTCTTCTTTCTTCCATTAATCAACTTTATCAACCACATATAACCATTCTCCTTCATCGATTGCCACTACCATCATCACTCGTTCGCTTCATTAAAATTTCTTCCTTTGAGCATTTGAACCAGTATCATCGGAAAGATAATTTTTTGCTAACTCCACATTTGGATAACCAGAATTAGCAGAAATCCAAATCTCACCCAACTTTTCCCATCGAATTAATGAAAAGTTTACAACCTTACAAGCTCCATCACCCAAAAGTCCAAACAGAAATAACCTTACAAGCTTTAAACAAAATAATCCAATCATTTCTAAAAAACACCCGAAAAATAGAGAGTCGTTGATCTTCAGAAGAAAGAACTATGGTAACTTTTCCAAATTTTCTTCCTTTTTTTTCGCTTTAATATTCTCAACTTAAGTTGAATCCTCTCGTCTTCGGTATCGACATTGTTTGTTACCCATTATCTTTCTCTAAGATGCATCAATGGTGGTAGCAGTCGATGAAGGGAAATGGTTGTTTGTGGTTGATGAAGTTGATTAAGGGAAGAAAAAAGGTATTGAGATGAAAATTAAAATATAAATAATGAAATTTTTGTCCTGATTCATATGTTTGATTCGCACAACTGCCATTTTAATAGAAGTTAACGTTTTCTGTCCACGAGGGGGTGGAAATCAAGAGTTTTAAAGAAAACAAGGGGCATAGTCCTAATATCGATATAAAAGTGGGGTCAATGTCAAAATCATAAATAAGGAGATTTTTGTCTTCATTCACATGTGTGATTCACGTAGTTGACATTTAACCAGAAGTTAACGTTTTCCGTCCACGTGAGGGGGTGTAAATCAAAAGTTTTAAAAAAGCGCGGGTGTTGTCCTAATGTCGATATAAAATGGGGGTCAATGTCAAAATCTCTCAAAAAAAAATTGATAACGTAATTAACAATACTATGTTTATCCATGTTCCTTAATAGCAATAGAATTCGTAGGACTTTAGGTTATGCTTTGTATAATTTGTTAATGTCAAAATTGGTGCAAACTCAAATCTAGGTAATGATTTTGTCTAGCCCACGTTGTAGGCTGGTGAAAATCTAATGCAACTGTTGTTTTCTAACTTTAAGGTCTCAAGATTTAAGGCGGTTAGCTTGAGATTCAGAATTTGAGGCGCTACAAAATGGTATCAGGACTCAGGTTTAGAGGTTTAAGGATTCTGTGGTTATGATTTTGATTGATAATGTCATACACAATATTATTAAGAATACTTTGGCTTATGTCCAACTCCAGTGGTCGAAGTTTGAATGACTATGTTATTTGAATTTGAATTCTAATGCAATCGTTTGGGTTGATTATTCTTACATTGATTAAATTCTTTACAACAATGATGTTATGTCTGGTCCTAATCTCGAGTGAAACCCGACGGGCTGACATGGGGCACCACCCAGGCCTAGCATCTAATGCATTATTGGGAGGAGTTTCATTGGTTTTCAAATTTAATCCTTTTAATTTCTCGTAATTATAAAGAGGGGTTTATAGTAAAGATGGGTTAAGCCAATTTCAGGAACAGTAAAGCAGCTCGACTTTCTCTCATCACTTCATTGCCTTTCTTTAGCGCTTATGGTTTTCATTTTTTCATTCAAGACTCCACGGTTGAGTAAAATTTTTGTCGCGGTTTTGCAAACCGATTTCAACCGTCTTCTTCCTTCTTGGTTATTCCTTCGAGTTAATTAGCTAAAGCCTATTTTTTCGAGGCTTTCTAATTTGCTTTATTTTCCTCAACTTTTATGTTGCATTTTTATAGACAACTTGTCCTCTTCGCCTTATTTATGATCTTACATTTTTTACAGGTTTATGGAGGTCCAAATTTGTAACTTACAGGGAGCTCTAATAACTTTTTTCATGAATTTGCTGATTTATTACCAGAACTTGTGAGAAATGCTTTCACTAGATACAATTTAGAAAAAGATAAACTGATCCATAAATGCAATGCATATTGACTATTTCTTTGTTTTTGAAACACTTGTTGGATTATGGTGTCTCCTAGTGTTCTAAGCGGAATCTCAGACATCTAATGTCTAACACTAGATAGAGATTGTTACCTTAATCGCTATTTTCCACAGACTTAAACGGTTGAATTTAAGAAGACCCTTCTTTAGACTAGATAGATAGTTTAGCTAGAAATTTCCACCGACTTAAACGGTTGGATTATGGTGTCTCCTTGAGACACCGAGTAATCAACTGGATATCCCACCTCAAGTTTATCTAGAACTTTTATGTTGGTTAGACGAAGAACACCCTTCTTTAGACTAGATAGATAGTTGGGAACTATTTTCTCTTTCTTTCTTTACTTGATGTTGTAGAGTTAGAAATCTCTTTAAGAACTCTCCACACCTTATTCTGACTTAATGAGGGCCTTATATAGAATCCCAAAGTTAGAGTCCAACCCTTATTAGATTTCCTAAAAGCCAAAATAGATGCAGAATAAGGGTTTATCGAAAAATATAAACTAGTTTATATTATTGCTCCTAATTGATGATGCACAAAATGTCTAGATGTTGACTAACGTCTGAAGAGTCAAGATCAGACCTGAAGTCTATTGAGTCAACCCGGCTTAAGGTAGCAGGACAACTGAGCCCCTGATGGTCCACCGAATATTCACCTAACTGGGAGGTCGGCCAAAAGAAACCAGCTCTACAAAATGCCCTTGGCATGGACAGATCAGCCCTGGGGTCTTCAGGGGGGTCCGCATAGGTTCGGCCAGTGTCTTACGCCCAGAACTCGGGAGGCAGCAGCGCCAAACGACCTACCGACTTAATCCCGAAACTTCCAGAAAGATCTCAGTCGGCTACACATCTCGAAGTGTTTAAGCTAGTTTGGACTCCACGTATCAAAAGGAGGAAACTTCTCCTTTAGAGTCTATCACATCGCAAGATATCTACGAGAATATTTGAACTTAGAAACTTTCACTTATCAAAGATCCGAGATAGACTCCAAGAGAAACCCTAGATACTCAAGAGAGGAAACTTCTCCTTCCATTTGACGGCAACCGCCTCACCACCGCCACTAATCACAGTCGGCCTAACATCGCCTATAAAAGGCCCCTCACATCGTCCTTCACAGGACACGATCTCTTTACCCCAAAAAAGATCACAAGAAATTTAGAGTTCTCATAACTCGCCCCCCAAAAGGTCCCCAAAAGGTCCCCAAAAGGATCAATCAATATTCATTCGTTCACTGCAAAGAGCACCCTGACTGGCTTGAGCGTCGGAGCGGTTTTCGAACCCTTTGCAGGTATTTCCCCCTCGAGAACAGACGAACAGGAGCAAGAGCAAGAAGCTGGAGCAAGAAGCAGGAGTAGGGATCAAGAGCGAGGAGCTGGAATGAAGAGAAGCAGAGCAGGAAGCAGGAACACTAGGCTGAATAACACTCAACATAACGGAGTAATCATACATAACGGAGGTTGTCATGCATCAACTTCCTTTTTCATGTTGATCTAACGGAAGGCTAATTTTTGACATCAGCATTTGGCACTAGAAGGAGGGCATCTCTCCAGCAAAATCATCAATTCGATAACTCGAATCCTATTTATTAAACTTTTCAGACTAACTACTTCCCTGAGCCCCTCAGGTAGACATGTCAGCAGAGGACTACACACCCAGCGAAATTCGGGAAACATCCCCCAACCACATGATATTCACAACGGCCCTCAAACGGCTCAAGGCCGAAAGAAGGCAGCAAAAGGAGAAAATCACACAGCTGCTAGAACCTTAGCGCGACATAAACCGCGCTAAGAAATTCAGTACCGGAAACACTCGAATCTCTGCTCTGAGAAAATCCCACAGAGACCAACAACTCAGTAGGTCCCCTAATCCCAAGCCTGGGAACATACTCCGGGTCGGAAGACCCACGGGAATTCCTTGGCAATTACGTCGCTGATGATGCATAAAATTTCCAGACGTTGACTAACGTCTGAAGAGTCAAGATCAAACCTGAAGTGTACTGGGTCAACCCGGCTTAAGGCAGCAAGACCGCTGAGCCCCTGATGGTCCACCAAATATTCCCCTAACTGGGAGGTCGGCCAGAAGACATCAGCCCTGCATAACGCCCTTGGCATGGACAGATCAGCCCTGGGGTCTTCAGAGGAGTAAGGGGGTCCAAAGAGATCCGGCCAATGTCTTACGCCCACAACTAGGGAGGCAGCAGCGCTAGGCGATCTACCGTCTTAATCTAGAATCTTCCAGAAAGATCTCAATCGGCTACACATCTCGAAGTGTTTAAGCCAGATTGAACTCCAAGTAACTAAAGGAGGAAACTTCTCTTCTAGGATCTATCACATCGGCAAGATATCTACGAAGAATCCTTCAACTTAGGAACTTCCACTTATCAAAGAGTGGAGATAGACTCTAAGAGAAACCCTAGATACTCAAGAGAGGAAACTTTCTCTTTGGTCTGACGGCAACCGCCACTAAACAGGAGGCAGAGCAGGAAGTAGGAACTCTAAGCCGAGCAACACTCAACTTAACAGAATAATCAAACATAACGGAGGTTGTCATGCATCGACTCCCGATTTCATGCTGATCTAACAGAAAGCCATTTTTTGATATCAGCATTTGGCGCTAAAGGAAGGGGGGCAATACTCCAGTAAAATCTTTAACGATTCAATTTCTTGAATCTCGTTCCTCAATTTCGTTACCAAAATCAATCACTAACGTCGGAAAAACCAATAATCATGGCTTTACCATGTTCTGTTGAAGGGTCGAAGCTACCAAGCTCGGACAAAGGTTATTAATGGCGACAGGAAGAAGAAGCAAAGCGTGGAACAAGTTTTGAGTCAGAAGGAAAAATATATAATTAATACAGAGGGAAATTCTGACCCCAACAAAGTTCAAAATTCTTAAACCATTGAAGATGAAACCCCACTGGTTTGTTGCTGCCGTGATGACCTTAGAAAGAGAAAGTTCGGACTGTTGAAAAGTGGCCTTTAAACCAAATTTGGTATTGGGCCTTATATGAAGTTTGTGTGTGGTCTTGAGTACTATAGGGTTACTAAATAGAAATATGTTAGGTGTAAAAGTGATAAAACAGTGAGAGTGTAATAAACGTGAGTTAGTGATTTTCTTGAAAAGTGAAGTAACCTAGTGAGGGAAAGAAGATTAGAATGTTCTTGGTGGCTCATTTGAAAGACTTGTTATTTTAGAAAGAGAAATTAATGGTCTTTAGTTTAATGGTGATTGTGTTGTGCATTTCCAAAGTTAGTAGTTAATTTGGATATTTAACTTTGTTATTGAAAAGAGATTTGAGCTCATATTTTGAATCTAAGTTTGAAGAGATTTATTGATTGATAGTATTGGGTCTTATATATATTGCTTGTGGTTTTTGTGGATATATCTTTTAACATCTTTCAACATGGTATCAGAGCCATAATATTTTACCATTTAAACATCTTGAGAATTTAGGGTTTGAAAATTTTGGGGATCTTTTTAGTAATATGGCAAATATGGTACAATCTCAAATACGTAGATTAACAAAAGAAAATTATGGACATTGGTCTATCCAAATGAGTGTATTGTTGGGATCTCAAGATTTGTGGGATGTTGTTCAAAATGGTTATGTAGAACCAAGTTTAGAAGAAGAGGATAATATGAATGATTTACAAAAAAATGTTTTTAAAGATTTAAGAAAGAATGATAAAAAAAAAAATTTGTTTCTCATATATCAAGGGATCGATAGTCCTATATTTGAAAAAGTGTCCGAAGCAAAATCATCGAAAGAAGCTTGGAATATTCTCAAGAATTCTTTTAGAGGAGTTGATAAAGTAGTGAAGGCTCGTCTTCAAATTTTGCATGGTGAATCTGAGAGGTTGAGTATGAATGAAGGAGAACTTGTCTCCGATTATGTTTCAAGAGTATTGTCTAATGTTAACGAAATGAAAAGGTGTGGTGAAAAATGTGATGATGTTCGGGTGATTGAAAAAATTCTACGGTCTTTAACACCTAAATATGATAATGTGGTTATTGTTGTTGAAGAATCAAAAGACTTAGAATCCATGACGGTAGATGAATTGATGGGAACTTTACAAATCCATGAGCAAAGGGTGAATAGAAATTTTTCAACCTCTTCAAATTGTTCGGTTGATCAAGTACTTGAAGCAAAACTCACTTTAGACGCAAAACAATATACACACCAAAAAGAGACTATGAGAGTTATGGTAGAGGTTATGATAATCGTAGAAGAGGCAACGGAAACCAAAGAGGAAGAACTTTTTTTAATAAAGAAAGAACAAATGAACCAAGAGGAATAGGTAGAGGAAACTTTACTAGACCTTATAATAGCCAAGGTAGAGACAAAAGGGATATTGAATGCTATAATTGTCACAAGTTTGGGCATTATAGTAATGAATGTTGGTATAAAAATGAAGCTAAGGAGGAACCAAACCTTGTTGAAGATGAAGTAGAAATTAATGTTGATCCTAAATTGTTATTTTCTTGTGATGGTCTTGATAATCACAAACAAATACTTGGTATTTTGATACCGGTGCGAGTAATCATATTTGTGGGAAAAGAGAATTATTTGTTGAAGTAAATGAAAATGTAAAGGGGAATATAAAGTTTGGTGACTCCTCAAAGATTCCGGTCCTAGGAAAAGGTAATATTCTCATTCAATTAAAAAATGGCAAACATAGCTACATTTCCGATGTTTATTATGTTCCCGATATGAAGAATAATATTTTGAGTTTGGGGCAACTTTTAGAGAAGGGATATGATGTTAGATTGAAGGATTTTCATCTCACTTTAAGAGATAGAAGTGTACCTCTTATTGCTAAATTAAAGATGGCAAAAAATAGATTATTTCCTTTGAACATTCAACATGGTGATGTAAAATGCTTAAACGCTATTGTGAAAGATAAATTTTGGTTGTGGCACTTGAGACTTGGGCATTTAAACTTTGATGGGATGAAGACTTTGGCAAACAAGAATATGGTAAGGGGCTTACCATATATTGATCACCCACATAAAGTGTGTGAAGGATGTATATTTGGTAAACATCATCGAATAAGTTTTTCAAAAGAAGGAAGGTGGAGAGCTTGTAATCCCTTGGAGCTTGTGCACAGCTATGTCTGTGGTCCATTGAAGCCGGTGACAAATGGAGGTAATAACTATTTTCTTACTTTTGTTGACGATTATAGTAGAAAAACATGGGTATACTTCTTGAAAAATACTTTTGTTTATGATTGCTACGACCATGGACAAATTACTAACTGCGGATGGCAGTAACAATGCTAGGTCCAAAAAACAATTTTCACGAAATGGTCAAGCTTAGGCGGGTGACAAGGTGTATGTCTCATGACAAGTAAGCTGTCGAACTGAATCGGACAGAACTCATTGGATTACCTGAAAGAGGAAAGGAAAGAAAGAAATACTCAGACATGAAGGGAAGTTTTCTCACACTCTCATTATGACGATCTTGTTACATTACGAGATCAGCAAATATTGGGTTCACTTATAACGGCCCTGCTATTAAATTCAAACTATTGCATATCATTAAATAGGTTGATTATCACACTCTGATTTATTCACCACTATCTCTTTGTTTGTTACATGTAAATATGTTCCGGAGCGACAATGGCGGAGCCTGAACAACAAAGACATGGAGCAGCCCGGAATTTAAAAAGGAACAACCAATTGACCAACTCCAACTGAAGATGGGAGACCCAACCGCTACAACCAGGGAAGTCTCTCGTCTCTAATCATAATAACTGCTTTAATAGTCGGTTCATAGTCTTTCTTAGACAATCGAGTCATCGGACTCGAAAAACACCTTTTTAAATATCCATTAATTATGGGAACAACTTCGTAAACGCTATGAAAACCGATTCGACAAATGTTCAACAGAGCGTCTGAAAAAAGTATCACTCTCTTTGAACCTAATAATTGTCGAAACTCTGTCACTTGGTCGACCTAGCGACCAAAAACGTTGAACTTAAGCGAGAGCTTCGACTTTAATATCATAACATAAAACAATTCTTATAAATCTATACATTATGTAGGAACCAACACATAAGCGAACATAATGCGGGTCAAGCCAGCTGGTGACCCTAAAAATTAACTGGTTAAACACCTTCTTGTTCAATTAAGCATATGGATACTAAAGTTGTTTCATAATACAATGTTGTCAAGCCGACTTAATGTCTGGCTCGACCCAAAACTCATAACCTTGAGTTTGAAAAACTCAATATTCATTACCAAATGATGGGATTGAATGTAAATGACAGGAGAACCTCTTTGATTTCCCTTAACGGAAAGAGCTCGGGATCAAGATTGCTTTAAGATAGAATATAAAGTTCTTTAACTTTTAAATATTTTCTTTTAGAAAGGTGTTATGCAGGACACTCTAAACAGAAGAAGATGAATAACTCCGACGAAAGGCAAGACTGAACTCCTCAGTCATTGCAAAACTCTACAGACAAAGGTCTCATGTCAAAAGTGACGGAGCAAGGACATGAGAAACAAGGAGTAACTCTTACTCATATTTGTTATACTTATCTATTTTGATAATTAGCTCATCACTTTCACTAAAAATCAAACAAAGGGGGGGGTATACACGCATATATAAATGTTGTTGCATTGAAAACATCGACAAGTAGGAACGAACCTATGCATATGAACACATCGATAAAATGCTTGAAAGGAAACTTGAATGATGCAAACTAAACATGAGACATGCTAGTATAATGCCTAATGAAAAGCGTAAAAGAGTACTTGTACTCAAAACACGGAAGACACAATTCCTTGACGTCACATGAACATACACGCTCTATGTTTGAAATAGACTTGGAATATATTAGATATATAACTCTAAAACGACTGAGTATCTATCTATCATACAAACCATGTTGTTATTACATGAACTGAAAAGTATATGTGAATATTTTCCATGTTAACTTTGCATGATATGAAACAAGTAAACACGTCAATGACATGAACTGAGTAAT
>BEHA01050309.1:1574648-1585292 GCA_002897215.1 Eschscholzia californica subsp. californica | reverse complement strand
AAGAGCCGGAATTAACGATCATTTGAAGACGAAGTAGAAATCAAGCTAGCTTTGCTCCTTTGAGGTTGGTTAAAAAATCTTAAACTTTTATGATTTTTTTTATTTAATTTGTTGTTTGAATGATTGGGGACGTCAATAGCATAGTATAACATGTTTAGAGTGTTGTGTTCTATAACTTCGAACGCATTTAGATGATTTTTTGTGACGAATTGAACCCCCATGAGTCTGGGTAGGACCATTTCTTACGACTCGAACTGTCTGGATAATTTTGACCACATTTAGATGATTTTGTGTGATGAATTGAACCCCCATGAGTCTGCCATAGGCTAGGAGCAGTTCTTACGACTCAGACGGACTGGTCGAGTCCGTGCGAGTCTTCATTATCCGTGACCTTTAACAAAGTAACAGACTTATTTACCAATCCGTCACGGATAGGGTAATCCGTGACGGGCTGAAAAGTCACCGATTACCCTATCCGTGACGTTTTGATCCATCACGGATTACCCAGTCCGTGACTTTTTCTTTCTAATCAAAGGATCCCACTCGCTCTATTCTTGATTATATGTTGTCTTCAGTTATTATGGCATCACGTATCCCTCCAACGGAATGAAAGGGGTCGTAAGCAACAACGAAGAAGAAGATATGATAATGACCAAACTTCAGAAGAAGAGCCTCATGTTATAGCACAAACAGAAGCAGGGGGGGTCTTCTTCAGGCTCGGACCCGTATTCTGAAGGTCCAACAGATCGTATGCTGCTACAATGTTTCAAGAATCATGTTGCTTTCACGATTTGAACAAACCAGTAAGCGAACATTATTTACTAATTTTAGTACATATAATATGAATTTTGTTAATCATTAATCTAAAACATTTTCTTTTTGTTTTCAGGAGAGGCCAGTGTTGAAGTTACATAACCATGCCTCTGCCATAGTTCTGGGTTCTCTTTTGGAGAAGAAAAATGGGTGGGCACTGTGAATGGAGTGTCAATGTGCTCAAGAGAGACCCTGAAACACAGCATTGGCCCACATTGTCAAATATTCACACGTCAAGTTAGATCAGGTTATACTCTCGGCATTTATAGAGCGGTGGTACGAGGACACAAATACTTTCCACATGTCATTCGGGGAGATGACGATCATGTTAAAGGACGTGTATCACATATGTGGTCTTCCAATTGAAGGTCGACCCGTTGTTGTGTCGAAGGTCGTAGATGATGATGATGATGATGATGATGATGATGATGATGATGATGATGATGATGATGGTAGGGAAGATTCAGACGTATCACTAGTCTCCCGTTCTTTAGGATTAGGTTACTAAGAGGTGAAAGAGCACTTAGGTAAATCTAAGTGTGTGCAGCTTAAGTGGTTGAGGGAACAATGCAGTAGGGCGCAAGACAGTGACACCGACCGTGTCAAGGAGGCTACAGCACAGGCATACCTCTTGCATCTTTTTGGTTATACTATGTTTGCTGATAAGAGTGCAACTTAGGTTCCTATTATTTATCTACGTTATCTAAAGAACTTAGATGATATTTCGACCTACGCGTGGGGAACTGTGGTGCTTGCCTATCTTTATTGGCAGATTGGTTTTGCTTCGATGGGAGGAAACCAATTGGCTGGTTACCTTAGTTTGTTTCAGGTAATTTCTTATATTTTTTTCTCAATTATTTATTTATTTACTTATTATATTGGAGTAGCGAATAACAATTTTGTATTTAACTTTACATTGGTAAGTGTGGATCGATGAACTCTTCAGTATCTGTTCTAATCAAAGATATGTTCCTACATCTAACATCCCCCGGATGTATAGATAGGAAGCACACACCATGAAAGGCAACAAGCCATGTGCTTTAGAAAGCACCCGTGAACAATTGGACGGTCTAACCGAGGGAGGTGTAAGTACTTTATTTATTTTTCGTGTGTTCTCTAATATAATTGTGAATGTTGTCTTGTTATTGGTTAAACATTTATATCATGTAGGTCATTTGGGACCCGTATCGTCCTTTATTGTCTCACATTGCACTACCACTTCTGGAATACTGGTTCTACACCGAATGCGTCGTGGTGAACAATATTGCCGAGCCCTATCACCCTAATAGGATCTTAAGGCACCTTGTGTTGGTTCAACTCATCACCAAATAACTCAATCGACCAAATAAGGTGTCGAAGGACGGAGATTCCAAAAACTTCGGTGATGCGGTTTTTTATTAGCGTCGTTGGGAAGATCACCTACTCCACATCAATGATAGACCGAAGGAGGTATCTTTGGCTCCGTGGGAGACTAGTTCTTACTACAACGATTGGTTCAAGAGAGTATCTCACCCGCTAGTACAAAATCCAGCTCTGTACAAATCCAACAATCTGGACCAGTACATAGGTTTAGTGTCTTACTACGTGAGTATTTGACTTATCATTCTTTTTTTCTTTTGAATTTGTAGCAATAAGTTGGTCTTAATTCATTGTTTTTCTTTTCAAAGAGATGCATGGAAATGATAGGGGCATCGCTTCAATTCATGCGTCGGACATTGTGTTAGGGTTTGAAATCCTTCATATGACTAGGGATGAAATGCTGCTTCCAGAATGTCCTCATGAATCTCAACTAGAGCCTGACCCAAGAAGATCGTCCAGAAAAGCTACAGTAAAAGAAAACTAGGGCATCACAAAGGCAATGAAGTTAAAGCACTTATCATAATTTTTGAATTTCTTTTGTATAGATGTTTAACATACATTTGGATCGAAGTTTGAACATCGTTACTCTTGTTTGAACAAGTTTTAATATATTAATTAGAAGTAGATTAATTTGAACATCGGAGCGTACCTTTTTAATTAATACTATATTTGTTTTTCAAAAATAACGAAAATTTCGGGACCCGTAGGACCGAACGGATCACCTGATCCGTTAGATGCTCTATAAGGCCACGGATATCAAGATCCGTCCAGGCCTCCATACATGGATCCAGAGATCTATGTCTATCTAATAGAAGACATGTTAGAATCCACTGATCTCTAGATCCGTGTATATAGTCCTAAACGGATCCAGATACATATGGCTTCTAATAGACTTTCTGTTAGAAAGCCACAGATCACATGATCTGTTGGGCCCTTAATAGAGCCACGGATCTCTGGATCCGTTAATAGAGCCATACACAAATCCAGAGAACTGTGGATTTCTAACAGAAGACTGTTAAAAATCCAGATCTGGATATGTGTAGGGCTCAATACGCGTCGAATCCAGAGTTAAAGATCAAAGAAAATTAATCATCATCTAAATATATTCATATATTAAACCAAAATTTTTATAACCGAGATTTTTATACATCTTAATCATAATCTAAATTTATCACACTACTTGGCTCATGCGAAACAGTTGGGTCAATTCTGTCTCCGTTATCGCTTTTAATCTAACAATTTCAAGTCAACCTATTGCCTCTGCCGATGCATACCTAGCCCATTGCAATGCAATTAGAGGGATTATAGCTTCCCTTCCGAGTTTAATGCACATAAAGTGACCAAAATGATATCCAATACATATTATTTTATATCTCTCTGAGCATGGACCACTGACTAAGGGTAACAAAGTTGTTGAACATTCGTAAGACAAATGAACCAATATGCAATTGTAGCGAGTCGCAACAACCATATTAGTGTAGGGTGACTGTATAACCAATCCTCTACACATGTAAAATTGAAGTTGTTTGAGGAGAGGGAACATATTCATCAACACACTTGGCATATTCGAAAGCAAATGAGTTCCTCTTAGTAGATTTTGGAGCTTTTTTTTTTCTCAGTATTCTTTGTTTAGGAGCTCCTTTAGTCTTTGTTGGTTGTAATGGATCACACAGGTTTGTCAGGATCAGACAATCAATAACCATAAACGTCTCAAGTATTGCGGACATGTGAGGAGCACTCGATCTATCCCACAATAAATAAAGTCGCGTCATCTCATGTGACGTGTGGAGATCACTATAAATCTCTAGAGCCGTGTGAATAGATAGCTTGGTCCATTGGGGGTGAATGATGTCCTTAGGAAATATCTTATCTTGATTCATCAAAGATGCCATCTCATGAGCATATGGGAAACCATAGACATACCTTAGAACACGTCCGCAATTTTGAACGTTAATGTCAATCCCATTTGCACGGTCGATCTCATCCGCCATAACATCTAATGTAGCTTGCGAGATATAACCAGTAGCTCTTTTATAAACTTGCTCTGATGGGCCTCCTTCACCGTTGTACGACTGTGCTCAAAAGATGCTTTAATTTCACCTATCTCGGTTTCCGTCATGATATGAATAGATTCCCAGCATGTAACACAGTTACCTTCAGAGTTACCTAGGTTCCTCTTTAATTTGGAATGAGCACCTTCCACACGATTTGTTGTAGTATTTCCCATGTATAACCCTGTTAGTCCATGCAGTCACAAATCCCTCTTTCAATCCCAACCAGGTATTCTATACATAACTAACATCTACATGATGTGTATCTGACAAAAGCTTCACAAAAGTTTCCACCACCTCATTATACCCACGTTCGGTCTAAGCATACATGATAGCTCGAAACATTGTCATAAAAACTTTGAATTGTTCTTGTCTGAAATCGGTTTTGACTTTTACTACCACACACTTGTCGATATAGAAAGTACTTTGTAACCTTTGAGCATGTGGAAAGACTTCACCATTGACGTTAATTAATGCAAGTTCGCGATCAATAACAAACACACTTGGCATTGAGTTGGGAGGGAACAACATCCTCAAACGATTAAGGGCTCATGTGTACTGATTTGTTGCCTCTCCATCCATAAAAATAAGCGCCGCGGTGAAGGATTTCAGCGTAAAAATTACCCCGACAATCTCAAGCAATGGCTTTTTAAATCGGTTGATTTTATACATAAAATTGAGCATTAACACGGTATGGAAGCACTTTAATAATAAAATAGAATCAAGATGTGCCTAAAATAGATTTGTTACCTCATCAATGTCTTCGTTCTTTGAAAATGGTAGACGTAATTATGTTCCACCAATAACTTAATCAGTTGTTGCATCAGACTCCTTCCTTCTTGGCTTTCTTACGTATGTTCGCCCGGGCATTGTAAATAGTTTTCAACGGTGATGTGTTATCCTGGAATCGTCCACGAATTTGAGAAAGAATTTGGGATGGTCTCGAACTAATATCCATTAGTTGTTTCAGCATAATTTTTTCATCGAGTTTTAACCTATTCTTATATGCATGACCTAAAAGACTTTCAGCTAACTCATGGTTGTGGATTCTAGAGACAACTGTCACTTTCCACGTGTCACCATCCCTTAGTATTCCTTTGAGCTTGAACGGACATTGACATTTTTTGGTGCTCGATTTTCTTTTCTTTATGGGTGGTTGATGAGATTTTGGAACCAAAGCCTTCTTGTCATATGAACGGAATGCCCCACTTCTTTCGTAACTTAATTCTAATTGGTTTATCTCCAACTCCCCTATTGTCCTAATTTGTCGATCAATACTAAAAACTTATGCTTTCTCCCAATTTATTTATCCCAAACGATTAACTTATCTCGAGAATGAAAAACATCTTCAGTCAAAAAATATTCACCAACATCAACACTAAATGGACACCCATCATTTGACTGTAGATTCTCTTTTTCGACATGGTACTCATCTTCAATCAGAATATCTTCAAAAGGAGCAATATTAAGGTCCGAAAACTGTCAGAAGGTGAAAAAATATCAAAATCTCTTAAAAACTTTCTTCAGGACGGAACGGACTGCCCAGTCCGGACCCTTTCACACCCGCACGGATTGCCTGATTCGTTGAGGTGAGAAAGACCTAAGACTACCCAATCTTGGGCCTTTCACACTCCGATGAATTATCTGATCCATTTCGGTGAGAAAGACCACGGACTGGTCCAGCCCGTTCACATAACCGAGACTCCAATTTTTTTTCAACTACAGTTATTTGCTTCAGATTCTTTAGGGCATAAAGGAAATTCTCTAGGGCATAAAGACTTAGTCAATAGAATTGACTTGAAGAATAAATTTATTTTCTAACCCCAAATCTCATTTGATTAAACTATGCGCCTAATCCTTCATCTCCCTCATTGTCTCTTTCTACCATATCACCCTCTACCTATTTCTTTCTCCCTATGTCCGCCTCTCTCTCTAGATTTTTTTTCTCTCTCTCTATAGATCTCTCTGTTTAAGTTTTTTCTCTTACTTTCTTTAGATCTCTTTCCCTCTTTACATCTCTCATCTGTGTTTTTCCATCAACTTGGTCTGAAACAACAAAACTTGTCTGACAACCATGCAACAATCATTCCAACCCTACAAATTCCAGGGCATCCGTCAAAATACTATGACTTTCAAGCTCTTCACTTAAAACGCATCTCAAACATCCACCTTTTTCTTGGGATGGGTTCATCATATTTCAATCTCCTTACTTCAAACCTTTGTCTTGGGTTGTTAGTTATGAGAAAATGATCAGTTGGAAGCCTAAATTTTGGGGGGTAAATTCGAACCAACCCAGCAATAAAAAAAACTCAAAACAGGTACAAATGTCAGAGAAAGTAAACGGTTCCTTTTTTTCTTCCTCTGTTCACTTCCATATTCTATCTCCCTCCCAATTTTGCCACTAAAAGCTCTAATATTTTGGGTTTTTTCTCTCTCTAAAAGAAGTAGATCATCCTCACTTTCTCTCTAAAAATCAGGTTGTGGCGTCATTTTTAGCGAGATCAAGGATCGATATTTTGGGTTTCTTTCTCTCTTTAAAAGAAGATCAAAGATCGACTTCATATGGTTTAGAAGATCAAGGATCATTGATGATTTATGATCGGTTTCGTATGGTTAGGTTCTTATTAAGAGATTTCTGAATGAAATCGTTGATTTTTCTGGATTCATGGATCTTAAGATCCTAAAATCAAGATATAGGTTTCTTAAAAATTAAATCGAAGATCTTTAACCTAGATTGAAGATCTCTGTTGATTCGGTCTACTATTTGTGATCAAACTCGGGTTTATTTGTAAGATCTGTTATTTTTTGGGGTCTAATTAAGAGTTGTGTGAATGCAATTTAATATTTTTTAGACCCCTGAAATTGTGAATGAAATCAGATCTATTTCACTATGTTTTATAAAAAAATTGTAATCTGGTTTATCATATTTAGTTTCCTTAAATTTGTGAATAATTTTTTTCTTAAAATGTAATGTACAGTACTGGAATTTGGATTATGTACTATATACATAACAAAAGTTCTTATACTTTTATTCAAAAAGTGTTCAGTACATAACGAAATGTCCAGTGCATAAAAAAATATCCAGTACATAACAAAATGTCCTAGTCCTATGAATTTTCAGTTAAATAGTTTACATTTTGGAAAGAACATATAGGAAATTTTATTATGCGTCGTAAATAACAAAACGTCCTATAAATTTTCATTGAAATAGTTTACCTTTTGGAAGGAATGTGTAGGAAATTTTATTATGTACTTTGTATAACAAAATTTCTTATACTTTCTTTTCAAAAAGTGTCCAGTACAGAACAAAATGCCCAGTACAGAACAAAATGCCAAGTACATAATAAAAATTTTAGTACATAATAAAATATCCTATGAATTTTTAGTGAAATAGTTTAAATTTGGGAAGGAATGTATAGGAATTTTTATTGTGTGCAGTAAATAACAAAATGTCCTATAAGTTTTCGTTGAAAACAAGGGAGAGATAAAATAGGGAAAAGAATAAAATTGGGAGAGAAAAAATTTTGAGAAAAAAATTCGAAATTGGGTAAAAATTAAAGAGAAAATAGGAATTAGACAGAGAAAAAAAAGAAAAAAGAAAAAGAATTTTAAAGAGAGAGATATTTCAGTTTGGAGAAAAAAAGAAAGAGAAAAAGAACACGTGTCATTATCCTAATGGATGACACATATGTAATTTACGTGAAAAGATTGCATTTATGTCACTTCTCAAATTCACAAGTAATTTTATTTAATGGCAAATCCATATATCGTGTAAACTACATCCAGTTTTATAATTTCTATTTTCTAACTGACAGGAAACAGAAATTTGGACCTGCAACGAACTTTGTATTGAACAACATTAGGTTCCCATTACCCACCTGATTTTGGGGCTTTTGCTCAATCGTTATCATAGTTGGTTGTTTTGAATAGTATATACTACTATTGTTGTGCTGTTAAATTTATTATATTTTGGGTTCCATTTTCTTCATCTAAGTACGAGTATATATATATATATATATATATATATATATATATATATATATATATATATATATATATAACAAGAAGGGGAAGAAAATACGTAGAAGTCTAAAAGAATTAGAACAATAAGATAGGTATAGTGGTTCAACAATTTCATCTATCTACGGCTTCCGCGGTAGTTCCACCAAGTGAGAGAGATAGCAGGAGAGAGAGAAAAGAAGGAAACGAAGATTATGGGGCTAAAATTAACAAAGTCAATTTCTGGACTCAAAGTTAAAATGCCCTATGAGTCAAATCTTTATGCCCCGGAGATTTTTCGTTATGCCCCAAAGCCGCGGCCTACTCCTAATATGAAAATTCTCTCACCTCTCTCCCACACTAGTTGGAAAAGCGTGAATCTCGCAGTGACGTACCTTATCTTTTGCGCTCCACCTTCTCTTTCTCTTTTTCTTCATCGATAAAAACTTTTTTCGTTATTCGTTTCACCTTCTTCATTAAATGTTTTAAAGGTCGAAATTTGTTTTGAACCATTTAGCATTTGAGGCCACTAGCTTCTTTTTTTATGTTTTGAAACACTTGATTTTTTTTCTCTACTTTTTGAAAGGTTCTTTTGAAAGATATAATCGGGTTCTCAAGTTTCAACCTCCATTAATGGTGCTTACGTTGTTTTTTTTTTTGTTTCATATTTGGTATGAAAGCTTAAAAAGCTTAAGTTGAAAGTTGTTTAAATCTTCATCTGTGTTTTTTTTCTTGAACACTCTACTCGAGCTATATGTCTTTTTTGTGGGGAAGGGGGCCTCGGTTGATGGTCCAAACTAAAACCCAAGAAGAGTTTAAGGTCCCATGTTGTTAAAAATGGATTTTTAGTCCTTCAAGTGTTTTGCACATAATTACCTCATTTTGTGTTTGGTAACTCCTATTCTAATCCTTCTATAAATATCCCACATCCCTTTAGAGCATCTTCAATATAAGACTCAAGAAAAACTCTAAAATCCTATGTGTCAAGTGTAAAAAGTGGATCTCCAAAGCGTATCTTTCTTATTTGGCCATTTAGAGATACTCTATTGAAAAGCCTTCTCCAGTGCAACACTCAAGAGAAACTCTAAAAACCTATATTTTGGTGTAAAATTAATTGATTTCCTTATGTAACACTTAGAGTCCTCAAGTTAGAGTGTCCTCTTAAGGATCTCTAAAATAAATCCTGACACACCATTTTAAAGATTCATGTTAAGTTTTGCGTTGAAGACGGATTTTAAAGAGAAACTCTAAAAAATCCTATGGAACACTCTATGATTTAGAGTTTGAGTGTTGCATTGGTGATGTTCTTAGAAACATTTAGGTTTCTCCTCATTAGTTCTACTAATCTTCTTTCTCCAAGAGAAAATCACATTTTCTCTTCACCAAAAATCAAACTTCATCTTCTATATTCGTCTCTTCTCTAACAATGTTTATTTTGGGTTTCAAGATTCGGTTTTTGGTTTTTTCCTCTGATGGAAGCAACCATGTTCATATTCAAACTAAAACAACCAAACCATGTTCAACTGTTTCGGTTTTCCCATATTTAAAGGTGAAACAACCAGATTTGAAGATGAACATGGATTTTTGGTTTTTTGCGTCATTGCTTCAATGGTTTTTGTCATTTTCGTTCTGATTTTGGTTATGTTTTATTTTTGGTTTTGGTTTTTTAATAGATCTATTTTTGGTTTTTAATGAGAGATCAAAGTCTTGTGGCATAAATTGGTCTCAGCCCTTCCACTTTCCACCAACACATCATACAATAATCCCATGGGATACCAAATATCGAACCAAAACTTGGGTTTCCTTCCTTCCATTACCAATGAGGGTAGTCACAAATTGTTTGGTTGTGTCCCACTATCTAGAATACAAAGCCAATGATGCTAAAAGAGAGATGTTATGTGCTTAATGTGAGGAGAGAGAAAATTCTGAAGTTTCCCTCTCTAGTTTCTAGAAAGAGAATTTAGATCTGAGTATTTTCCATCTTACTTGTTCATCTTTTTCAATCTAACTAGTTTTGTTTACTTTATTTTCCTTCTAATACTGAGAGTTTTCAGTTTCATCGAGCTCTATTCATTCGGGACCAGTGGCTGGTCATGCCAAAAAATAACTTCTTCCTCTCTCATGGTGTCATCTCTTTGACAAGCAGTGATTCTCATGTTTATTGCTTCACTTAGATTAGTCTTTTTTGAGGGTTGTTGGATCCTACTGGTTTGTTATTATGGATCTTTCTTTCATTTCTACTCATCTATCTTTCGTTTAGTGGTGTATCTAACTATATGTGTAAGTTAGTGTTTTCTTTGATCCTCTAACATAATCATCCCTCTCTCTGTCTGACTAGTTATTGTGGCCATTAGTTTTTTGTTGGGGTTGCTCCGGCCACTGTTTCTTCGACATCTATTTCACTGGTCCAACAGAGGGAAGG
>BEHA01050309.1:1551886-1571268 GCA_002897215.1 Eschscholzia californica subsp. californica | reverse complement strand
AAGAAACAACTGACCAACTTCAGTAAATATTTTATCCGAGCTATCAGGTTTTAGTTTCGTTGACTTACTTTGATTTGATGATTCTGTTTGAAATTTCATCTGTTATATCAAATATACACACATAAATACAAATACATTAAAAAAAATCATATATTGTATTATAAACTACATGTACAGTTTCGTAAATTATGTATAATGTTTATCAAATTTTGACAATATTTGAAGGTTTTGAATTGTTTGGTAAGCTTAACAAGGCTATTGTTTTGTGTGAGAAGTACGCGTAATGGTAAATAAATAATACATAATTTATGTGTACTTATACTATGTTTTAGAATTTATTATAAAGTATATATAATGTATAACAAATTACGCGTATTTTACATAGTCTTATAAAAACATGGTTCGGAAGATGTTTGCGTAATGTACTAGAAAGTATGAAAATTTACTGTAAAGTACCTATATTGTATATTCTGTTATGATAAATGTACGTAATAACACCTGGTTCATAAAATTGTACGAAACCAAAGATCTGAGGTGAAAAATATCAGAAAATTAAGAAACTTAAACCTAAATCTAATGAAAGATGATATAATAATCGGATGAAAACAAAACATAATCGATTTGAAGGAATCAGTAAAGAAGGATTAAACATCAAGATCATAAACAGTTATGAATATCTTAGAAAGAGAAAATAAACAGCAAATCGAGTATGTTAATGAAATAATAATCAAAGTTAAACAGATTCAAACAAGATTTCTGTCAAAATCTGGTGTTTTTAGAGAGAGAGAATATGATTCTTTAACCTGAGAAGCAATATAAGATCTTATCAATGGTTTGAACAAAGAGTTTCACAGTTTAAAACCTGATAAACAATGGAGGTTTTTAGACTGCTGCTGTAATGAAGATGAAACAATGGAGGTTTGTACTGCTGCTGGTGAGTTTAATGGAGGTTTATTGGAGCTTTCGTTTTTAGAGAGAGAAAAGTTTCCAGATTTCATTTACGGAAGAAATTGAAGATAGTGGTTACTTTGAATTCAAACGTGATTGGAGAGAGAATGTGGAGATAAAAATGGAAAAAAGATATTTTGGTTTTAGAATGTAAATTTGATTTTATATATAAAGAAGGTTAGTATAGATATTATAAATTAATATGTAATCTAGGGATTTGTGTTTTCTCTCTAGATGAGACCAAATGGACTAGATATCCATTTATATTATTTTTTTGGTTTTGAAACCCTTTATAGAATTAGAGGGGACTATATATGCTATTAGGACCCGTTTTTTGGGCTATAAGCCCAAAAATTATTCTAGGAAACCCAGTTGCAAAGAACTGACTAGTTGTGCTTAGTTATGCATATAACCTCAGGCTCAGTAGTGTTCAAAAGGATTTAGGTTTATACCACCCGGTCCCCTTTGGAGACCCACGAATCAACCCGAGATTGAACCCTACTTGGTTCCTTTTCTTCCTCTTCTTCACAAAGACCTTCACTCGATTGTGCACAGTACCTTTAGGGTTTGCTGCTAACCTCTCACGTTCTCACCAAATTGGCACCTGGACATCACCATCTAGGTGCTTCTCTTTTCCGCCTTACATATCTCCTCCTTGGCAGCACTTTTCTGTCTCTCTACATCTCCATAGTTCGAGATCCTCAGAGGACCAATCTGGTAGATCGTTGCCTCGATCGCTCATCCAACTACGGCATAGTTTCAGAACCGTAAACACCTTTTAAACCATCTATTTTGAGGGCCATCACCTCTTTTCCGGCTATTTTGACAGAATTTTCTCTCACTAACTTGTTCATGGTGATAGCCTCATTACATAACTTAATATTTTGATTACATAAGAGTGTTTTGATTAAAACCACTAATTGCTTTGATTAAAATCACTTACTGTTTTTTTTTATTCAAACCACTTACTGTTTTGTTTTGATTCAAACCACTTAATCACCTTCTCACAACCAATTTTTCCGATCATAAATTGATCACATCATCCCCCATATTTGTGGCAGTGACTTCTATCACTATTTTTCCCAACATTAAGATTACTGTTGCGAATAACTCTGTCCTTTTGTTTTCTTCTTTGCAATCATTTTTTCGGCCATCATTAGTCTAGATGCCTTCTTTTTACTTCAGAATTATACTTCTAACTTTATCATATTTGACGATGAGTTTTTTGTCGACTATAAACACTACAACGACAACTTTGTTGACATTTCTTAAGTCAATGGTTGTCACTCTCTTATTCATTCGATATCCGACAATGATTCTCTTCTCAACTTCAAACACAACATTAATTTTGTTGTTGCTCATTATGTCAAAATTTGACATTTTTTGGATAAGGATCTTCTCGTCGACTATAACGACAACATTACTTGAGTTGTCGCCTCTTGAATCTATTTTCGGTACTTTCTCGTTCCATATGTTTTCGACAATGCATTTTCTGTCAAACATAACTACATCACTCTTATTGACCCTATTTTTCTCCATTTTTTACTTTTTTTGGTTTACCCAACTACGACTCTCTTTTCAGAATTGATGCTACGACCATTACAGTATGTTGTAATTTCCTCACAAAAATTTTAAAACTCATTCTCTCTAGTCTTTCAATAACTTTTTTTCGACCTCTGATTTATATTCTTTCTCCTTCATTGAGAATGATTTTTTTTCCCGGTTCAATACTTGGTGACCTTATTCCTACAACTAGAACACTTTTTTCGGGAGCTATTCTCTCTATTCATCCTACTTCATGGATTATCGATAGTGGTGCTTCGAACCATGTCTGTTTTTCTTTACAATATTTTACCTCGTACAAACTCGCTCCTCCATCACTTTACGTTCAAATTTCTGATGGGAGCACCTCTCTTGTTAAACATATCGGTAAAGTAGTTTTTTCTGACTCCTTACATATAGAAAATGTTTATCACATTCCTAATTTCAAGTTTAACTTGATTTCTGTACGACAATTATGTAAATCTTTAAATTGTCTTGCGACTTTCTCACCTGCCCTATGTGTCTTTACAGAGGTTGTGACAACCCGCTTGATTGGACAGGCTGATGAGGTTGGCGACCTCTATATTTTACGCCATAAATCTTCAGCACTTACTATCCATAAGTTGTTTGACCTTTGGCACAGACGATTGGGACATCCTAGTTTGGATCGTCATACACTTATCTCAGCGTTCTGATTTTATTCGCTTTGATCAGTCGCATGACTGCACAATTTGTCCTATGGCCAAGCAATCTAAATTGCCTTTTCACAAAAGTACTTTTGTTAGTACTTTTTCTTTCCAAGTAGTTTATGCTGTTATTTGGGGACCTTTTCCTGTTCCCATGCTCACAAATAAGCGTTACTTTCTCACCTTAGTTGATGACTATTCCAGATATACTTGGACATTCCTTATGCAATCCAAGTTCTGAGACTAAGAAATATTTAGAATATTTTTTCAATTTCACAATTAAACAATATCAAAAGACTATTAAGTCCATCTCTTCTGATTCGGCAACCCACTATGCATGCCCTATTTAGACCTTCCGTTTCGACAACGGAACTAAATTTCTCACCAAGGACTTACAATCTTGGTTTCAGTCGAATGGTATAATCCACCAGCGCAAGCGTTCATACTCCACGTCAAAATGGGGTCGTTGAACGCAATCATAGACACTTACTGGATGTCGCTCGTGCCTTGCGATTTCAAGCTAATCTCCCCCTCAGTTTTTGGGGTGAGTGTTTAAAACGGTAACTTACTTAATTAATTAAATGCCAACTCCAATTTTATCATTGAAGTCACCTTATGAGGTTTTATACGACACTCCACCAGACTACTCGACCCTTAGTGTTTTCGGGTGTCTGTGATTTGCTCATAATGTCAAAGCTACTACTAAATTTGATATGCGAGCTAAACCAGGAATCTTTATCGGGTACCCTTATGGAAAGAAGGGTTACACCATTTATGACCTAGAGACTAAAATCCTCTATGACTCTCGAAATGTCACCTTTTTTGAAAATAAATTCCGTTTTGAGTCAATTAATGACATTTCCTCTTACTCGCAAACTTTTACTCCTTTGAATATTATGGATGACCCTGTGCCTTTTCCCCCACACTTCCCGGTCTCTGCCGCGACCCAAAATTTTTCCACCTCCAACTTTGGCGGAGTCTTCGCCCCCGCCTTCGGTTGATTCTCCTTGTATGCCTTTTATAGAGCCATCACCTCCTACTTTGGTTGAGCCTCTGACTCACTCTGATTTCAACAAGGATTTATCTTCACCATCTCCTGAAGAGGTGCCTATAGCTTCTTCTGATAGTGCATCTTCTCCAGACTTTTCCGCTTCTGCTTCTCCTCGGCCTTCTACCACCGGTGACACTTCATCACTTGACTCGCCCGCCGAGGAATCTGATAATCCTACACGACCCATTCGTGCTAGGGATCCGCCTGCTTATTTGGCTGACTATATTCTTTCTAGTTCAGAAATGACGTCTTCGCGCACTCCTTATCCCCTGGTTGACTATATCAGTTTAGACCGTTTTAGTCCTTCTCATAAGGCTTTTCTAACTTCCGTCATCACCACAGAAGAACCTAAATCTTACAAAATCACCTCTGCTTCTCCAGAATGGCGTGACGCGATGACTAAAGAGATTTCAGCCCTCGAGACTAATAATATTTGGTCTCTGACTTCCTTGCCACCTGGCAAGAAACCCATTGGTTGTAAGTGGGTTTACAAAATTAAATATCGTTCGGATGGATCTATCGAACGTTATAAGGCACGCCTCGTCGCCAAAGGGTATATCAAGGTTGAAGGTGTCGACTATCATGATACTTTTGCTCCAATTGCCAAATTGGTGACTGTTCGAGTCCTCTTATCCCTTGCGTCTATCCATGGATGGTCATTGCATCAATTAGATGTCAATAATGCTTTCCTCCAAGGAGACTTGGAAGAAGAAGTCTATATGACCATTCCTCCAGGTTTTAGCAGCAAAGGTGACACTAGTGTTGTTATAAAGGCCAGGCCGGCCCGGGTTGAGCCCGGGACCGGCCCGTTCCGTACAGGCCCGGCCCGGCCCGTACGGAAAACGGGCCTGGCCAACCCGGGTTCTATTCCGGGCCCGGGCTGGGCCTATGGTTTGAGCCCGACGGGCCAGGCCCGGCCCGTCAAAACTTGTTTTTTTTTTTTTTCCTTTTTTTATTTCATGCCTTACTTTAAAAATTTCATTGAGATTTTGAAAACATTCCTTTTCGAAAAGATCTATCCAACAAAATCGTTCCTAAAATATTCATTTCCATAAAATATTTTCGAAAAATCTTTCCTAACTTGTTAATTTATCTGTTTAAATCATCCTCTATATTATTTCCAAAACGTAACTTCTAAAATCACTCTCACGAAATCTTTTCAAAAATCTTTCTTAAACTTGTTAACCTATTTATGTAAATCATCTTCTATTTATATAAATCATCCTCTACTAATTAGTTTCAAAATATAATTTCTAAAATCATTTCCCAAAAATCTTTTCATAGAATCTTTCCTAAACTTATTAATTTATTTATGTAAGTCACCCTCTATTAATTATTTCCACAAAGTAATTTCTAAAATCAATTCAAAAAACTCTTTCTAAAAATCTTTTCTATACTTATTTATGAAAATTATATCTTATTAACTATTCCTAAAATCTTTCCAAAAGTCATTTCTAAATCATGTCATTATTTATAGAAAATCGTCTCTAAAGTTTTAATTTTTTATATTCAAAATAAACAATAGATTTGTATTTTTTTAATTTAAAATTTGGTTTTTCAAATATAAAAAAAATATATATAATATAGAAAATCCGGGCTGGCCCGGCCCGGCCCGGATTTAACCCGGCCCGGCCCGGCCTGGGTCTATACCCAGTCCCGGGCTGGGCCCTTGTATAACCAACCTGGGTTGGCTAGGCCCGGCCCGGTTACTGGCCCGGCCTGGACAAGCCCGGGTCGGGCCGGCCCGACCCGGCCTTTTAAGCATCACTAGGTGACACTAGAGTTTGTCACTTGAACAAATCATTATAT
This sequence comes from Eschscholzia californica subsp. californica, assembly GCA_002897215.1. Taxonomy (NCBI): domain Eukaryota; kingdom Viridiplantae; phylum Streptophyta; class Magnoliopsida; order Ranunculales; family Papaveraceae; genus Eschscholzia; species Eschscholzia californica. The sequence goes on along the minus strand of BEHA01050309.1, from coordinate 1,565,232 downwards.
GGTTTAAAACAAGCTTCTAGGCAATGGTTTGCTAAATTTTTATTCGGCTTATAATCCGAAGGTTTTTCCCAATCTTCGTCAGACCATTCTCTTTTCAGTTATTTTAATGGTCCGACTGTTATCTATATTCTTGTCTACGTAGATGACATCATCATTACAGGCAATGACAACAAGGAAATTGACTTCCTTCGACAACATCTTGAGAAACGATTGTCTCTTAAAAATCTCGCATGACTTCAATATTTTTTAGGCCTAGAAGTATTTAGGTTCCATAAGGGTATTTTCCTCTATCAACGGAAGTACACTTTAGACATTATCTGTGATTCTGGACTTCTCGGAGCCAAACCGAGTTTATTTCCTAAGGAACAACACTTGAAATTATTACCTACAGGTGGTACACCTTTAGACGACCCCAGTTCTTTTCGGTGTTTAATTGGTCGACTTCTCTATGTCACTGTAACGAGGCCTGATATCGCGTTTTCAGTGAATTATTTAAGCCAATTTATGCACCATCTCCATTCAACACATATGGATGTTGCGACTCGAGTGCTAAGATATTTGAAGGGAACCCTCGATCATGAGATCCTCCTTTCGTCATCTAGCCCTTTGACACTTTCAGGTTTTTCTGACTCTGATTGGGCCAGTTGTCCAATAACACGTCGTTCCACCACCAGCTACTTCATAAAGCTTGGTGCGATTCCGTTGTCTTGGAAATCTAATAAACAACCGACTGTTTCCCGATCATCTGTCGAGGCAAAATATCGTGCACTTGCTTTCCTTACTACCGATTTCCAATGGTTGAAATACCTTTTTAACCTTCGGATTTCCATTCCAGAATCTTTTCAGGTTTTCTGTGACAATAAGGCAGCTATGCTTACAGCTGTTAATCCAGTTTTTCACGAACGCACAAAGCACATCGAACTCGATTGCCACTTTGTTCGTGAGAAACTTGAAAGTGGTCTTACCCAGCTGTCTCATGTTCGCTCCGCGGATCAAGTCTCTGATGTTTTCACAAAACCTCTTGGTTCTGACCAATTCCATCGATTAACTTCCAAGTTAGGCTTGACTCAGCTTTCTTCCCCAGCTCCGACTTGCGAGGGCTGTAATGAAGTAATATTGGAGGTGCGCACAGCAAATGGCACCTCCCATCATCAACTGGATCCAGCAGGAAGGAAATATCCTTCCAAAATCCATTAACCTTCATTTTTAAAAGTTACCTTTGAATCAATATTGTTTTGTGTTGGATTTATTATTTTCACAGAGTCTAACATCTAAATGTAATTTCAAAGACGAATGGTTATTTTTTAATTAATATTTTTTAATTTCACAAAATATTTTATTTTATACACATATCCTCGAGTAAGCATTGGAAAGATGAAAGGGTGTACGAGCAAATTGATTTTTTTTTTCTTAATATACTATATATAATGCAAACCCAACTTTTGAACTCCATTGAAGTAGTTAAGGTAGAGATTCTCACCAGAAAATTTTAAGATTATATAGTGCTCTTGAGAATCTCTAATTGTTCATGTGATCAATTTTTGAATTGAAATCAATAGTAAACATTCTGCCTAAATTTTCTCAGAATATCTTTTTCTATATAAATCTTTTATACACAATTATCTTAAAATTCCAACTTATAGGGAAAGGCCTGTAGCGTCTGGTGAGTATGAGAATCATCTAATAGTGGTAAAGACGGAGGTTTTTCAATTGATATTGTTGAGCTTTCGTCACATTTACAAATTATCAAATAAATTGTTCATGTTATCTTAGTTAGGCTCACACGTAATAGACTTGAAAGCCACACGTGCTCTACGTCACCTGAAAACAAAAAAAAAACACCTGTACTGCGCTCAAAGAACTCCACACATGAGAGGGCATTTGAAAATATTTTCACATAGGAGAAGAGGTATCTAGCAAGCAAGAATATAATGTGTGGGTCATCTCCAATTATTGTTAATTAATTTTGTATTGGATGACTACAAACTTAATAAAATTTATATCAATCAAGACAAAAATATCTTTATTCGCAATTATCTTAAAATTTCAACTTATTGGGGAAGGTTTATAATGTGCAAGGATCATCTAATAGAAGTAAAGAAGAGTTTTTTCAATTGATATTGTGGATCCTTTGCCACAAACCATACACCCATTAGGTTGTGATACAATGTACAAATAATGTGGAGACCTAACTCGAGTCGTGCAATCAATATTTTTAGTAATACTATATACAAATAATAAGTTGGGTATTACAAAATATTCCACTAGAAGGAACCTCTCTATTAAACTAGGAGCAAAAAAGATTGATGTTGTTTAGTGTTGTCATGGGGGTTGTGTTGAGAGTGATGAGGCATAAGCATTTTTCTTTTTGTGTTTCAAGATGAGGCATAAGGTTTAGTTGTTAGATTTTGAAAATTGAAGTAAACTGTTACTAATTATAAATTAATAATATTGAAAAGTGATAAAATTGAGATGATTGTTGGGGTTGAACACAAAAAAGGACAGATCTGTAATTAGTCATTGGGAAAGGTGTTTGAAGGTCTTCCCTTTTTTTTTCTCTTCTTTTAGATGATCGCAGAGTGGCTCTGTTTTGTGTGGTCACATGGATTCTCCTCTCCCTCTGCTCTGATCCATCACACACACCTCTCTCTCTCCCAACACTGCCAATCCAACCTTTCTCTCTCTAACAATAACAGAATCTCTGTCATCTCTTCTTCTCTCGTCTTGTTTACTGTGTTCAATATAGTAGTATATAGATATCTCTTCTCTATATCATAATCTAGATAGCTACGTACCCTCTATTACTTTCTCTCTCTTACTTTCTACTCTCTCTCTAGCAGAATCTTTGCTTCGATCAGCCTTTCCAATCTCTCTCTCTCTCTACATTTTTTTTTGGGTATATCGCCGACCGTCATTATTACCAAATGAAACAAAATACTCCTCCGAATACTTGGTCTATTTTTTATGGGTTATTTCCTTAATGGGCCCAACTTTGTGACCAGCTTCCCGCCTGGCCCCCTACTTTACGAGAAATATTCATATGGCCCCCTTCCGTTATAACACCGTCATTCTCTCTCCTCCATCATGTTTTCTCTCTCTGCCAACTCACGCCACATCATCTGTTACGCCACCTCATCACCTTCTCCGACAGAGGTCGCCGGCCGGCAATTTTCCGGCCGTCGACCTTCAAACTAAAATTACTCCGGGTCTGTTCTTCAAGAACAGACCACTCCGGCGAAGGGAGACCTTCGCCGGAGTAATTTTAGAGAGAGAGAGGAAGAGAGAAAAAAAAAATATTTTTTTTTGTTTGAAGGTTGCCGGCCGGCGACGTCTGCCGGAGAAGGTGATGAGGTGGCGTAACAGATGATGTGGCGTGAGTTGGCAGAGAGAGAAAACATGATGGAGGAGAGAGAATGACGGTGTTATAACGGAAGAAGGCCATATGAGTATTTCTCGTAAAGTAGGGGGCCAGACGGGAAGCTGGTCACAAAGTTGGGGGCCATTAAGGAAATAACCCATTTTTTATTCCTTTCAAAAGTTTATGCACTATAAATAACCCATTAAGTATACAAAAAAAAAAACATACGACAACCCCTATATTTTGTTTTTATAATCATTTGATTTTTGAATTTCATCAAGCTAGGATTTTTTTCATATGGGTTTGAAAAAGGTTGAGATGATAGGATTATAGGTATTAACTAAAAATTTTGTTAGTATCTCTTAGTCAACTTAATGTAAATTAATGAAAACTTTGTTGTGGCATTATGGAACAATACAATAAACATATAGTTTGGCCGGCTAGTAATCTTTACTCTGAATTTGTTATCTCTTTGGGCCTTCCATTTTGTGGCTCTAAGGAGAAAGAGACTTTTTTCCTCGTATATGCACCAGCAACCAACAGATCTTTGAATATCTTTCTACGGATAAATTCTAGGTAATGATTTTGGAGTCCGATTTTTAGCATTAAGGAGAAATTTTAGCAATAAGATGTTTGACGTTTAGGACTGTTAAAGATAACATTGGTATGCACCAACGCTTATTATCACATTACTTTATTATCACCGATATCCTAGTGCTAAAGTTTTCTCACATATAAATATGACGGAATAATAGAGTTATAGTGGTTAGAAAATAATGCTTCAAAGAGTTCTAACGATATATAAATTTGTATGTTGCAATAGCTGAATCTCAAAAGATTTCAACATTTAAATGCATGATTGTTGGAAATAATGGTAATGAGACTGAACGAACGTTAGTTTTCAATTACCTTATACATGTTCGACTCAATTAACTTTCGTCAATGTTTTTAGCTTAAAAGATTCTAAAATCGTACTCCAAAATCACTGTCTAAAGGCTAATAACCATCTTTTTCAGGGACCTTTTACACATTACCCATGTTATCTCCACTAATCATGTCATGCTGCAATTTCATCCATATAGGTCGTAAAAGAAGCATCAAAATTTCCAAGTTATAAAAACTTTTTGCCTTGTAACTTTTTTCCTTTGCAACTCTAGACGGAAACGGCAAAATGTTTGACCATAAAACATCTTCTTATTTATAATGTGCGTGAATTACTTTTAACATGGAAAAACAATTCATCAATGGATCGAAGTATGAGAAATGGGTGATTTGTGTCCTTTAATAACACCAGCTCACAACGAGATTTTGAGATATACCCCATCTAGCAAAATGCAAGAAGCAAGAGTTGGTACGCGGTATAATTTACGGGTTGGTACCGGTCGGGCTCGGGTGCCCATGAATACCTCTACTCCTGGCTTGGACATTTCAAGTAGCATATATTAAAGAATAGTGGACTTAGCAAGAAAGTTCGAGTAGACAAAAATCCAATTTCTTGCACAAAATCCACCATGAGTACTAGCGCACAAGGGATAAAACAGACTTTGGGTGGGTCGGGTTTGGAGTCATTCATTACAAACACATGCAAAAAAACTAAGATCTTACAAACATAAGACGAATAACAGAGAAATATAGTCATCATACACATACAAAGAAAGTGGTATGGATCTACATAAATAGAAGAAGAAAAGCAGATATAACATCATCCTACAAATACGGACCTAAAAAAATACAAGATCTATGTGACACCCCGTGTCTCAAAATAGACATGAGCACACTCCGATAATTCACAGATATCTTCTATAAATTGGTCTAGCCGAACCTGTAAAACCTGTCATGCAAACCATACAATCGGATACCAAAGTTAAACTTCTGAAGCGGAAGTTAAACAAATGCAAATTAACTATATTTACTTCGGGTCGAAGCCCGAACCACAATAAAACTACAAACAACTCTCGTAACATCCATATAACCTATTAACAAGTCTGAGTGTTAAGTATATACATATTCGAGTTTGGTTTGTCTAATAACTAAATAACTTTGAAGTGAAGATAATAAATAAGAAATTAACCAAAGAAACGATGTAACGCCTAAAGCCTCATCAGAAAAGATAATCGACTAGCAGGGGCGGAACTAGGATTTTACGTCCGGGAGGGCAGACTCTTACTTAAACTTAGTAAAGGAGAATACTAACTAATTTAAAAGGGTTATTTCCCTAATGGCCCCCTACTTTGTGACCAGCTTCCCGCCTGGCCCCCTACTTTACGAGAAATACCCATATGGCCCCCTATTTCCGTTAACTTTAACTTTCCGTCACTCTCTCTCCTCCATCTCTTTTTCTCTCTCTGCCATGTCACGCCACATCATCACCTTCTCCGGCAAGGTCGCCGGCCGGAAATTTGGCCGGCCGGCGACCTTGCCGGAGAAGGTGATGAAGTGGCGTAACAGATGATGTGGCGTGACATGGCAGAGAGAGAAAAAGAGATGGAGGAGAGAGAGTGACAGAAAGTTAAAGTTAACGGGAATAGGGGGCCATATGGGTATTTCTCGTAAAGTAGGGGGCCAGGCGGGAAGCTGGTCACAAAGTAGGGGGCCATTAGGGAAATAACCCAATTTAAAAACATGACATAAGAATATGTAACCAAAGTAAGATTTTCATTGATCATAGTGTGTTATTGCCTATCAATTTACCATATATTCAACAAAGATATGCAAAATACTCACAAAAATGGAAACATTCAAAATATATAAAAAATACTATACACATTAAAGGACACATTCTTAACATCCACAAACCAATTCGAGCAAGTAAAGAAGAAGTATCTCCAACAAAAGAAAAGTAAAGAAGTACAAGAAGTTAGAGCTATCCAAAACCCTCATTAAGGCTAATATTAGAAATTCATAAGATATTCATGAAATTGATAGATTAAACTTGAATCGCAATTTTCGTTTCATTGCTTCAATGGCTAGTAACTAAGCTTTTGATTTGAATCAATGAAAACAAGATTCAAATCAATGAAAACTAGATTTGAATTATTGAAAATTAGATTTTATAAAATTGGTAGATCAATATGCTTCTTCTAAATCTACAATAAAATCCATGAACAAATCTGTTTGGTAAAAGATAAGAAGATCTTCATCAAACTAATACAAGCAAAACCCTAAAACAAAAAACAACTTCAAACTATGATTTGAATGAATGAAACCTAGATTTTATGTAACACAAAGTTAAAAACCTTAAGTTGGATTTCGATGATAGAAGTTTAAGAGATGAAGAAATCAATTTTCCTTTTTATTACTTATTATAGCTAGGATTTCTTAGAATTTCAAGCTGCTTGCTCCCGTTCTTCCTCTTTGTGTATTCCTGAAATCACTTTCTTTCTTCAAACAGACTCTCCGGTACAAACCCACTTTCCCTAAAAAAGATTTTATATAGTTACAATTACAGAACTGTCCCTAACTAAGTAAGAAAATTACAAATTCCAGACCGGGCAGCTGCCCGGCCTGGTCTATTGATAGGTCTGGCCCTGCCCACTGGAAAAAATACCCCGTGTCGAGACTACGACGAAGCACCTGCACATTACCAACAGGTAGGTGGCTATATACTCATTGACACGAGATACGCTTGTAGAAGACCAATTCAAAATCCATCATGTTTTCAGAAGTTTCTTTTATCAGTTATAAAAATCATGACAAAACGATTTTTAAAACATGCATTAGCTTATTAAGAGTCACCTCATAAGACTCTATAGTGCATTAACCAGTACCTTGTCATACCAGCACTAACCAATGCACTAGCATTCCTCGATAAAGAGTCTTACCCTAATCGGTAAGTCACTTTTTCACCAAGGGACTCTGCAATGGCAGAAGAGATTACCTCATTATACTATATAACTTAAGTACCTAATACATTTTTCATTACCAAGTTCCAATAAGAAAGTTATCCCCCAATACCCAAGGTATCACATGAACCTTATTATCTTTGGTATCTTAGCATGCATCTAAGGTGATCTTTCAAAACCAAACTACTAACATATTAAAAGCAGGATTCTTACTCAATTCATAACTTTATCAACACACGAGCACCAACGACGAGTGAGTGCACCACTTCAGTCCTATGTTCTCATGACTAATGTCGAACTACCTCACCAATCTCACGCCGGTTACGCCCAAGTTAATATGTCATCCCAACTTCAATGGTTAATGCCCGTAGGTTGACATGCATAATATAGAGTCGGGTACATACAAAAAAATCTCAAGTAGTTTCAAAATCATATTGGCGTATATAATTATTATATCTAACACATTTCTGTTTCTATTAACCATGGTGGAGAAAAGGATTCATACCTATACCTTAGTTCTCGCGTATCCCAAGACTTCTCTGCCTACACTTTGAATGCTTATTCTTGTTGGTTTTTGTGTCACCTAGAGTTCTAAGCGGAATCTTAGACGTCTGATACATCTAACACTATTTTCAAGGATCACATGCAAGAACTAAAGATGAACTAGAATCGGGAAGAAGATTGCCTTAATCGCTCTCCCTCGAAATTAAATTCCAACGCCTTTTCGGAAGATCTGAACTTCCAAGTGTAGCTCCTCTACCTGAGACATCGAGTAGGTTGACTTGATCTTCCTTCGTTAATGTCAGATAGGGCCTTATTGAAGGTTGAGAAGAAGAAATCCTTTCTTCTTGACGAGATAGATAGACTGAGAGTTTTTTTCCTCTAAAATCTACTTTCTATTTGATGTTGTAGAGCTAGATTTTCTCTTGAGAAAATTTCACACATTTTCTGTTCTTTAATGAGTCCTTATATAGAGAACCCTAGAGTATAATCATATTCGAAATAGGATTCAAGAAGGACCATGGAAAACATAAGACTCAGAAAATCTTTTCTGAGCAGGATTTCCAAATGGGGTTTATGTCCCATCTGGGACTCCTTATGTGGCCGGCCAGGGCAGCCACTTTAGTGGGTTAGGCCTGGCCCCCACTTCATGTGGCCGACTCATTCCCTTCTCGGTCTGGGCCTTCTTTCGGGTCCGGTTCTTTCTATCTTTGTTCAGACTCTTTCCAAACTTTCTGGGTTGATCAAACTGGATCTAATCCATCCATTTGCCAAGTTCCCTCTAGTCAATTTTTTACGATCAAGTGTCACCACTCTTTATTGTAACCCTTTGTAGGATCCGGTGTATTTTAGTTGCGGATCACCTAAGTTGTTCGACGATCGTAATTGGCTTCTAACTAAGCATTATGATCCCTAATTCGACCGGACTAGATGATCTTCCGGACAAGGTCATCGTTATCTTATTCGATAAATTGCACTCATTGTCATCTTGGTCGAAGGACACTCTTTCAGAAAGACACTCCTTCAGAAGGACACTCCTTCAGACCGAATGACATATCCTTTAATTCCTACTTACTCGCATGCTCTGGAGAAAAGAAAAATAAATTATCGATAAAAAATACAATAAAGTTAGGTTTTGCATGTACATAGCCTGAGAAATTAAATAACAAATATAGTTTTAATCGTTTAAACAAAACGATGACGACCTAAGATTAACCTACTCCGCAATGGTCAAATAGATATCCAATAGGTCTCATAAAATTTAGCGAAACTTTCTTGCCTTTTATCCATTCTAATCCATTCTTGAACCATTAGAAAGATATTTCTAGAAAGAGATACTATAAGTTTTTGAGTAAAATCCACAAAAGCCATGCTTAGATCACTTTTTTATGCTTGAATTCGACAAAAACAAATTATTCATTCGAAATTCCACTCAAAATGTTCTCTGGATCAATTTCTTTTGGTCCACACCCTAAGCTCTTTCGAAGAAACAAGTAGCAACTCAATCACATACGATTTTCACTCCTTAATTAGCTAAAAATACAATTTAGTCATACATTAGACCTTATTGGTTCACTCATTTTAACTGAAATCTTGGGATATTATAATCTAAACAAAGAGAGACCAAATCTAAACAAGTAAATACAAATTTTAACAAAATACAAATCTATATTTAAGATATATAAATCTAAACTAGGTTCATTCCTTCATTTATCTCCATGTGATTTTCTTCAAAAGTGGACGTAACCGCAAAACTAGGTTCTGCTCTTTGCTAAGCAGGAGAAGAAGATGGAGAAGAAGGCGGTTCATTAATTTATTTTTAGGTTTAAGATTCGAATTCCACTTGTCGAAGACGTGAACAACTAAGGTTTGTTCCGTATTTCTCTCTTTCTCTCATTTTGAGTCGTAGAAATGAGAAAGCTAGGAAAAAATAATCGTTAATTAATCTAGTGTTACTTTAAAGATTAACACATGGGCTAACGATTGGGTTAGGTGTTCAGGTAGGCTTTTCTCAAATAAGCCCAACCCCTCCATCTGTTATAGGCGAGTTGGGCTTACACTGCTTGTCACAGGATTGGGGCAGTCAGTTAACTCATTGAACCGAGGTCGGGTTTCGCGCTGTCGAACAAAGTTTCCCACTCCAGTCTAATTGATGATGTTTGCTCCCGTTGGTCCATATTGCAAAACTTTATCTTTATTCGTCTTATTTTGTTCGACTTATGGCTCATTTCCCAATCAATTAAACATACCAACTGATAAACGACCATGTTAGTAGAATATATAGGGTTAATTTCGTCTTGGCTTTTAGCTTGTGACCTACTGGTCAAATCGAACTGCCAAACAATCATGAAGATCTAATCAAGTTGGTATCAATTGGTTCAATTGTTGGGACTCAATGGGGGATTATGTAATGCTTTGCTTGATAGTTACTTAAAAGGTGAGGAGAGAGACGCTCTGACATGACGTCATGAATCCCCAAATCCCTTCTCCTCCCCCTCCATCTAAAACCTAAGTTTCTCCTTCAATCCCTGCAAATCCCTTCAAATAAATACCTTTTAATATCATCATCCAACTTAATATAGCAGAGAGAAAGTAGATCTACAAAGGCTATACCTTTAAATCAATCTTCCTCTTCTTTTCTTGAGAGTAAACCAAGGTAATAAGGTTCTTGCAGACAAGGTTTTGATCTTGACCACCGGCTTCGTGCTTGGTGATCGGAGATAAGAGTACCCTGACCCAACAGCAGGGCAAATAGATCTTCATCATCTGTATGTTTTTTTATTTCTAGATGTTCCTACTTGTTTATATTGCTCTGTAATTTCTTGTTCTCATAGGATCCACTCATCAATGATATGTTTCATTGTTTGATTAGTTATTAGCTGTAGATCTGTTCTCTTTTCATTTGAGTAAGTTTGCTGGTTTTAGTGTTTGTAACCCTTAGGAGATTTGACTTGTCCTTTAGTTTTTTCTTTTTGTTTCTTCATTGAAGACTCTTAGCCCACAAATAGATCAACCATACTTCTTCTATCTATTTGACTATCTCTACAATGGTTTGATGATGGCCGAGCTCTGCTCCGACGCCGGTGCGGATAGTTGTTTGGGGGATGAAGATAGTGCACGTGTCACTTGCAAAGAAACTAATAACTTGTCAGAATACACGTGTGAAGTATGTGTTCAGTCGAGTTCGGTTGTTGGGTTGCGCTATTTAGTGGGCCTAGTGATTGTTAAGTGGCCCAAATTCATCATTTATAGTAGGACCTGTTTCTACTACTATTTGGGCCAGTCGTTTGATCCAGGAATAATACAACGGGTCTGGGTTCCTTCGATGTTTGGTAAGCCTTTTGACCCGGGTAAATGGTCAAGGCTTAGCTTTGAAACACAGCTTGGACTATCATCTTTTTTGGACGTCACAATCTATATAGGTCTATCTCCGAACTTGTGTTGGTTTCAAACCTTTCCTACGTTGGTTAGCTTTACCACGGTGATCTCAATTATGACCAAATTTCTTATTAGTTATGGTACTGTACTTCACCCTCCATCCTTTGCAGCTTCTCTGCATGTATTTGTTGGCTTTGTTGAGTTTTTCAACTCATACTTAGTTAGCGACCCTATGCACCAGGTGTCCGATCGCGATCTATTCAGATTGGGGTGGGACATGACTTCTCTATCGCGAGAATACTGGGGGGTAATCCTGGAATCTTTTGATTCCTCTTTTAAGAAATTGCGTGGTTTTTTTTGAAACTATGAATTTCTTCTTCCATTTGGTTCTTCGGGTGTGGTGCGAACTATATTTTGGTATGAAATGGTGGTCAACAAACCATGTTATCCAACAGGTTGTTCCGGTAGGCAACTCAGTCAATGTCAGCAACTTGTTGAATGGGAGGAGAAACTTGACCCTATGGAGGTCGAAACATGATTTGAAAGAAGTCCAGAAGCTGGTCCCATCGTTTACTAGTATCTCCTTCGTGCATATAAATATGAAGTTCAACAGTAAACCCCATAACCTTGCTGTGAACTCTAGGAAGAACAACACAACTGTCTCTACTTGTTTTCCTAACTGCACTCTATCTCAATGTAACATCAATGTAGCTCGCTTAATTATCAATGAATAGATGTTATATTTGTTTAAAAAAAATGGGGGATTATGTAGTAATACATCATTTCCTTAAAAAGAAATAATGACAATGCTCGATTACAAAAGGGGACACGTGGGTTTGCTACTTTGATTGATGCATCAAGATTATTGATAGCCTAAAGGAGCATCATATGAAAATCTTTGTCTCACAAAATTCACGTGCAAACTCTGTAGATGTGTTTGATTATTGCCTTTAAAATGGAATGGCACTTCTCTCCATGGCCATGAAAGGAAGAGAAAGAGGGTTGGTTACAAAGGTAGAAACCCTAGAGAAATCCAATAATCCAAAAGTTCAATTTGGTTCTCTCTTGTATTGATCATCATCTCACTAACTTTACACACTCTCTCTCTCTCTCACTCTCTAGTTATATATATCTCTCTTTCTCTCACTGCCTTCTAAGCCTTCCCTTTCAAGTTACCTTAGAACTTTGCAAATCCACCCCCCTCTTTAATTTATTCTCTTCTTTACTTCATCCCCATCATTATCTCACAGAGAAAGTTAAAGAGAGAGAGAGAGAAAGTCAGAGAATGGCATTAGAAACAGTAGTATTTCCCCAAGACCTTTTTGGGTATGGTTTTAAAGATTTATACAACTTATTAGGTGCTAGTGGTGGTGATAATGGTGGTGGTGGTGGTTTGAGTTATGACCATAGTTTTGAAGAAGATTTATCCACCCCTATTTTTACCGGCTCAGCCGGTGGTGAAAGAGTACTTAGTTGGGATTCTTCACCTTCTTCAGTACTAGTAGAAAATTTTAAGGAACAAGAAAATAATTCTTCACCGGAGACTGGTTTAACAGGTGATGGGTTATTTGCTGGTGGTTACCCTCAAGTGGAAGTTCCGGTTACAACTAGTACTATATTGCCGGAGAGTTCTCGATGTGTTCGTCGGAAAAGAAGAAGAACGAAAAGCTGCAAAAATAAAGAAGAAGTAGAGAATCAGAGAATGACCCACATTGCCGTTGAACGGAACCGACGTAGACAGATGAACGAGTATCTCGCCGTCCTCCGTTCTCTGATGCCGCCTTCATACGTTCAAAGGGTATCTCTCTCTCTCTCTCTCTCTACTGTCCCTAGTTTAGTAGTCTCTCTCTCTCTCTCTCTAGGAATAGGTCAAGTTTTGGGGGACCACTTGACCAGTCTTATCTATTCTTGACCATCCTTTTACCGGTTTTAACTGATGTAAAGTTACAAAATTACCCATTCAAATCATTATGTTTTTTGCCTGTTTAGTGAAAAGTTAGCTGTTTGCTTGCTGGATTCACTACCAGGCCAGGCCCCTAACCCTAACTGTTCTAGTTTTGACTGAATTCTGTTTTGACTAACGGTCAAACTGGTTACACATCAGTAACAAATTTTGGTGAATTTTTCATGAACAAACAATTAACTTGTGGGTAAAGGAAAATATCATCTAAATCTAGTAAGATAAAAATGATTCCATGATACTCTGTCTGGCTATAATCCCAGCCGAAGCATGTGGTCGGACAGATTTAGTGAAACAAACTTGAATT
>BEHA01050309.1:1529287-1551513 GCA_002897215.1 Eschscholzia californica subsp. californica | reverse complement strand
GAAAATGGTCTCAGGGTTTCAAAATCTTCATCTTACTATACTTCATCTCAATGTCACAACTGTTGAGCAAATGGTCCTCTACTCTTTTAGTGTTAAGGTTAGTTACTATAGCTCTCTCTCTCTCTCTCTCACTCTCACTCTCTCTCTCTCTCTCTCTCTCTCTCTCTCTCTCTCTCTATATATATATATATATATATAAATGTGTGTTAGGGTTATTTCTTTTATTTTGACCTCTAGTATGTGATCACCTTTCTTTCTAGACCCCTAGTTTCTATAAATTCAAAAATGGTCCCCTTTTGGTAAACCCTCCCATTGATTTTTTGTGTTCTTAATTCCTCTTCGTCTAGATATAATTCTCATATGTCTCTCCTTTCTTCTCCGACACTGAGAAGTGGTTGTTGTTCAGCCAACTGCAGGAGCCTTTGTGATATTTTCTTTCTTCAAATAGGAAAACAAAAAGTTAAAATCGGCTGACGATTTGAGAAAAAATAGATGTTTTTTAATTTATGAAAACTAGAGGACCAAAAAAGAAACCGGTAATAATGGAGGAGCCTTAGAAGGAAATAACCCTAGTTCCATGAGATTCATTCAATTAATATCCGTTTTTAGTAGCTCCATTTTTATTTTTACCTGTCTATGATCATTCTTCTCTTTTTCTTAATAAGATATCTTTTTCTCTTAATTTTTAGTTTACTCTAGAAATTCTTCTAATCAAATACTCTTTAAATAATCTTCATACTAGTAAATAGTAATACATCCGTAGGAAGTAAATTAAAGATTTTCTGCTGTAATCATACCTAGGTATAGATAATAGATATGTTGCTTTCTCAGAAATTGTTCCAAAATTATCAAAAAGTATGAAATATGTATATCTTAATTTTCTTTTCTTTTGTAATTGCAAAGGTAGAAGAAGATTGTCAGCTAACATCAGTGGATGAAATTGCAACAGCTGTTTATCAGATGCTAGGTAGAATTCAAGATGAATCTGGATTGAGTTGATCATGAAAACCCTAATTTTCTCAACATCAATGATGAATATATATTTCAAGCTAGCTCTATTTCTGAGGGATCCTTCTTAAATGTACTGAAGTTCTATTATCTTTGTCCACTTTTCTACTTGAAATGGTTTATATTTGCATTAAGTGTTCATGATGAGCAATTAAGCATAGTATATTTTATGTATGTGAAATATCTTGTGAGAAGTTCATTCATGATTCAAGGAAGGAATTATATGAACAGATGATCTCTGTCATTTCAATTTCTTTTGGCCCACATTTGTTACCAACAAGCCATTTACCCCCTATAAATATATGGATTCCCTAACATACAAAAGCTTTAATTCTTTATTGGCTCCCAATTTGTACTGAACAAGCCATTTGGCGCCTATAAGTGTCCATTGTTTCCATTGTATTCTAAAGTTCTAAACTTTTATTGGCTCCAAATTTGTGACTGTAAGAAAAGAGAATGGTATTGAATGACTTGATATTCCTAGCTATTACATAAGATCTTTTATAAAGAGTTTTACAAGAGACAAGTTTTAACAATTGCACTATGTGGGACTATATAACTATTCAAACATTCTCCCTCAAACGAATGACTTTTGCTAGTAGAAAATTCATGAATTTGCTAAAAAATAGTAGAGTTTAACCTGTTATTGATATGAAGACATCATTGTGAGGTTGCTCGTGTATTTATATCTTGTATTTTGTTGTTGTTGTTGTTTGAAGAAAAATGACGCAGCGGAATCTAATAAAATGTTGTTGTTGTTGTTTGAAGAAAAGTGACGCAGCGGAAATCTAATAAAAACCTTAGATCTTTGTCTAAAGACTATACAACCGAAACTAAGAAGATTTTGTTGGTTTCGGTGTACCGATTCAACGAGTTGACTCAGCGAGTCTATAACCGAATCACTGGTGAAACTGACTTTGATTTTATTTGTAAATCTATCAAAAACACTTTATTTCCAAATTAATGGAGAAAAACTAAGGAATATAACAACTCCATATCTTTCGTACCGATAATGTCTGTTATCCAGAACAGATGATTCGTAGTCGAATCTCACTATCGATTTAAGATCGGAAAGAGGAATTGTATCCTTCTGTGTTTGCTGATTTATTACTTTAAAAAATCAACACACTTCTGATTTGAAAAATCAGAGTGTCTTTGATTAAGAAATCAGATATACTAAAAAGAAAAATCGGAGGATAAGAAGAATAATAATTTTTAATCGAGGCAAGGTATTCCTATTTCCTTAAGAAAATTGACGCCCTGTATAGTACCAAACAGTTACCGGCGTTTGTCTCCCAGGATACGACAATTAACCTTTCGATTCAATGGTACTTCGAATCAGAAAGCAGTCGAACTTGAAAGTATACTAACCTCTGACTTAATTCAGATGGACCAAACTTCTTGCTTATGAAACTCCTTGAAACCTCTGCTAAATCTTTCTCTTAGACACTCTAATATGATCATCTAATAATGCTTGATACTCTGGAAAAAACGGATTGAAATTTGGAGTTCATTTGGGTCCTATAAATAGGTTTCGAATAGACACATTCATTAGAGACACTTCTGTTGGATTTAGGGACGCATCTGTTGAGTAAGTAAAGTTACGGGTCACTTATTTAGCAACAGACATGTCGGCTGGGATTAGAGTCGTTAGATCGCGCTCAAAATCTCGGGAGGAACGCCCTCCGTTTGATCTAGGGAATTATACCGAAACTAGCCCACAATCTAAAGGAGATGAACCATTGGATTGAGGTTCGGGAGATGTCCCACTCCGTGCCCGACAAGGGTTTAACCAGATCCGTTGGATCTTACGCATTTGCACAGAGCGAACGCATGCCATCAGATCTGGCCGTGTTCTCTTTGCGTAAATTGTCCCCAAACCAACTTTTCCTTATTGCGACTTAGTCCCCAAATCAACCAAACATCGATCAAACTTCAGACTTGAATATCTCATTCATCCAGAATCCAATTTGAGTGATTCTTGGCTCTAAACTTAAGAGCTCGACGAGACGAACGCAATGGTGTGCTTCGTTTCTGAGTTTGACGACTTGAACCGATCCAAAATCGGCTCCGATTCCAACAGATTTAAACTAAAATACTGAACTTTATTGTTTGAATTGAATGAATAAAACAACTCCTAGTTCCCCCTTATATAGCCTTAGAGTTTCTTTAACCTAATCAAACTCAAATATCAACTTCTAAGAAAATAAAACACTAAAATCTAAGTCTCCTAAAACTATTAAACGGCTAAAACTAACAATTCTCTACTAACTAAAATATTAAATTACTAAAACTATTAGATTTTTAGATATTTAAGATTTTCGAAAAATCTTAGGAAAATCTCTCTGCATCAGTCTCCCCGACTTCAAAGAAACACGCCTCGAATGTAGTAATCGATTTAGTTGTCATGGTGATTGGTACTCCCTTAATGCAACTTTTCCGCAAGTTATGTATAGGAATAACCAATTATTCAGATTTGAACAAAGATTGAGTTATGGTATAATCAAGATAGTTGTGATTTAGTTGAATCTTCATCTTCACCCCAAAAATAAATATGTAAGGATCATGAATAAAGTGATTGAGAATCACAAGCTTATGTGAAGAATGCCCGATAAAACTACTAATCAATCCATCAGACACAAGTTTAGATTCACAGAATATTAGGAAAAGATCTTCATATGAAGGAAAATAAGTTAGCTTGACATCCGACCCATAAAATTTCTCATCTTCATTCGAATCAACTTCCTTAACTTCTTCAAGCAATTCAAATCCCTCATCTTGTGGACTGACGATATTAGTCTTTTCAGTAATCACAATGATGTCATTTACTGTTTCTTGAATAATTGGAATAACATCCATATTTTGTACGAATATCCATGTTTGAAATAGTATTACTATTTTCACCCACACTTAAAGACGCATCAGAATTAGATATTACCTCAGAATTTGTTGTTATACTACTTTTGTTTTTTTTTTTTTGTATCTAGTAACAGGTTGGTTGTGGGCAAATCCTCAACATGTTCCCTGTTACAGTATCCATTAACAGCTTGGTTGAGGGTGAATCCCTTAACACGTTCTTTATTAACGTATCCATTAACAACTTGGTTGTGGACCAATCCCTCAACACGTTTCCTGATAATGATTGGCTGCATAAGGTTTCATTGACATTTACATGGTTGATAAGCCTCTCCACAAGTTGGTGTAATTGATTATAGATTTTGTCTATTGCTAACCATGCAACATTGATACTCCGATCACCGTCGAAGGTTGTCTTTCTAGCCTTGTCTTCTGCCATTGAACCAGGAGAAACCTCGCTCTTGATGCCAAATGACGTAGCGGAAATTTCAATAAAAACCTTAGATCTTCGTCTAAGACTATGGAACCGAAATTAGGAAGATATAAACTAAAATATTAAACTTTATTGATTAAACTGAATGAATAAAACAACTCCTAGATCCCCCCTTATATAGCCTTAGGCTATCCTTAACCCAATCAAACTCAAATATCAACTTCTAAGAAAATAAAACACTAAAATCTAAGTCTCATAGAACTCTTAACCTGCTAAAACTAACAATTCTCTACCAACAAATATATTAAACTACTAAAACTATTAGATGTTTAAATATTTAAGATTTTCAATATATCTTCTGAAAATCTCCATGCATCACATTGCCTGGTGTGGGCATCATTGCCAGGTTTGTTGTTGGTCCAATGGCAAATCAAGTAAGAGATCGAACTTGCTTGCCATGAACGAACCCATGAACATGATTAAAACACCAAAAGCAAACCCTCTTTGGAGCATTCTATCAAACACGTGGTGTGCATCATTTGGTAAATGAAACTTTTGGAAAACTATAAGTCGTGTTTCAATATAAACCATGTGGTAAGTAACTAGTTTAATAAAAAGCCCAGGGATTCTTTCCCCCTCTCTTATAGGTTTTCAATTTGTCTTTGTTTGTACATCTTAAATAAAGCTTCATTTAAATGACCATTGCTGCACATAGATTTCGTATTGTGGAGAACTTGAGGTATTTGAAATGCTTGAGTTCATTTAAGAGATTATCTCTTGATTTCTTCAACAAATCACTCTTGTTTTAATATTTCCTCTTCTTGTTAATCTTCATCATTATCAAATACTATTAAGAAAAGTATTGAAAAATGACTCGATTTGAATAATAGAAGAGAATTACTGTTATTAAGAAAAAAAACTAAACTAGAAACATAAGCTAAAATCCGGCGAAAGTCCGGCGGACGGTAGCCATTAATAGGACTACCGCCGCCGGCTAAACGGAAGACTAAGATTGACTAACTACTCCCACGAAAGAAAACCTAAGCTCTTATACCATGTATGAAAAGAAAATTGTATTGAATGACTTGATATTCCTAGTTATTACATAAGATCTTTATAAAGAGTTTTACAAGAGACAAGTTTTAACAATTGCACTTTGTGGGACTATATAACTATATAACTATTCTAATAGTGACCATCAAAGCATTTGGCGCCTATAAGTTTCCTTGCTCCCATAATATACCAAAGCTCTTTATTAGCTCCCAATTTGTGACCAGCTAGCCATTTGATGCCTATAAGTGTCCTTGCTTCCATAATATATTAAAGCCTTAACTCTTTATTAGCTCCCAATTTGTGACCAACAAGCCATTTGTCGACTATCTGTGTCTTGGCTTTCATTCTTTTTTGGTTCTCAATTTGTGACCAAATCATTATTTTAGCTCGTACAAGTATTAGCTTCTTCTTTTGGTCTCATAAGTGTATGGGCTTCTTGTTTGGCTGATATTTTTTGTCTAAAACTTACTAATTTTGTCTTATAACATTTTTGTAAAAAGTTCATTCTTTTTTATTTTTATTCTTTATTTTCTTAGGTTGTGTTTTATATCACATAGTTCTATGAAAATAAAGGTATTTCCACCATTTGATACGAAGTATGTTTCCATGGCTTTTAATTCCCTAGAGAATCTATTTCCATGAAATCTTCCAATTTTAATTCCTTGCTCCTCACTGGGAATTAGCTTCCACAGAAAGTTATAAAAGTTATTTGATATTTGAAACCTAATATTTATCTCCATATATGTTCAAAATTACACTTTTACCCATAGCAAAAAATATTTTCACCTCTATGTTAGCAAATGGCAAACATGTCATCTTATAGTAGCAAAATGATATGGTTAAGTTAAAATGACATTTTTAGCCTTATGTTTTAAAATAACATTTTCAGCCTTCTATAATACCAAAATGGCGTTTGACCTTTATGTTGTTTAAACGATATTTTGACCCTCTTCCAATACAAAAATGACAATCAAACGAAAGAACTCTTATTTCTACGGAATATATTCCATGGAAACTCTTTCCTTGGAGTTATTTTATTTTCATTGAATTATTTCTCTGAAATCAAACACAACCTTAATAATCCTCTCTCATCCACTTCACCATCTTTCACTGGCGTCGACATCAATCCATCAGGGGTCCAATCGTACTTACATAGACGACTGTTGATGAGACATGAGAATGTCTCATATGAGTCGTTTAACTTGGGCGAGTTAGACTATTTCGAAGCCTTTCATATATAAATTGATTGTTTCTCTTGATTAGGTGTCTTCTATAGAGATGAGAGCGAAAAACGGAAGAAAGACACACGAGAGGCATTTCGGGTCATTTGGTGGCATGGGTATTCTGATAAATTTGACAAAGATCAATACGTTGGTAAAAAGTAGAGTGAAAGACGAACCCGCATACAGTGTAACAACGCGCATTATTCCTCCAGTAATGCCAAACACATGATCTGTTCAGATCCGTGTAAATCTTAATCCGACGGTTTCTCCTGCTGCCGCACGATAATTTCATGCACATGCGAAGCGTCGAACGGTGCTCAATAAGAGCGCGATCCAGTGATCCCGCGGCAACGTTACTTTTATAGTCCCGCGCGCGTCAACTATTTAGATCCGTGATTTTTCAAATCCGACAGTCACAAGCAGTGTGACAACTTAACTCCATACTTCCGGCTCCACATTAGCCCGCGAAATCTGAACCTAAACCCCTAGCCTTCGCCCTATTTAAAGGCATTAAGTGCCAATCATTCCTTGCTCCCTTTTTAACCTAATTCTGAGCCATTTCTTATTCCTCTCCATTTTGTTTATAATTTCTAACCCTAGACTTGAAATCGATCTCATTCCTTCCCTATTTCTCTCCCATTTCTTCTCTTCTACTTCTAATCTCTCTCATTTCTCACCCAATTTCTTCTATCTATCTTTTTCTTTTTCAATCTTTTGTTAATATTATCCATTTCTAGCTCGATCTTTTCTCATTTTTTCTCTAAATTTCCTCTCTATCTAATTTCTTTTTTTAAATCTCATTTCTCTCTCATTTATCTTATAAATCTCATATCTCTTTATCTTCTCTCATCTTCTCACGCTACTAAAAGAGCTATCAGTGGAATTTGGGATTATCCTTGAACATATTTGGAGCAAGTATTAGATTATTTGGAAGAACATTGAGTTTAGGATGTATCTCCTTGGTGAATTCTCTTTAATTTCTCTCTTCTATTTCCATTTACTTTGTATTAGCAATGAATATTTCTATAGATTCAATGTGTAACTAATTTCACTATCTAAGGTTGTTGATTAAACTCCTACTTGACCTTTTTGAGGCATGTTCTTGATTATTTAAATCTTTTGATTCTGCTTTAATGTCTATAAATTATCTCTCTATATGGATTTGATTTTCCTTTCATTATTCATGCTTCATAGTTTGATATTTGATGCTTATGGTAATGTAATAGGCTTAAAAAAGGTCTTTTCCCCAAGTGTACGGGATCAAGTTATAGTAAGTTGTATATCTGAATATCGTTCCAAGGGATAAGTAATTTCACCTAAATCTTAAATTAACACCCCATTCATTAATTTTGGTTGGTTTTTGAAAACTAATTTAAAACGAAAAGGATAATATACTAAAGAAGAATGAAATCAAGATGGGAAAGAAATCCAGGGTTTTGATTCCACCACATAAATCGACTATCTAAAACATGCATTCAATTAACTAATTCCTTTTTACGTATATAACTCAAAATCTAACATAATAAACGATTTAGATTTCGGAAGATATTCTTTAATAACACATTTCAAAATCAAGTATTTCTAATTGATTATCATATAAAAGTTATATTCCTTAACAATCATTCATCATCTAAAAAGCATATCACATCTAATAACTTAACAAAAGCATGAAATATATAATTATGAAGCATGAATAATTACAAGATTATAAAATCTATATGAAATGACAATTAATAGACTAAGAAGCTCAATAGAAGGATTTATTAATTAATAGCATATCTCAAAATAAGCCCAAGTATGGGTTTCCTCTATCCCCTAAATACAAGATTAGCTACTCATTAAATTTAGAGACATATACATTCAATAAACAAAATACATGGAAATAAATTAGACGAAGAAAAGAAATCACCCAATTCCTTGCTCCAAGGGCTCCCAAGTATGATCCAAATTATGCTCCAAATCCAACTAATAACACTTTGAGAGTAGTAGAAGTAGAGAGGTTTAGAAAAGAAAGTAGAAAGAAATTGGTTGTAGAAAAGAAATGGGATAAAAAATGGGATAGAATTAGAAAGTAGATCTAGAAATTAGAAGAGAAAGAAATTGAGTAGAAGAGGTGATGGGGCTAGAAAACAAAGAAAATGATGGTGGCTAAGATAGTAGAAAAAGAGATTTTAGGGTTAGAGAAAGAAATGAAAGAGAAAGAAATGAAAGAGAAAGAAATGAGAGAGAAAGAAAAAGGAGTAGAGAAAGATGGATAGGAGGGAAAAGGAGTGGGAATGAGAAGGTTGTTGAAGTCTAGATGTTAATGAGGGAGAAAGATGTATTAAATATGACACAAACCCTCGTATGAGTGAAAGTTGGCTAGGGTATCTAAAATCATGGGCTTATGTGTGAGTGGGGGGCTTTTGGTCGTTGGATTAAAACAACTCTGGGTCTAGACGGTTATAAGTAAAAAGGTGGAGGGGCAGATCTGGAAATTCACTGAAACCTAATTAATGTCCTAAATCAGTCGCTGGCGGCTGAGAAAAGACAATAACCGTTAGATGATAAGGGCACGGATCTAAACGGTTGAAGGGGCGGGACTAGGGAAACTTCGATGTACCGCGATATATTGAATCGTGCCAATATCAAGCCTGCTAAGTTACAACCGTTTGTAACATAACTAAGTTACACCCTCCTCCGTTTTGCGCCACGTGCCCCATTTTATCAAATACGTACCAGAGAGTGTACCGAATGCTAACCCCAACTTTGACTTCACATAATTCCCTCGTCCGACTCCGAATTGACTTCCGTTTTCTCATACGGGCTCGTCTTGGACTCTAATTTTCACTCACGCACTGACCTTGGTCAAATAACCAGAATGTCCTTGACTCTAAATGACCAAAATACCCTTCATTTCACATTTTCTCGTTTTAAACCAATTTCACACCTAACTCTACAAAAGACACCTAATCAAGAAAACCAACCATTTTATTAAAATAAACACTCGAAACGGACTACTCGGCTAAATAAAACGACTCAGGTGGGACATTTTCACGACCCATCATAATGTTTGATGGAGTATGCTTATTGGTTGATGAATAATAGTCAAGAGATCATAATCTTTATAAAAAAAGGTGATTAGAATTTCATGATGATGTAATGATTTTGTTGAAAATATCTTTCGTAATTTAAATAATTCGTTATATTAAATTTCTAGTTGTAACAAAAGAGATGTGGTTGATTAATTACTCATTTTCAAAAATGAATTCATGTGGTGGATTCTAAATCCTAGACCATTCCTCTCGTGATTTCTTCCAATTTAGTTTTATATTTGTTTTCTCATTATCAAAGTCAATTTCAAAAACCGTGCTAATTTATAGATTTGAAATGGATTCTACTTGTCTTTATGGATCGAGTTTGGTCTTACCGAATTATAACTTGACGTACGTATACTTGCGGGTGTAACCCCTTTGGGGTTCATTAACTATCTTCTTTATCTTTGTGACTTCTCTTTGTAGCTAGACAAAATTGGGAAAGAGATGATTGAGAAGTTTTAGTCAAGAATTTAGGGAAAAGAAGTGTTGACATTTGTTATGAGAAAAGCAAGTAATTCAAGAAAAGCAATAGGAAATAAAGAACAATCGCACAGAACACTAGAGATTTACGTGGTTCGGTTGATGAGACGTACTCCACGGCGACAACGGGCCGATGATTTCCACTATGATAACCAAACAAGTTACACAAGGGATTCGTGAGAAATCGACACAGATATCTCCTAAGGTTTTAGTTTATATATCACTAAAACCCTAACTCCACCGCCTCACCGACTCTCTCTTTCTAATTGGAAATAAACATGGATACGCTAACACTAATAACCGACATAACTCGACCACCTCAATGTGTTTAGTTCTCTCGTGATACATTTGATTTTTGGTCCAATGAATCGCACGCTAGTTATCGTAGTTGAATTCTGTTACCCCCTGCTTTAGGCACAAATCACCAACTAAACCAATCAGCCATATTGCCTCCTTCACTGCCTCTGTTGCTGCCATGTACTCAGATTTCGTTGTAGACAGGGCTACTACCGACTGTAGCACGGCTCTCCAACTTATGGCACTCCCGCAGAGAGTGAACGTATAGCCAGTCAACGATATCTTCCTATGAGGATCCCCTGAAAAATTCGAATCCACAAATTCAACTACCGAACTAGAAGTGTCAACCCTTCTGTCGTAAACCAGACCAACATCCGCACTTCCTCTCAGATATCGCAGTATCCATTTCACAGCCTGCCAATTACCTCTTCCATGTCTGCCCATGTATCTGCTGACTACACAAATAACGTGGGAAATATCTGACCCTGTGCACACCATAACATATATAATATACTACCTACTGCACTTGCATAAGGCACCCGAGCCATATACTCTGCCTCTTCATCAGTTGTCGGTGATAGTTCACTCGATATACGTTCCAACACCTTCTCGATGTACGTTTTCTGAGACAAGACCAATTTCCCAGCAGATCTGTCTCTCTGTATCTCCATACCCAGTATCTTCCTTGAGGCACCCTTTAACGGATCGTTTAACATATGGATTTCTAACATATCCTTGCAAGCTATCAGCATGTCATCCACATATAGAAGTAGATACACATAAGAACCATCTGAAAGTTTCATATGACACACACAACCATCATATTTGCTTTTATCATAACTGTCTTTTATTATAAATGTATCGAAACGCGTATACCACTTCCTAGGAGATTGTTTCAATCCATACAAGGATTTCTTCAGCAAACATACCTGGTCTTCTTTCCCGAGAATGTGAAACCCCTCTGGTTAACGCACATAGATTTGTTCCTCAAACTCACCATGTAAGAATGCAGTCTTAACATCTAGTCGCTCCAATTCCATATCATACAAAGCAACCATAGCAAGTAATATTCTAATAGAGCTATGCTTAACAATAAGAGAAAATACCTAATTGAAGTCAATTCCTTCTCGCTGTGTTAACCCCTTGGCTACTAACCGTACTTTATATCGTGCATCCTCCACCCCTGGGATTCCTTCCTTCTTCTTGAAAACCCATTTGCTACCAACAATCTTCTGACCCTTAGGCTTCTCGGCTAATCCCCAAGCCCGGTTCTTATTAATAGATTCAATCTCTTCATTCATGGCAAAAGATTATTGTCTCGATTCATCACTCCCCATAGCTCCTTCATAGATGGATGACTCACCTCCATCAATGCTTTCCCCCACACTAAGTGCTAATGCAATCATATCTGCCATTCCATACCTTTCTAGTACCCGAATGTCGCTCCTTCCCCTGTTCCTCGCAACACTGTAATGACTAATGAGCATCTTCCTGTTCATCTTCTTCATCTTGCTCATTTATCTAAGGTCTGACCTCTTCCCGAGTGTCTATCTCAAACTTCACCTATTCCCCATGATCTTCCTGCTCCACCTATTCACCAACATTCTTCTGAGCATCTACAAGCGTTATTTTCTAAGTTGTCATGGCTAGCTAGGGGTGGGAATCGGACGGGCTCGGACATAATATAGCCGAACTCGGGCGGATCGGGCACCAGAATCTCTAGTCCGCTATTAGTAGCCAGGCGGATCGGGCCGGACAGATTCCTCATATTCACTGCCCGTAACCCGCCCTAGCTCGCCTGGCCGAGCCCGCCTGCCCGAGCGGGCTACAACGGTCACAGGCCGGACGGGCTCGGGTTATTTTGAGGAAAAAAATAATAACGAACTATTTAATTTATAATTTTTTAGGGCAACCATTTCATTTATAATTATATTTTTAATTAAAGTACCCAATTTCATATTTAGGGTTTTTTTAATTTTGCCAAGATTAGGGTTGAAGATCATGTGTTTCAGAAATAAAAAAAATTCCACAATTTTTTTTTGTACATCATACATCAAGATTCAAGACAACATAAAAAGAAATACATGAAAACATCATCTAATTACAGAAATAGATCTCTTTGATCTATTTGATCAGACAGATCCAAACAAATTTGACTCGTGAGAGTCGAGATCTATATACAACCTTTACAATAAAATACAAACAACAAACTACAACATAAAATCAGAAAATAAAATCAATAACATCATTTATTTACTTCTCTAAGATGAGTTCGAAGGCTTAACCACGTCATTTGATCGTCGGATCATCATTTATTTACGAACATAACATCTTATCTTAAACCAACATGCAGAGATCAAAGAGACGTAGATAGTAAATTTGATCGTAAAAATAATCCACAAATTCAAATAAGGTTTCGGTTATGGTTATGGTTATGGTTTAGGGTTAAGGTTAGGGTAATTATAATGGAGTAATGAGAGACAGTAAGTAGTAACCAACATGGAGTAATTATAATGGAGTAATGGTTATGGCTTAGGGTTAGGGTTCTTTGTTTAGAGAGAGAGAGAGGCGGAAAGAAATTTAGAGTTAGGGTTCTGGTTTAGAGAATGGCCTTTTATAGCCGTGGTACCCTTAATCCAACGACTGAGATATGATTTGAAGGGCGCCCCATCTGAGCCGTTGGATTAAAATTTGCACGCGGATCCTAAGCTGGGTAGCGAGTAGGGTAGTCGGGCGGATCGGGTAGCCGGGTATCGGACGCTTTCGCGGGCACGGGTATCGGGCGGGTTCTCGCGGACGTCTGTCTGACGGACCAAACGGGCCGGGACTCGGAATTATGGGCATGTCCGAGTCCCGCCCTATAAGCCCGATTCTTTCGGGCCGGATAAGCCCGACTCGGGTACATGTCGGTCTGCGGTTGCATACGGTCCGGATCTCGGGTTCCTGGACTGTTTTCCCAGCCCCATGGCTAGCTCATCAAAAGTAGCATCTCTACTGGTAAGAAACTTCTTTAATTTTCCATTCGGATTTCACAACCGATAACCTTTCACGTCGGGCTCATAACCAAGAAATATACATTTCTTAGCCTTCAGATCCAGCTTACCTTCTTTAACATGTTCATAAGCCGAGCAACAGAAAATCCTCAAGTTCTCATACTTTGCAGGATAACCAGACCATACCTCATTAGGAGTTTTACACTCAATAGATGTGCACGAAGAAATATTTACCAGATACACTGTCGTGTTCTCTTCTTCAAACCAAAACACCTCCGACAACCCTACATTCGAAAGCATACAACGAGTTCGTTCCAATAAAGCTATGTTCATACGTCCGGCCACACCATTCTGTTATGGTGTCTTTCTGACCGTATGGTGTCTCACAATCCCTTGATCTTCACAGAACCTATCAAACTCGTTTCCGCAAAATTCTATGCCATTGTCAATCCTCAAGCGTTTGATCGATTTTCCAGTCTGCTTCTCGATCAAGGTTTTCCACTGCTTGAACTTTACGAATGCTTCATCTTTGCGTTTCAGTATGTATACCCATACTTCCCTGGAAAAATCATATATCAAGGTTAACATGTATCTACCCCCACCATGTGAGCTAACCCGAGAGGGACCCCAAAGATTTGAATGGATGTAGTCCAGAGTTCCTTTGGTATTATGAACCGTTCTACTGAACTTTACCCGACATTGCTTCTCGAAGATGCAATGTTCATAGAATTCCAATTTTCCAAACTTCTGTCCATAGAGTAAACCATTCTAGCGTAGTGTAGCCATCCCCCTTTCACTCATATACCCTAACCGCACATGCTATAGCTTGGTAGTCTCAACCTCCTTGTCTGATGATGATACCGTTACAGATCCGGTAACAGTGTTACCCTGTAACACATATACACCATTCTTCTTCAACCCCTTTATAATTGTAAGACTCTCTTTAGAAATCCGAAGAACACCACCTTCACCGGTATACTTACAACCATTATCATCCAGAGTTCCCAAAGAGATTAGATTCCTCTTCAAATCTGGAACATGTGTCTATTATAGTCGTCACAACACCATCGTACATCTTGATTTAAATTGTACCCATTCCAACCACCTTATAGGGAGCGTCGTTTCCCATTAAAACCTTACCGCCATTAATGGCCTTGTAAGAGGAAAACCAATCCCTTTGAGGACATACATGGAACGTAGACCTAGTATCCAAAATCCACCTATCTTCCGAGAAGCAGGCATTGATAGCCAAAATCATAGCTTCATCACATTATTCAATGATTGCTAAAACAATACCATCGTCGTTTTCTTCTTCGATTACTGCTGCCTCCTCTGGTTTCTTTCTAAGCTCAAGACAATTCTCCTTGAAGTGTCGTTCCTTCTTACAATTAAAGCATCTATACTTCCTAGATTTCGATTTAGACCTAGATCGGTCCTTCCCATCGCCTAGACGCTGCGACCTTCCCCTTACTACCAAACCATCTCATGACGTGTTTTCTTCTATTGAACTTCGTCTCAACTCCTTGGAGTTCAATGTTGCTTTAACATCCTCCAATATTGTAGTTGTTTCACCAGACATAAAAGAACCAACAAAGCTTTCATATGATGGTGGCAGGGACGCAAATAATAGTACTGTCTTATTTTCATCTTCAAATTTGACATCGATTGTTGCCAAATCATAGAGATTTCGTCATATACCTTGCCTTCAGCTTATTCCATAGCCCATCGGCTGTAGTTTCCGTCGCCACTTCTCGCATGAACTCATTGCTCAAACACAACAAAATTTGTCCATGAGCTCTCTCCATGAGATCTTCCTTCTCTGCTTCTGATAACGATTCTGCGAGTGCATCCTTCCCGTTCAACATTTTCAGCAAACCATGTTCAACTAATACTGCTTGCATCTTAAACTTCCAAAGATTAAAGAACGATTCATTATCGAAGAATGGGTCAGACATTTGTGACCAACAAGCCGTTTGGTGGCTATAAGTGTTATCGTTGAAGCCTTCGCAGGATGCCATCAAATAGCCATGCATTAAGTGAATTAGGAACATATGATCACTTTCCATACATATAGGGCCATGTACTGTTACACGCAGATATCATCCGGTTTAAAGAACGCGGGAGATACATACTACCACCTGGTCAATAAAAATTTCCAAGAACATATAAGGAAGTCAATAGAATGCCGCGTGAACGATATGATAGTCAAAAGTAGAGCCACGGAGGAGCTCATCCCTAACCTTAAATTAGTTTTGGATAGGTTACAAACCCTACAACATGAAGCTCAACCCAAAGTGATGATGCCGAAAGCGATGATGCCGAAAAGTGGTTTTCCGAAAAATGATGATGTCGAAAAGTGGTTTTCGGAAAATCATCCATGTTACCTTCGATTCAACTATTCCTCCTCGACGTCGATGACTACATCGAGGGTGTACATGTAAAAACAGTTTGACGCCCAGGTCAGTTCAGTGTTGTATATTGAAAGTCAATGAAAAATCAAGGTCACTAGTCGGATCTCTTTTCAGGGCGAACCCATGTTATAGGTTCCATTCCATGGTGGTGCTAAAGCAGAGGCTTAATGAATGTCATGTGGCAAAACTGTTATTGAAATCTTTCTGATCATGATTGTATGATCATATATTTTCGATATAGCAACCAGATATTTTTCGTTATATGGCCTTTCCAGTAAAAATAAAAACTGACTCGGATCTAGCTTTGTGTGGGCCTGTAGGTCATGATAGAGCTCAACGTTCCTAGGAGACTCATTGCGTCCTCCTATTCCAGAACTCAGTTGGCAGAGCTCTTTCGGATCCATGAAAAACTAGCAATTCAAAAGTCAAGTTCAAATTTCACAAATTTAACTAGCACCGAGTCGAACCTTTATTTCACTAGCACTAAATCGAACCTTTATTCAACTTTCGTACTTGAAATTCCGAAAGGAAAACACCATGTAAAACATTCCATGTCCAAGGCTAGAAACGGAGACTACTTTGACGAGATCAACTTATTTCAGCCACAAATTAGCAGCAAATGAAGAGTACTTATTTTCAAGAAAGAATAATATTAACAATTCTAAGGAAAGAGCCTGACTAGAGAGCATAATAACAAGTCCACCATCATTCATCAAACTAAATACCAAAGAGAATAATATTTTGGAAAATTCAGAAACAAAGAAAAACATACCAATTCTTAGTCGAGATGGCAACTTATTTTCAAGAAAATGAAACACTATAGATAATTTTAATTCAAGGAAGATTCAAAAAATGTGAATAAGATGGATAATATCAAAAGAAAGTCAAATCATTAACATAAACCTAACACAAACTAAAAGTTCTCGGTAACAACATAGTATATATCACCGTAAAGTAAGTAACATAAACCGAACAGAAAGTAAACGTTGGCACTAGAAAAAATAAAACTCATATGCTCTTCGTCATCTTCTCATAGCTCGAATTACCAGATTCATTTTCCTCTGTCCAATCTTCTTCAGAGCTAGAACCACCGGATCCATCTTCTGACTCGTCAACATCTTTTACGATTCTCTCTGCTATGAGAACCATCTTATTCTTCATGGTTGGGTTTATAGGAGCGTCTTCATTGCCGCCACAAGTTTTAAGTGTGGATGCATATTTTTTAACTCGTTCTTTCTATAGTACAAAGAAGATGTCAATATTCTCAGTAGATAAGTAAATAAGTCTTAATAGGAAAATTCAAACTTTTACCTTTCTTTGATATAATGATTTGAAGTCCATTAGGTCCAGCGTAGGATCGACAAATACACTTGATGTTCTTCGACTTGGGTTTGAGACAAATGGATGTGAATTGCGTGCAAATCACTGATCATAACCTTTAATACTCTCGGAAGGGAAAGTTGTCAGAACATGGATATCATTACTCAACGAGTGACATTCCAAATAATTCCAACCCCATCAAGCTAACTGAAAATAGTGAAGAATATAATGATGTGGGGTAAAGGTTGATCGAACTACATGGTGTACAAGGTGGTGGCAGTATAATCTGACGATAGCCTAGTTGACGCAATACACGTTGTGGCTATAGGATCATAGAACCCATATCAAAGCAAATAACCATGCATGTGTAATACACCAATCTCTCGATCAGATATAATTGCGTGAAGTGGTATACGGGTCCCGCATGACCTAGAAATATTTTATAAAAACAACCTTATATGGTATTGAATAATTTAGAAATGTAAAATAAGTAAGTTAAAATTTCAGCTTTAGGATAATCTTCACGGAAATTAGGTTTTTGTATCCGTCTACCAATGGTATGGAAGTGCTCGTATATACAAACCTAGCCACATGTAAAAAATGTTGCGGATATGTACCTTTCATATTAATGGAAGCAAATTTATAAATACTAACTTACCATGAGAAGGGAACGCATCCTCAAATATGTCTGTAGGGTTGTCTAGTAGATTGAGACAACCCACGTAACAAAAAGGTTAAGCAAATTAATTGATGGGCCTAAAAGGTCACCCTAAAAGTTCTCCAGCCGCAAGTATACGGGCGTTAAGTAATAACCTGGTAAGACCGTGTTGATCCACAAAGACTAGTCAAACTGGTTCTTAACTTAGAATTAGTACGATTTTTCAAATTTGATTTGGTGATGATGAAATAACAAAATACTTAAAGAAAACAAACAACAAAAATGAATTCAAATGGGGGAGAGGACCTAGGATTTTAGCATTCATCTTAACAAATACTAATGAAGATCTATCATGCATATCTTTTCTTATAACTCAAGTTTTGGTAACCTATCATACCAAACCCCAAAAAATAGTCGAATTAAAATCGAATCGCTAAAGTCTAAACTCAAAGTTCTGACTTTAAGGGAAAAGCATACATGGTTTGACACACCACTATCAATTATCCAAGAAGAAGTGTGAGTTAAAAAATCTTACCAGCTAAATTAGCCGATGCATGAGATGTTGTTGCATCACTGTCCTTCTTTATGAGAGACAGAATGTTATTGTATTCTTCAAGGGTGAGAATAGGAGCAACTACTTGAGAATCTGAGTGAAAGTTGAAATGAGAGGCATTAGGAGTGCCCCCGTGGTACTCGATTAGGGTCGAGCAATTAGTTGTTGTTGCTAATGCTCTTGAATTTTCATCTTTTTTAAAGTAGTTAGGTGGATAACCAATAATCTTGAAACACTTTTCAGTCAAATGACCATGTACTTTACAATTATCACAAAAGGGACGAGATCTTTTGATCCTAGATTGTGTTTGACGGAATCTTTGATTATTTGATTGAGTGGGGCGATACTCACGACGATTCATACCAAGGGTCGTGTAGACGGTAAAATGTCTACGGGTCGGAAAGTCTGACAGTCAACGGGTCGACGGTCAAAAGTCTTGTCGGGTCGGGTCGGATGCTTCGGGGACCGGCTACGTGTCGAAAAGAACCTGCACACAAAAAGAGAGAAAAGATCGTGAAGCCTCGGGGACACCGGGATGGTGCCGGCCTAAGGGGGCTCCGACGGTCAAGTCAGACACTCGAGCAAATGTAAATAAAAAGAAAGTGGTCGATAAGGAGGTAACCGTCGTCGGAGTGCTTAGGTGTCTCGGCTCGTGGAGTTGTCGGAACAGATCCCCACGGTAATGATATACTTACTGTACTAAGAGGGTGATGGTAATGAAGTATTGCCGTTAACTCACTGGTCGTAAAGGATACTTGCAATAAGGTGCTGGTCGTAAGTGGATCGGATGGTGAGGATCGTTGGATGAATGGAGGTGATACGTCAAGCGTCTTATCGCTAGATGAATGATGCGGTAAGGAGGTGGCGGTATTAGGAAGGTGATACGGCCAGCTAGCTACTGCTGGATGGTGTTACCGTCAGCTTGTTACCGTTGGTTGGGAGATATATCAGACCAGGGAGCTCTTTGAGAGGCTTATCGGAGTGAATGCTTTGAGAAGATGGATAGGATTACTTTAGTATTCTTGTCGAATATTGGATGCCTTGGTCTGGTTATAGCCTCTTGTATTTATAGTGGTAGAGGAGGGTCGTCTTGATGACGGTCAGCTCGTAACCGACGTAATTATTCTGTGACATTACTCATGGAAGTACGTTAAGAGATAGGGGGATCTGACGTATCGACCGTCAGATGAGTATTCGAATCTCATGGGGGACGGTCAGGATGTTACCGCGTGTGCGATAAGCTACTGGCCGGTAACGTCCGTCTTCAAGTGGAAGATACGGAATATTCACCATTAGTGCGGTTATGGATTGCGCGATAACCTTCTAGCCGTCAGATAGCTTAGTACTGGGAGGTGGTTATCGCGCGACACGTGTCAGATACGCTTAGTGTTAAGCGGGTATGGATCTGGTGATCATGCTAGCGTCTTGGGCCGTTACCGGGCCTCCTTATCATGCTTCGCGGATTTTATCCTTACGAAGCGGTTGTTCATAAATTATGCGGGCACCTCGTGGGGCGGATATTTGCCCATACAATTTGCCCCCCACTCTCTAAGTCCGGATGCGGAAAGAGAGTAGTGAGGTACGACCGTGTCAGCGGAGGAGTGCACGTCTCGATCATATTTTACTAGTGGGAGTGCCACTTTGCATCGTAGCGATGGTTGTTTCGAGGTTGAGTGTCCTACTCGTATTATTGAGGTGCCGGCATGTTTCGGATACTTGGTCTGACAGAATCGCGAGAAGATTCGTTTGATGGAAAATTGGTCGCGAAGAAAAAAAATCAGAGATTTCGGACGCTGGCAGTACGTTTTCGGGCGTCGGGCGCAACGGGGGTGCGCGGGGCGCCTGGAGCGCGACCAGGGCGCTCCGGCGCACAGGAGCGCGCCATGGGGGCGCGCGGGGCGCTCCTGCCCTGGCGCACAGGAGCGCGCCACGTGGCGCGCGCTGGGCGTTTGGAATACGCCCAGCGCGCTCCTGCGCGCTCGCACTGGAGCGCGCCACGTGGCGTGTGCTGGGCATTTGGGAAACACCCAGCCCGCTCCTGCGCGCTTGGCCTGGAGCGCGCCACGTGGGCACGCGCTGGCCGTTCAACGGCCAGCGCTCTCCTGCGCGCTTGCTGGCCGTTCAACGGCCAGCGTTCTCCTGCGCTCGAGCTGGTCGTTGATCGGCCAGCACTCTCTTGCGTGTGCGCTGGCCGTCTGGACGGACAGCTACTTCTTGCGCGCCGACCGTCTGGACGGCCAGCTCCTTCCGGCCGGTTCTTTCTTGCGCGTTTGCCGTTCGGACGATCAGCTCTTTCCGCTTCGTTTTGTCTGGGTGTCCGGGTGTCGTCCACTCGGTTCCCGCGTATGCTTCAGACATGTCTTGGGTCCTTGGGACGCCTATGTTCTTCACGTATCAGTGTTCAAATGTACTTGCGCGAAAGACTACCTTGCGGGAAGGAGTTGAGGGGTACCCCTTGGGTTGGACCTTATAAAAGAGGTGTAAGGCCATTGTTTCACTTGCCATTTGGAGCTAGGAGAGAGATTCTTGGGATTCTTCACCTTGATAAGGTATTTTTCTCTTTCCTACTTGATTTTGTTGAGTTCTTTGATTGAATTTTAGTGTTCTTCAATTGTTCTTGATTCGTTCTTGAATGTTTAAAGCGTCTGATATTCGAAGTTACTTTCCTTATTTGTTGGCATGTGTTTTTGAGATTCATACCTTGAGTTAGTTATTGCTAGGTTAGATACCTTGACCGAGTTGTTGGTATGTTCGATACTTTGACTGAGTTAGTGCTAGGCTTGATACCTTGAGTGAGCTACTACTAGGTTTGATACCTTGAGTGGGTTACTGCTAGGTTTGATACCTTGAGTGGGTTATCACTAAGCTCGTTTAACTGACTGCACACACCAAGCTAACTATTGCTCACTTCCTTAGCCTCACTTAGTCGTTGTAGGATCTGAAACCTTGTCCATTTTCCATACAGACTTTGCCTTCTGAGATGAGTCACCGTCAGGACGGTAGTTCCTCTGATCCGACTCATGCGCCAGAACCTTCTGAATTTAGACGGGTGTTGGCGCAAAAACGCGCATCCTTGAAGCGCTTATCTGAAAACCCGACCTCCACTATTACGGAGGAGGGACTTCAGCAAGTAAGATTCATGTATAACATTCCCGACTCTATAGAGCTCAGGCTTCCTCAACCCGACGAGCTAATTGATGAAGATTATGGCGGCTGGACCGCGCTGTACACGACTCCTTTCTCCATGGGATTTAGATTCCCCATCCCCCGCTTGGTTCACGGGGTCTTAGATCATTACGAGATAGCTCCTTCACAGCTCATGCCTGGCGCGTGGAGGCTTTTGTTGTGTCTGGAAGTGTTGGCCTATCTACAAAGCGTAGATCTCTCAGCGAACGATGTCCTCCGCTTCTACCACTTGGCGAGTCACTCTAGGGACAAGGGTCGGTATGGCATCAAGCCGCGAAAACCTGGTGTTCTTTTGATCACTGGTTTACCGGATACCGATCGAAAGTGGAAAACCAATTATTTTCTTGCACGTGGTGACCTGGTGTTCGGTGACCGGGGGATAGGTCAAATTCCTTCCCGTTGGCAAGACGCCCGTAAGTATGTTACCATTTATTTTGAGTATGCCATGTATGTTGTTGCCTAATGTTGTATCACCTTCTTGACAGATTGTACGTTCAATAATCAGAACGTTGCGAAGCTTCGTGGCTGGAAAGAGAGGATCTCCCAATTGCTCGAACGACGTGACCCCGAGAGAAGTAGCGCTTTCCTTCTGTCTCATTCTCTTATTTCAAGTACTCCTCTGTGGGATTTCGTCCCTGGTAGAACTTTGGTTGGTCAAGTTCCTCCTCCTGCTGCGGC
>BEHA01050309.1:1512983-1526981 GCA_002897215.1 Eschscholzia californica subsp. californica | reverse complement strand
CTTCTTATAGTATCCTCATGCCCCCCAGTCGAAGTGCGGAACTCTTCTGGTGGTTTGGACTTCGACTCTGACGTCCAGCCTCTTATTGTTTTTGCTACTTTGTTGTGTCTTGGAGACAGTTCCTGTCATCTCACATAGATAGTGAGGGGTAGTTGTTGGCGCAGCCAACAACCCTCCGACGCCCAAGTCAGTAGGTGATCTTTTGGAAAAAAGGCAAAATAGGAGAAGTTTCGAGGTTAGAAGTAGTACCTTCGTAAGTGAATGGCATTCCAGCTATTGCCTATGTTTAGGCCATCTTTTGATTGAAGTTTGTAAGCTCCTTGTCCCACTACCTTGGTAATGAGGTATGGGCCCTCCCAAGTAGGGGCTAACTTGCCAGCTCCTGTTTCCTTAGTATTTTGAAATACTTTCCTCAGAACCCAGTCGCCAACTTTGAATGTACGAACCCTGACGTTCTTGTTGTAATGTTTGGCTACTTTCTGTTGATATGCGGCATTCCTGATTGCCGCCAAGTCCCTTACCTCGTCTACCGTATCCAGGTTATGGTTAAGTAGCTCCCAATTGCTCTCTTCTGTGGTCCACTGGTATCGGGCAGAGGGAACTCCTGTTTCAGCTGGTATTACCGCCTCACAACCGTATGCAAGGGAAAATGGGGTTTCCCCAGTTGGGGTCTTTGAAGTGGTTCTGTATGACCACAACACTCCTGGTAGTTCATCTGCCCATGCCCCTTTAGCTTTCTTGAGTCGTTTTTTCAGTGAGTTCATTATCGTTTTGTTTGATGATTCTGCTTGCCCATTGGATTGAGGGTATCTAGGAGTCGAAAAACTTAGTTTGATTCCCCACTCCTTGCAGAAGTCTTGGAAATCAAAGCTGATAAATTGTGAACCATTGTCTGTGACAATCTCCTTGGGAACTCCAAACCTGCAAATGACATGTTTCCAAACAAAACTTTTTACCTCGCGGTCTCTGATTTGGTGGTAGGCTTCGGCTTCCACCCACTTGGTGGAGTAGTCTGTGACGGCAAGCATGTAGACTCTCTGGCCTGGGGTCGTTGGTAGTTTGCCTACTATATTCATCCCCCATTTCATGAAAGGCCATGGGGATAGAATTGAACTTAGCTTCTATGGAGGGAGGTGGGAAGTTTGGGCGAACCTCTGGCAGCTGTAGCAACGTCTAGCATAGTCAGTAGAGTCTGCTCTCATAGTCGGCCAGTAGTAACCTGCAGTCAGTGCTCTGTTGGCCAAGCTGCGACCGCCAGAGTGGTTACCGCATTTCCCCTCATGTAATTCCTTGAGGACATACTTGGATTCCTCTTGGGTGATGCATTTCAAGTAAGGTCCAGAGTATGATCTCTTAAGGAGCTGGCCTTCCATGATGCAAAACCTCGCAGATTTGACTTTGAGTCTTCTAGCTTCATTTCGATCCTGTGGCAACTCATCGTTAGTTAAATACCTGATTATTGGTGTCATCCAGGTCTCTTCTGCATCTGTAACCGCTACCTCTGAAGGCTTTGCTTTCCATACTGCCGGCCACTGAAGTAGCGTTAGGGGGATTGTTTGTGCATCTTTGGTTGGAATTGATGACCCTAAATTGGCCAAGCATTAGCGTGCCCATTCTCGAGCCTGGGTACCTGTTCAAAACTAACCTCGATGAACTGACTTTGTAGTTCTTTTACATGCGACACATAGGCTGCCATCTTTACGTCTTTGGCCTGGTAGGTTCCTTGTAGCTGGTTAACTACGAGTTGGGAGTCTGATTTTATCGCAAGTTTCTGGACTCCCATCTCCTTTGCCAGGTTCATTCCTGCGATTAGGGCCTCGTACTCTGTTTCATTGTTGGTGGCTTTGAACCCACATCTTATTGCTTGTTGGATTAGGTCACCTTTTGGGGAAGTGAGAACAACACCAAGTCCTACTCCATTCATGTTGCTGGAACCATCTACTGATAAGGTCCATTTGAGTTGGCTATGTTCCTGTAGATGGAGCAATTCTCCTTGTGCCTGCACTAAGGTGTTAGGTGTAAAGTCAGCAATAAAATCAGCCAGTACCTGAGATTTGATTGCTGTCCTTGGCTGGTAGCTGATGTCATGTTCGCTTAACTCCACTGCCCATTTGGTCAATCTCCCAGACAGCTCTGGTTTGTGAAGAATATTCTTCATTGGGAAAGTTGTAACCACTACAATTGGGTGGCATTGAAAGTAAGGTCTTAGCTTCCTGGCTGCAGTAACAAGGGCAAGGGCAAGCTTCTCTAGCTGACTGTATCGGGTTTCAGCATCTAGCAATGACTTGCTTGTGTAATAAACGGGCAGCTGCTTACTGTCTTCTTCACGAACAAGTACTGCACTTACCGCTGTCTCTGCAACACCAAGGTACATGAACAACTTTTCTCCGTCTTTTGGTTTGGAGAGCAGTGGTGGGGATGTGAGGTATCTCTTCAGCTGTTGTAGAGCTTCTTCACATGCGGGTGACCACTCGAAATTTTTCCCCTTTCGCAGAGTGGTGAAGAACAGATAGCATCTCTCGGAAGATTTAGAAATGAATCGGCTAAGTGCCGCAATCTACCTGCAAGCTTCTGGACGTCCTTGATGCATTTCGGGGAAGGAATACCCATCACCGAATTGATCTGATCTGGGTTAGCTTCGATCCCCCTTTGAGTCACCATATACCCTAAAAATTTTCCAGAGGACACACCAAAGGAACACTTAGCGGGGTTTAGTTTCATATTATACCTCTTGAGTACCTCAAATGCTTGTTTGAGGTGTTCCAAGTGTTGTTCTGCTACTAATGACTTGACCAAAATATCATCGATGTAGACCTCCATAGTGTCGCCTAGCATGTTGGCGAACATTTTGTTTACGAGCCTCTGGTAGGTGGCACCTGCATTTTTTAGTCCAAAAGGCATGACATTGTAACAGAATATACCTCTCTCCGTGACGAAGGCAGTTTTCTCCTGGTCGTTTGGATGCATAAGGATCTGATTGTAGCCCGAGAATGCATCCATGAAGCTCAAGAGTTCATGTCCGGCTGTGGCGTCTACTAGCATGTCGATGTGAGGTAGTGGGAAGGAATCCTTCGGGCATGCTTTGTTCAAGTCTGTAAAGTCAATACATACCCGCCACTTACCATTTTTCTTTTTAACGACCACCACATTAGCGAGCCAATCTGGATAGTGCACTTCTTTTACAGATCCGATATCAAGTAGCTTCTGGATCTCCTCGTTGATTACCTTGTTGCGTTCTGGTGCGAATTTCCTTCTTTTCTGTCTGACTGGGGTATGGGAAGGGTCTACCTGTAATTCATGAACTATTATAGAGGGATCTATCCCTGTCATATCTGCATGAGACCAAGCAAAACAATCAGAGTTATCGGTTAGGAATTCAATGAGTTTTTCTCTGAGAGTAGGAGCTAGCTGTGCTCCAATTTGAACTTTGTGCTCTGGGATGTTGGGGTTAATTTGGACTTCGTCTAACTCCTCCATGTTCGGTTGGTTAAGGTTCGAGTTAAGGGGCACTTTGTTCTGTAATTGCTACAAGGGTTTCTTGGGAGCCTTCATCGTGTTCTTGTAGCAGTTCCTGGAAGCTCCTTGGTCTCCTTTGATTTCTCGTACTCCCCAAGGTGTTGGAAACCTCAATACTTGGTGGTATGTTGATGGTACTGCCCTCATCTCATGGATCCAAGGTCTTCCAAGGATCATGTTATAAGCTGATGGGCAGTCCAGTACCACAAAGGTGGTGTTAAGGTTAATTCCTCCAGCATATACCGGTAACACGATTTCTCCCAAGGTATACTTCTGTTCTCCACTAAATCCTATAAGGACAGTAGAACGTCGACAGATGTTTGATTCTTCTAGTCCCATTCCTAGCAAGGCATGAAGAAATAAGACATTAGTGGAGGATCCGTTATCAATTAGTATGCGTTTAACTAACACATTTGCAATAGTGAGAGAGAGGACAAGTGCGTCATGATGAGGGTTGACGAGCCCTGAGACTTCGTTGTCAACGAAGCTGATGGTTTGGTTGGTGAAAGTTAGGGTCGATGCTTCTGTCGAGTGGGCAGTTGGATTGGCTGTGATTCGTGCACTTCTTTTGGCTGCCGAGTGGCTTACTCCACTCACTTCATAGCCCCCTGTGATCATGTTGCAAGTCAATGTTGGAATCGGCTCCTCTGGCTCTTTGGGTCGGGCATCTCCTTGGGACATGGTTTTCTTGCCTTTATCTGTCAGTAAGTCGGTGAGGTGACCCCTCTTTAGGAGCTCAGCAACTTCAATCCTGAGGGCAATGCAATCTGCAGTAGTGTGCCCATGGTCCGAGTGAAATTCACACCACTTGGAAGTATCCCTCTTGTCTCTTGGCGTCTTTGTCTTCCCTGGCCACCTTACCGTGTTACCCATCCCCTTCATTACGGCAATCACCTCACTTGGTTCAATGTTGAGGTTGTATTCTGGAATCTTGGTACGGATGGGTCCTTGCGGTTTCTCGTTTTGACGATTAGGTGGAGGGTTGAATGGCCTCTTGTTCTCCCTTGGAATTGGTCGTCTGGTTGGGTACGGATCATTGCTCCTGGCTTCTGACCGTCGTTCGTATCTTCTGGAGTGACGGTCTCTTGACCTATCTTCTTGCGAATAGTATCTATTCCTGTGGGCTTCATCTTCTTCCCACCTAATTTCAACCCAGGCTCTGGAAAGAACATCCTCCATTGTTGTGCAATTGAACTTGGTGAGTTCTTTGTACAACTCTCCATCTGGCAGTAAACCTTTCCTAAATGCATCAACTGCTGTCTCCTGGTTGCAGTAAGGAATTGACACCTTCTCCCGATTAAATCTTCCCACATACTCTCTGAGTGGTTCACCTCTTCGTTGTTGGATTCGGTAGAGATCACCAGAGAGTTTCTCCAGCTTCTTACTGCTTGCAAATTGCTCGACAAAGGTGTCTGTGAGCTGGGCAAATGAAGCGATTGAGTTATGGGGGAGGTGGGTGTACCATTGCAGAGCTGGGCCAATCTAACTAGACCCAAAACTCTTGCACATACACGCTTCCCGCAAGTCCCTTGGAATCGCAGCAGTAAACATCCTCTGTTTGTAAGAGGCTATGTGATCGTCCGGGTCAGAGGTGCCGTCATACATCTTCATGTTGGGAAAAGTGAACTTTCTGGGCATCTCTACCAGAGCAATTGCATCGACGAATGGAGAATCGACATAGCTTTGAGGAAGACTCTTCTTGAAGGGGGTTGGGACTCCTGGAATTCTAGTGATCAGGGCCTCCATTTCAGCTAGCCTCTTTGCTAAAGCTTGCTCTAAAGGGGTACCTGTATGTGAAAACAATAAGGGATTAGAAGTCATGGTGGGCTGAGTAGGCATAGGGAAGATAGTAGGCATAGCAATAGTAGAAGATGAGTAAAGAGGAGCAGCCATGGTCTGCTGTGGAGTGAGAGTTTGTTGAAAGGTATGTGTTGGAGCTATGAATGGAGCACTTGCGGATCCTGTCCCTACTTGGCTGGTGGTGAAGCCTGCAGTAGTGTTGTGAGGGGGTGTTGGGCGATTAGATGGTTCTCCTACTTCAGAACCGTTGGGAGGTGGTCGATTGTCCCCTAAACTTTGTCTTCTTGGAACCACCAACTCGATAATTCTTTCTTGCAGTAGCATGTTCTCTGCTCGGACAGTAGTGTTCTCCTCCTCCAAAGCTCTCAATCTTTCGGCGTTTTCTTGCATCTGGGCAGTGAGTGCAGCAAGTTGTGATGAGAAATCCACAGAAGCGTTGGACAAGTCTCCTTCCATGGTACTTGTCATTTCGGTAGTTAGTGGCTGGCCCCCTCCTTCTAGCGCCAAATTGTAGACGGTAAAATGTCTACGGGTCGGAAAGTCTGACAGTCAACGGGTCGACGGTCAAAAGTCTTGTCGGGTCGGGTCGGATGCTTCGGGACCGGCTACGTGTCGAAAAGAACCTGCACACAAAAAGAGAGAAAAGATCGTGAAGCCTCGGGGACACCGGGATGGTGCCGGCCTAAGGGGGCTCCGACGGTCAAGTCAGACACTCGAGCAAATGTAAATAAAAAGAAAGTGGTCGATAAGGAGGTAACCGTCGTCGGAGTGCTTAGGTGTCTCGGCTCGTGGAGTTGTCGGAACAGATCCCCACGGTAATGATATACTTACTGTACTAAGAGGGTGATGGTAATGAAGTATTGCCGTTAATTCACTGGTCGTAAAGGATACTTGCAATAAGGTGCTGGTCGTAAGTGGATCGGACGGTGAGGATCATTGGATGAATAGAGGTGATACGTCAAGCGTCTTATCGCTAGATGAATGATGCGGTAAGGAGGTGGCGGTATTAGGAAGGTGATACGGCCAGCTAGCTACTGCTGGATGGTGTTACCGTCAGCTTGTTACCGTTGGTTGGGAGATATATCAGACCAGGGAGCTCTTTGAGAGGCTTATCGGAGTGAATGCTTTGAGAAGATGGATAGGATTACTTTAGTATTCTTGTCGAATATTGGATGCCTTGGTCTGGTTATAGCCTCTTGTGTTTATAGTGGTAGAGGAGGGTCGTCTTGATGACGGTCAGCTCGTAACCGACGTAATCATTCTGTGACATTACTCATGGAAGTACGTTAAGAGATAGGGGGATCTGACGTATCGACCGTCGGATGAGTATTCGAATCTCATGGGGGACGGTCAGGATGTTACCGCGTGTGCGATAAGCTACTGGCCGGTAACGTCCGTCTTCAAGTGGAAGATACGGAATATTCACCATTAGTGCGGTTATGGATTGCGCGATAACCTTCTAGCCGTCAGATAACTTAGTACTGGGAGGTGGTTATCGCGCGACACGTGTCAGATACGCTTAGTGTTAAGCGGGTATGGATCTGGTGATCATGCTAGCGTCTTGGGCCGTTACCGGGCCTCCTTATCATGCTTCGCGGATTTTATCCTTACGAAGCGGTTGTTCATAAATTCTGCGGGCACCTCGTGGGGCGGATATTTGCCCATACAGGTCGCGGCTCCTATGTGAACACCTGAATTCATGGTAATACTTTGTTGTTGTTCTTCTTGCTTAACAAGGTTATGCATCCTCGTGAGTAGAGGTAACGGATCCATTAATAAAAGGGTTAATTCCGTTTCGGCACCCATATTGTGACCAACTCACCGTTTTAGCCCCCAATTGTGTCAGGTAGTTCGTTTTGGCCCCAAAGGTCCAAATTTTTACCAAATTATCCTCGAGGGCCAAAATGGAAATATTTCTGAAAAACAAACACAAAAGCCACATCACCTATTTCTTTCTCCTCCACTTCACCTTATCGCTCCTCCATCACACAACCTCCTCTCCACCTCACCTTTCTTCTCCGACGAATGGTCGCCGGCCGGAATTAAAATTCCGGCCAGTCACCTTTAACATAAAAAGAAAAAAAAATTCTCTCTTCTCCTTCTTTCTCTCTCTTCTTCTTCTTCTTCTTCTTCTTTCTCTCTTTCCCTCTTCTTCTTCCTCTCCCCGGACGTCTGGTTTCCAAACCTTCTTCTGGATTTGGAACTCCAGACGAAGGTGAACTGTTTCCTTCACGGTCTGGTTTACAGTTCACCTTCGTGTAGAGATCCAGACGTCCGGCGAAGGGGATCCTCCCCTTCGCCGGACAGT
Organism: Eschscholzia californica subsp. californica; assembly: GCA_002897215.1. Taxonomy (NCBI): domain Eukaryota; kingdom Viridiplantae; phylum Streptophyta; class Magnoliopsida; order Ranunculales; family Papaveraceae; genus Eschscholzia; species Eschscholzia californica. Next base: position 1,519,357 of record BEHA01050309.1, on the reverse strand, counting down.
TGGTAGCGAGAGAGTGTGTGGTGGAGAAAAAGAAGGGAGAGGAAGAAGAAGAGGGAAAGAGAGAAAAGAAGAAGAGAGAAAATTTTTTTTTATGTTGAAGGTGGCCGGCCGGAATTTTTATTCCGGCCGGCGACCATTCATCGGAGAAGAAAGGTGAGGTGGTGTAATAGAGGAGAGATAAGGTGAAGTGGAGGAGAAAGAAATAGGTGATGTGGCTTTTATGTTTTTTTTTCAGTAGTATTTCCATTTTGGCCCCCGAAGATAATTTGGTAAAAAATTTGGCCCCTTGGGGCCAAAACGAACCGCCAGACACAATTGGGGACCAAAACGGTGAGTTGGTCACGATATGGGGGCCAAAACAGAATTAACCCGTAATAAAATTTAACTTCGAATAGTTGAATACTTCTTTTTCTTAATGAGAGGAATAGTTGAATACTTATCATGAAGTCCATGTAAAAATTCCATTGCTCTTTTTTATTGAGCAAACTCAACTGTAACTTTTCCTGCATCACATATGCATGCTTGGGACACATTAATTGAATCTAGTTCACCCCATAGAGTTTTCAGTTTTGTGAAATAAAGAGATACACTATCTCCTTGCTTCAAATGACTAATAGCTTGGCATAGTTGGTAAATTTTTTGGAGAATTAGATTGAGCAAGTCGCTCTTTTAAATCCATCCAAATGGTCTGTGAAGAATTTGCATACATAATGCGAAGAAACTGAATTCATAATCCAACTACTAACGAGTATATCACAACGTTTCCAAATGTGAAGGGTATCCGAATCGACTGGCTTGGGAATGGTGCTAGTGACAAAACCGAGTTTGTGTTTGGCAGTAAGAGTCATTGTCGTACCCCTTTTCAATGGATCGTAATTATCACTGGTCAAGGATGCGCTAAAAATAAATCATTGACGGACTGTCAGATGGATATATCTTATTGAATTGTCAATAAGAGAGAAGAAAATATTAAGATTGAGTTATCAAAAACTTATAACCTCGCTGCTCTGATACCATATTAAAATCAAAGGATAAAAAATTGTTCTGTAGAACACAACCAATTAGTCGAGTGGTTTGGCTTCTTCTATTTATATAAGTAAGATTGCAAAGGCTAAGGATAAGTACTAATCTAAGTTGTTACAAAGGGAAAAGATAGATACAAATAAAATAACTATACTAATTAAATATAATCTGCTTTAGATGTGGGACTTGGTCCATCTTGACTCATTCTTCATGCCTGTCTCCAGTTGATGAAATTTGGTTTGTTGTGCACCTCAACCATTCGGTTGATTTCATGCCCAGGTATGCTTAGGATTCTTCACAACCATTAACAGAAATGATAACATAACTTGTAGGGAAATATGAATGTAAGACATAACTACTAAAAAAAACCTAACTTGCAAGCAAACTTAATGACGCAAGAGAAACTAATGTTAACAAATTTCGTAAAAGAAATCCCAAAAACTTCCTCTCACGCAACACTCTAAAACGTATTTATCAAACAAAAAGAAACATTCTAAAACGTGTTTAATTAATTTTTGCTAAAGGATTAAGTAAAGACAACTTCAACTAGCCTCAACCTTAATACATAATTTTACCTATATCTCTTTACACACACACCAATATAACTCCTTACCAAATTGAAATACCAATCTTTCATTCTCTCTCTCTCTCTAGCTTTATCTATGACAACAAGAAAATCATTCTCCCCTTACAATCTTGGAAATTTCTTCCTTAATGTCACTCGATATAGATCTGGTTTTGACTCTTCGGTTCCCCGAATCTGGGTAGATATTTCTATACCTACTATTATACCTAAGCATAAGTATGGTTTCCATGTAAATCAAGGGTTACGATCGTTGTATACTGATGATCACGATCAACTGATATGCCATAGCGATCATTCTATTAGAACCTCGTAAGTTCATCCAGAGATTCTTTTTCTTATTTCTTACAAATTTGGATCCCTATTCAGGCTCAATGGTCAAATTACTTCATGTACTTTACGTGAATAACATAAACTGATATTATTTAAGGGAAACTGATGGAAATACTGATTTGAATTATGAATAGTTATGGATTGGAGTCATGGAGAATTTAGAGAGTAAGGAATTATTAGAATTATATTATTCATTATGTAATAATTTAGAGAGTCCCAAGTTACTAACCTAAAGAGTCTTAGTTAATGGTCTATAGAGCCATTTGAGTTGCTTGCATTTAATGAGAAGATGTAGAATCTTGAGAGGGTCACTGTAAAAGTATGAACATGAAGATGTTGATCAAAAGAACAAGAAGATATCAGAAATTATCCAAATCTTAAACCAAGAAGTAAAAGGAAGTTTGTGAAACTAAGTGTGTCCAATGACCTGTACGGGCATCTAGCCCGTACATCTCCAAGTTTAGTTTTTGTTAAATCTCTTTCTTCCGTAGTATATTTTTTTTCCAACAAAAACGGGTCAAAATTACTTTTTTTTTGTCGAAACATGGTAAAAACTATTAGTCAAACAAGACCTAGACATAATATCTTAGGTTCAGGACCTACTCTGAGGCCAAAACAGGCACAGTCTCGCTTCAGGCCTCAGGACCAAGGGGGTCACGTTCAAGAGGGTATTATAGTTTTCAGTCTCTGCAACCTAATTATAGAAGAGTAGTGAAATTGTTAATGGAGTAACTATTATAGCTTGTTGGTAAGACCCCCACTTCTAAGATCAGGAGGCCAGGTTCGAATCTCTTCATCTTTATCTTAAGAATTTTTTTTTGCTACTATGTTATATAATTGCAAAACAATTTACAATTAAAAATGTACATTATATATTGATTCTTACCTACAAAGTTTGCAAGACTCGACTACCAAATCTCATGCTTAACAAATTAACTGAACTGATCTCATAAAAAATCACAAATTTTATCGACCTTAATCGTATCTAGCACCGTATTATAATCTTCATATGTTTGGTTGGAATAACAACATTTCCAATGGATACAATTTTATTTTTAAACTAATCAAACGTCCAGCCATCAAATCTATTTATAGATTAGATGCATGATCCAAAAGCTATCACATTCATCAAAAATGCTTTTAGATAAAAATTTGCATATAGCATTCGTAAAACACGCTTTTAATAAAAATTTGCAAGCATTAACGTGTCGTCGTTTAATTTCACCTTCTCTTAATTGTTGGTACAAAATTGCATTTCCTTTACTAATTTATAGTATTTTTAGACAGTGAATTATTTAAATTTCCAAAAGAGTCCGTTGAGTTCATTACTCATTGTAAACTCATGTTATTTTTCGGTTCATTTTTTTCACATTAGAGCATAAATAAGAAAAATTGTAAATGTCATAATCAGTAACATGAATTGGACATAGGCATGGGAGTTCTATCTGCATCCCAAGAAGTCAATTGGTGTGGCCTGCCTAAAGACAAAGCTAGGGTGTCTGCAGTTCTTGTTGGAAGTTTTTTGGAAAATGTTAAGCACACTCAGTGACTCACCATATTTTCACATCTCTTTTGACTTCACAAAAAAATACCTTTGATGTAAGTGTATATAATAGAAGTGGTGAGTGCTTTTGAAATTTTCCAACTTATTAACTATTCTATTCCGGTTCAATATTTGCAGAGGAAAGGAAATCGCCAACGACGTTAAAAAACCAATAGCTCCTTCTCAGCTTAAACCGAATTCTCCATCATGGTAAATTATTCCTTCCTATGTTTCTTAGTTTAAGAAGTCAGAGTTCGAGTTGGCCCTACCCTTTTTACTCTACTGCTTCTTAACTTCCGTTCTCGCGTAATTAGGACACATTTGTTGTATTTATGTAGGACAAAATGGATTTTAGGGGCAATATTAACTCTAGTTTTACCCTTTTGGAAGGCAAAATGGGAGAAATTGCTAAAAGTAGAAGGTAATTCATCTCTTGCCCTTGGTTCCAAGATGATAAAGTCCTTTATGTTATGATTTGATTCTAATTTGTCCATGAGAATTTGGTTTCATATTTGTCTAGCATTCTGATTTGGCTCTTAAGACTAATTCTTAGTCTCTCTCTGTATTTTACCCAATTCAAAAAGTATTTTTTGCTCCATCTTATCTTTCTCTTGTTCGTCGAATTGTGCCACAGGAAACTGTAGCCGACAACAACCAACCTACCATTGTCAGTTGCATCCTAAGTGTTTTTTCTTCTTAAAACCTCACTATTCTTCTTCCCCTTACCACCACCACAATTTCCATATTTCTCTCATTTGTATGGCCTAAACACTACATTCCCAAACCCACATATTCAGTAAATCACCTTCATAAGGTGAGAATCTCAAGGCACCACCAAGGGACGGATCTATGAGGGTGCGAGGGGGGTGCGGCCACCCCTGAATCATCCTGAAAAAAATGTAGTAGTAGTAATGTTTTTTATGTATATACATATATAGGTATATGAGATTATGTATCTAATGATGTATACAAACGGCACGAAGAAGGTTTTGGCTTAGTGGTTAAGACATGGGTTACAAGTCATCATGACGGAAAGGTCATGAATTTGAGTCTCTCCTCGTGCATTTTATATTCTTTTACAAATATATATATGTATATATATATATGTGTGTGTGTGTTTTAACTGTATATCGAATTGTGCACGTATAAAGATAAAAAAAAATTAGTGTGCAGCTAGTGGTATTGACGGTGTGGTCTTGTGGACGAGTGAACTTGAGGTTCTAGGTTCGAATCCAAATTCATACATTTTTTTATTTTATTTTTGAAATTAATAAATTTAACTATCCTAAATTCAAAAGCTAGAATCCAATATGTACGAGACCATGAGTGGTCATCATTGGTTTGGGATGTTTCTACTTTTTGTGAAAAACATAATATTGAAGTTGTTGATCTTAATGGTTCGTACATAGTTCAAGGGAGAAGCAGGAGGAATGCACAACAAATTACAAACTTTTGTCACTATCAAGTGGAGATTTTCAATACCGTTATTGATATGCAAGTTCAAGAATTAAATCTCATTACACTGAGAAGAATACCGAGTTTCTCTGTTGTATGACATGTTTGAGTCCATCTAGAGGTTTTACCCTTTTCGACAAAAGTAAGTTGACGTGTCTTGCTGAATTTTATCCGTTAGATTTCAGTAGTCTTGACACTATGCTACTTAGTTCTCAGCTTGATAACTACCTTTACGATATGAGGCAGAATAATGATTTCTCAAATTTAGATGGAATTGGAGGTCTTGCTAGAACATTGGTGAAAACTAACAGGGACCGTGGTTAGGGAATCAAAATGTTTCAAATATGGAAATCAAATTTCCAAATGATATCACCAAAGTTAAATCTTCGAGAGAATGAGAGAGAACATAGTAGAGATGGATGGGCGGTGGTGAACGACGATTGTGAAAGGGATAGCGAAGGAGATGATGGTGGTCGGAGGAGAATTTTTTTATGATGAGATTGATGGCGTATGGTCAGCCAACCGAATGTTTGCCAATGATCTTCTTTCTAACGAAGATATAAAGAGAAATAATATAGAGGAATCAGTCTTGGAATAAAGTGTAAACAATTTGGGAGCCATTTTTAAAATCTAAACAAATACGAAGTCAAATTTTCTAATTGGTCACAAACTGGGGGCTAAAGTGAAATTCAACTCTTATTTTATCACACCTAACTAAGACAATGCAGTGACTGGAATAAAATGGTAATGTTTTTTGTGTTGTTTTACAGGAGAGATGGAAAAGGTGATAGAAGTGGTGGAAATTGTAGCAGAAACGGTTGAAAAGGTAGCCAGTGAGACGGAAAAATTGTCAAAGAAGTTAGCAGATGAAATTCCGGGTGATGGAAAAATCAAGAAAGCAACTTTGTTTGTAGAAAGGGTGTCAGAAAGGGTTGAAAAGGAAGCTCGATTAACAAAAGATATAATTCATAAGGTAGTATAGTTTACAAAATAAACCCTAATCTTGCCAATAAATTTATAATTATTTTAATTAATTGTAAAATAGGTGGACGAATTGAAGCAGGAAGTTAAGGAGCTCTTTTAGCCTGTTCCTGTCAAAGAAAAAGTAAGCAGGATTTGATCGTCCATGATGAACGAAATCTTTGTCATTTCCTAAATAAAAAAAATAACAACAAATTTTTATGTAAATGATTCTGGTTATAGTTTTGAATATAATAAGCAGTGATAACAACACAATTATCCCTTAATTTCTTAATGGTGTGTTTGGTTGCAGGATTTACTAAGTAGGATTCCTATCAAAAGTGGAATTTGGTAGGAATCATGAATCCTTAGTCTGTTTGGCTACCAAGAATCCTAGTACTCTTGAATCCTAAGGATTCCTAATTCCAAAAATTGTATTGGACCAAAATCCCACCTTACCCCCTAGGATTTGCTAGG
>BEHA01050309.1:1451133-1497811 GCA_002897215.1 Eschscholzia californica subsp. californica | reverse complement strand
TTTTTTTTTTTTTTTTTGTTGAAAGGATTTATGGACTTTTCTTTCAACAAAAAAAGAAAAAGAAAGGATTTATGGACTTTTTGTTGCAAGGCAAACTTTTGTATACCGGTGAAAACTTATGCAAACTGAAACAAGCCAAGAGAACAAATCTTAGCACAAATGTTTTGCAAATGTCCGTAAATAATTGAACTTAAACTGAGAATTTGGAGGCGGAAGCGAGTCAAGAAAATGTGACCCTATATATTATACTGAAATTAAAAATAATATCGGTTGGTTGCCAACCATTATTAGCTCGAGCGAAGCCAAACCAATAAAATCCTCAATCTATTAAACTTGGTTTAGTTTTATTTGATTTTGTAAGGTTAGGTTGGTCAGTTCAACTGATCAAAATATTTAGTATTTCAAATTTTCTTAAATTCATGTTACTGATTATGACATTTACATTTTTTCTTATTTGTGCTTTAATGTGAAAAAAATGAACCGCAAAATAACATGAGTTTACAATGAGTAATGAATTCAACTGACTCTTTTGAAAATTTAAATAATTCACTGTCTAAAAATACTATAAATTAGTAAAGGAAATGCAATTTTGTACCAACAATTAACAGAAGGTGAAATTAAACGACGACATGTTAATACTTGCAAATTTTTATTAAAGCTTGTTTTATGGATGCTATAGGTTAATGCTTGCAAATTTTGTCTAAAAGTGTTTTTGATGAATGTTATAGCTTTTGGATCATGCATCTAATCTATAAATAGATTTGATGGCTGGACGATTGATTAGTTTCAAAATAAAATTGTATCCGTTGGAAATGTTGTTATACCAACCTAACATATGAAGATTAATACGGTGCTTGATACGATTAAGGTCGATAAAATTTGTGATTAGTTGAGCTCATTTGGTTAAGCATGAGATTTGGTATTCTGAGTCTTGCAAACTTTGTAGGCAAGAATCAATATATAATGTACATTTTTAATTGTAAATTGTTTTGCAGTTATATAACATAGAAGCAAAAAAAGTTTCTTAAGAAATAAAGATTAAGAGATCTGAACCTGGCCTCCTGATCTTAGAAGTGGGGTTCCAACCAACAAGCTATAATTGTTATACGATTAACAATATTACTACTCTTCTATAATTAGGTTGCAGAGACTGAAAACTATAATACCCTCTTAAACGTGCCCCCCTTGGCCCTGAGGCCCGAAGCGAGACTGTGCCTGTTTTAGCCCCAGAGCAGGTCCTGAACCTAAAATATGACGTCTAGGTTTTTTTTTATTAATAGTTTTTACCATGTTTCAACAAAAGAAAGTAATTTTGACCCGTTTCTGTTTGAAAAAAAATGTACGAAGAAGGAGATTTAACAAAAACTAAACTTGGAGATGTACGAGCTCCTTGGACACACTTAGTTTCACAAACTTCCTTTTACTTCTTGGTTTAAGACTTTGATAATTTCTGACATCTTCTTGTTTTTTTATTAACATCTTCATGTTCATACTTTTACAGTGACCCTCTCAAGACTCTACATCTTCTCATTAAATGCAAGCAACTCAAATGGTTGTATAGACCATTAACTATGACTCTTTAGGTTAGTAACTTAGGACTCTCTAAATTATTACATAATTCCTTACTCTGTAAATTCTTCGGGACTCCAATCCATAACTATTTATAATTCAAATCAGTATTTCCAAATTTGTAAGAAATAAGAAAAAGAATCTCTGGATGAACTTACGAGGTTCTAATAGAATGATCGCTATGGCATATCAGTTGATCGTGATCATCAGTATACAACGATCGTAACCCTTGATTTACATGGAAACCATACTTATGCTTAGGTATAGTAATATCTACCCAGATTCGGGGAACGGAAGAGTCAAAACCAGATCTATATCGAGTGACATTAAGGAAGAAATTACCAAGATTTGTAAGGAGAGAATGATTTTCTTGTTGTCATAGGTAAAGCTAGAGAGAGAGAGAGAGAATGAAAGATTGGTATTTCAATTTGGTAAGGAGTTATATTGGTGTGTGTGTATAAAGAGATATAGGTAAAATTATGTATTAAGGTTGAGGCTAGTTGAAGTTGGCTTTACTTAATCCTTTAGCAAAAATTAATTAAACACGTTTTGGAATGTTTTTTTTTGTTTGGTAAATACGTTTTAGAATGTTAGCAGCACGACAATGTTTTAATGTGTTTTGTTTTTTAGTGTTGCGTGAGAGGAAGTTTTTGGGATTTCTTTTACGAAATTTGTTAACATTAGTTTCTCTTGCGTCATCAAGTTTGCTTGTAAGTTAGGTTTTATTTTTTAGTAGTTATATCTTACATTCATATTTCCCTACAAGTTATGTTATCCGAATATTGTTTGAAGATGTAGAGTATATAAAATCAAACAGAAAACAATAGGATATAACATACTAAATTGCTCTAACTTGTGGACAATATTTGCCCTGCTGGCGCCTAGGTCTTCCGCTTCTATATCAGTTCTGTTAATTGTTATGTACTTATGTTTTTTTTATGTACTTATGAGAAGGTATAACTATTAAGTTAAGAGTCCTATGCATACGTGGGTATGAAATCAACCGAATGGTTGAGGTGTACAACAAACCAAATTTCATCAACTGGGGACATGCATGAAGAATGAGTCAAGATGGACCAAGTCCCATAAACAGATTAGATATTTAAAGTTATTTTTATTTGTATCTATTTTTTCCCTTTGTAACAACTTAGATTATTAGTACTTATCCTTAGCCTTTGCAATCTTCCTTATATAAATTGAAGAAGCCAAACCACTGGACTAAGGACTAATTGGTTGTGTTCTACATAATAATTTTTCTTCTCTCTTATTTAAAATTCAATTTTTTTTTTAAGTTAATGGCAAAGTGATTCAAACACTGCTTCCGCAACTGAGACGGTCGGTCAACCTCATTCTATGGCTCGATCTAGCGATCCTTATGCGATATATCCATCTAACAGTCCGTCAATGATTTACTTTTAGCACATCCTTGGCCAGTGATAAGTACGGTCCATTGGAAAGGGGTGTGAGAATGGCTCCCACTGCCAAACACAAATGTTACTGGCACCATTCCCGAGCCAATCGATTCGAATACCCTTTACATTTGGAAACGTTGTGATACACTCGTTAGTAGTTGGATTATGAATTCAGTTTCTTCTGAAATACAGAGTAGCGTTATGTATGCAGATTCTTCGCAGACCATTTGGATGGATTTAAAAGAGCGATTTGCTCAATCTAATTCTCCAAAAAATTTACCAACTATGCCAAGCTATTAGTCATTTGAAGCAAGAAGGAGATAGTGTATCTCTTTATTTCACAAAACTGAAAACTCTATGGGATGAACTAGATTCAATTAATGTGTCTCAAGCATGCATATGTGGTGCAAGAAAAGTTACACTTGAGTTTGCTCAACAAATAAGAGCAATGAAATTTTTACATGGACTTCATGCATGATAAGTATTCAACTATTCGAAGTTAAATTTTATTAATGGATCTGTTACCTCTACTCACGAGGATGCATAACCTTGTTAAGCAAGAAGAACAACAACAAAGTATTACCATGAATTCTGGTGTTCACATAGAAGCCGCGGCCTTTCGTATGAATCGTCGTGAGTATCGCCCCACTCAATCAAATAATCAAGGATTCCGTCAAACACAATCTAGGATCAAAAGATCTGGTCCCTTTTGTGATAATTGTAAAGTACATGGTCATTTGAATGAAAAGTGTTTCAAGATTATTGGTTATCCACCTAACTACTTGAAGAAAGATTGAAATTCAAGAGCATTAGCAACAACAACTAATTGCTCGGCCCCAATCGAGCACCACGGGGGTGTAGACGGTAAAATGTCTTCGGGTCAGAAAGTCTGACAGTCAACGGGTCAACGGTCAAAAGTCTTGTCGGGTCGGGTCGGATGCTTCAGGGACCAGCTACGTGTCGAAAAGAACCTGCACACAAAAAGAGAGAAGAGATCGTGAAGCCTCTGGGACACCGGGATGGTAACGGCCTAAGGGGGCTCCGATGGTCAAGTCAGATAATCGATCAAATATAAATAAAGTGAAAATGGGCGATAGGGAGGTAACCGTCGTCGGAGTGCTTAGGTGTCGCGGCTCATGGAGTTGTCAGAACAGATCCCCACGGTAGTGATATACTTACTGTAATGAAGAGGGTGAAGGTAATGATGTATTGTCGTTAACTTGCTGGTCGTAAGTGGGACTCGCGATAAGGTGCTGGTCGTAAAGGGATCAGCAATAAGATGCTGGTCGTAAGTGGATCGGACGGTGAGGATCGTTGGATGGATGATGACGATACGCCTAGCGTCTTATCGCTAGGTGAGTGGTGCGATAAGGAGGTGGCCGTATTAGGATGGTGATACGGCCAGCTAGTTACTGCGAGATAGTGTTACGGCCAGCTAGTTACTGCTCAATTCAGGACTACCAAGCTCTTATCCCCCAACTTCTAAGACGATGAGTCAGAGACTTTGGAAGAGTGAAGAGCTCTTTGAGAAGCTTATCGAAGAAGATGGTAGTAAAAATGGATTGGATTACCCGAGTATTACTGTCGAATATTGGATGCCCTTGTCTGAGTGCTGCTTCTCGTATTTATAGTGGTGGAGGGGGATTGCCTTGATGACGACCATCTAGTAACCGACGTATTTATTCGGTGTCATTACTCCTTAGAGATACGTTAAGGGCTAGGGGATCTGACCATCAGATGAGTATTCGAATCTCTCGAGGAACGGCCAGGATGTTACCGCGTGTGCAGTAAGCTACTGGCCGGTAACGCCCGCCTTTAAGTGGAAGATGCGGAATATTCACCATTAGGGCGGTTATGGATTGCGTTATAACCTTCTAACCGTCAGATAGCTTGGTACCAGGAGGTGGCTATCGCGTGACACGTGTCAGATATGCTTAGTGTTAAGCGGGTATGGATCTGGTGATCATACTAGCGACTTGGGCCGTTATCGGGCCTTCATATCGAGCTTCGAGGATTTTATCCTTACGAAGCGGTTGTTCTTAAATTCTACGGGCACCTCGTGGGGCGGATATTTGCCCATACAATTTGCCCCCCACTCTCTAAGTCCGGATGCAGAGTTAGGGAGTAGTGAGGTATGACCGTTTCAGCGGAGAATTGCGCGTCTCGATCATATTTTACTAGTAGGAGTGCCACTTTGCATCGTAGCGATGGTTGTTTCGAGGTTGAGTGTCGTGCTCGTATTATTGAGGTGCCGATAGGTTTCAGATACTTGGTCTGATAGAATCGCGGGAGGATTCGTTTGACGAAAAAGTGGTCGTGAAGAGGGGTGCCATGTGAAAAAATAAAATATTTCGGGAGTCAGTAGTAAGTTGTTGGGCGTCGGGTGCCATGGGGGCGCCCGGAGCGCGGAAAAGGCGCTCATGCGCGCCCGTGCACAAGAGCGCGTCACGTGGCGCGCGCTGGGCGTTTGGGATACGGCCAGCGCTCTCCTGCGCGGGCGCACAGGAGCGCGCCACGTGGGGGCGTGCTGGCCGTTCAACGGTCAGCACACTCCTGCCCGTGCGTTGGCCGTCTAGACGGCCAGCTACTTCTTGGGCGCTGGTCTTTCGGACGGCCAGCTCCTTTCTGCACGCTAGTTGTTCGGACGGGCAGTGGCCTGTTGCACCTTGTTTGGACGATCGGATCTCTTCGCTCTATTTTGTCCGGGCGTTACCCACTCGTTTCCCGCGTATGTCCCAGATATGCCTTGGGTCCTCGGGACGCCTATGTTCTTCTCGTATTAGTGTTCAAATGTATTTGCGCGAAAGACCACCTCGCGGGAAGGAGTTGGGGGGTACCCCTTGGGTTGGACCCTATAAAAAGAGGTGAAAGACCATTGTTTCACTTGCCATTTGGAGCTTGGAGAGAGATTCTGGGGATTCTTTACCTTGATAAGGTATTTTTCTCTTTCCTACTTGATTTTGTTGAGTTATTTGATTGAAATTTAGTGTTCTTCAATTGTTCTTGATTCGTTCTTGAATGTTCATAGCGTTTGATCTTCTAAGTTACTTTCCTTATTTGTTGGCATGTGTTTTTGAGATTCATACCGTGAGTTGGTTATTGCTAGTTTAGATACCTTGATCGAATTGTTGCTATGCTCGATACTTTGAGTGAGTTACTGCTAGGCTTGATACCTTGAGTGAGTTACTGCTAGGTTTGATACCTTGATTGAACTATCACTAAGCTTGATTAACTGACTGCACACACCAAGCTAACTATTGCACACCAAGCCAACTATTGCTCACTTCCTTAGCCTCACTTAGTCGTTGTAGGATCTGAAACCTTGTCCATTTTCCATACAGACTTTGCCTTCTGAGATGAGTCACCGTCAGCACGGTAGTTCCTCTGGTCTGACTCATGCGCAAAAACCTTCTGAATTTAGACGGATGTTGGCGCAAAAACGCGCATCCTTGAAGCGCTTATCTGAAAACCCGACCTCCACTATTACGGAGGAGGGACTTCAGAATGTAAGATTCATGTATAACATTCCCGACTCTATAGAGCTCAGGCTTCCTCAACCCGACGAGCTAATTGACGAAGATCATGGCGGCTGGACCACACTGTACACGACTCCTTTCTCCATGGGGTTTAGATTCCCCATCCCCCGCTTTGTTCACGGGGTCTTAGATCATTACGAGATAGCTCCTTCGCAGCTCATGCCTGGCGCGTGGAGGCTTTTGTTGTGTTTGGAAGTGTTGGCCTACCTACAAAGCGTAGATCTCTCAGAGAGCGATGTCCTCCGCTTCTACCACTTGGCGAGTCACTCTAGGGACAAGGGTCGGTATGGCATCAAGCCGCGAAAACCTGGTGTTCTTCTGATCTCTGGTTTGCCGGATACCGACCGAAAGTGGAAAACCAATTATTTTCTTGCACGAGGTGACCTGGTGTTCGGTGACCGGGGGATAGGTCAGATTCCTTCTCGTTGGCAAAATGCCCTTAAGTATGTTACCATTTATTTTGAGTACGCCATGTATGTTGTTGCCTAATGTTGTATCATCTTTTTGACAGATTGTACGTTTAACAATCAGAACGATGTGAAGCTTCGTGGCTGGAAAGAGAGGATTTCCCAGCTGCTCGAACGTCGTGACCCAAAGAGAAGTAGCTTTCCTTCTGTCCCATTCTCTTATTTCAAGTACTCCCCTGTGGGATGTTGTCCCTTGTAGAACTTTGATTAGTCAAGTTCCTCCTCCTGCTGTGGCTGTTGAGATACGGAGTGCGCTTCATCATTCCCAAAAGGTGTTTGGTGCGCCGATCTTATTCTCGCCTCCTGCAGCGAGTACAGAGTCTTTTTCGTCGTCAGAAATGGTGGGTTCCGGCTACATCCCTGGTGCTTATGCGGACATCCGGAAGTAGGGGTGGGAATTCTACCCGAAAGCCCGATACCCGTCACGTTTACCCGCGCCCGACAATGTCCATGGACGCCCGCGCCTGAAGATGGGTACTACCCGCCCAGCCCGATGATTTTTCATGAGCGGGCTCGGATGAAAAGCTCTGCCCGCCACCCCGCCCATACCCGAGCCCGATATGCTCACTCGACGGGTGTCTATAGATGCCAATCACTTTGAGTGTCGATTATACTTCACTATAAAGCCCAAAGTAGATTTAAGGTTTCTCCCAAGATATATAAACTACACATTGAAGCAACCCTAATAGTTTACATCATTGAATCTGAAAAATTCGGTAGCATAGAGAGAGAAAAAAAGAATCTACTTTGTCTCTCTAGCCGTTTCTCTCTTATTTACTAGACCTTCTTGTGCCTACCTTCTTCTCTATTAAATAAGTTATTGGGATCATCTTCCATCTCTATGTAGTGGTCAAATTTTAAGATTATTTTGATGTGAAGGAAGAACAAAGAAGAACTAATGAAACATACAAAGACAAGAAAAAAATGGAAGACAACCAAGTCTCATGTTTGCATATATAAATCTATATCAGTTGTTGATTTCTTATGTTACGGAATCTGAGTATTTCTTTCATTCTTGATTTATAAGTTTTGTAAAGATTTGGTATCAATTTGTTTAGAGAAGCTTATTTGGACAATATCAAATTTCTAGAGTTTCCTGATCTGGTAGAAAAATATCAGATAAAGAAACCCGATGCCCGATTTGCCCGATGCTTTAGTGTGCTTGGGTGGGCTTTGATCATAGGAGATTTCAGAAAAGCCCGCCCGGATCCGTCCGAGAACCCGTGTGGGCAGAGGAGAAACTTACCCGACCCGCCCGAGCCCGACTTAGAATTACCCGCGGGTGTCCATACCCGCCCGATTCCCACCCCTATCCGGAAGGGTGGCCAGAGGAAGAGGTCCAAGGCAAGAACCGGTTCGAGTTCTCTTCCGCATTCTTCTTCGTCTGCTCCTATTACCGAGGAGGCCCCAGCTTCGGAGCCAGTTTACTCGGCGATACCCCTATCTGGGTCTTCTGGTGGGGTTCCCGTGTGGAGGCATCATCCTTCTGCTTCTCCCTTTGATGGTTCCACTTTTTTGTCTACTAGAGGGGAGCAGCTGCTCTCTTCTGAGGATCATCAGAAGTTCCTTGCTTCCGGTCCCTACGGAGGTGCGGACTATGGTGTTTCGCACCAATACCAGGTATTTGCCTCTTATTCAAGTTGCAGCTATTTCTCGTTATGTTTACATGCTCATCTTCGTTTTGGATCTTGGTAGGCTCTCATGGCATCGATTTCCTCCCGCCGTCACTTGAGCGAGAGTGTGGACCGAGTTGCGGATTTGACAGGATCATTCTCCCAGTTGCAGACTCGTTACGACAGCCAGGCGGTTTCGTTTCAGGAGCAGGGTGACAGGCTGCGTGTCCGAGAGAGAGAGCTGGAGGATCTTCGGGGGCGGTACACCGTGATGAAGCGTGAAGCGACGTACAACCAACAACTAGTTGACGATTTTCCCCGTGAGAGGGATCAGATTGCGACTGACGCGACGTTACGGACCCGTGCCGACTTATTCGTCGAGTACCGCGAGAATGGGCCCGACGGATGGGATATAGATGATAACATAGAGGCCTGGCGGGTCCGTCACGAGGAACTCCTGGCAGAGCAGCTGGCGAGAGAGATGACGATAGATATGGACGAGGTGATGAGGGGCGGTGATGCAACTGGAGGTGGTTCGCCTCATTAGTGCTTTCCTTTACTTGACTTGTTAGAAATACTATGTGTGTTGTTGATTTCCTTTCTATATTGACGAACTATATGTAGTCGTCGTGTGTCGTCAGGCGTTCAGCCCTTTTGTTTGGACGACACGCGTCGGATATATGTCGTTGTTGACTTTTGGTTTAGCTAGACTTCTGGATTTGTATTTTAACGGTTCAAGTGAACCCACTAGATTTCTTTGAGACTCTTCCTTTAAGGATACATTGCTATGTGATGAGACATGAAAATGTCTCATCTGAATCTCTTAACTCGGGTTAGTTAGTCACTTTCGAGCGGTTACTATAATGATTTTCCTAATTCTCTTACTCAGGTGGTTTCTATGCAATTGAGCACGGAAAATGGTTAAAAACGAGAGAAAGATGAACAAAAGGGTAGTTTGGTCATTTGGAGATTCTGGTATGTTAATCAATGTTGATTTCGGGTAAAAAGTAGAGTCCAAGACGAGCCCGTGGGTGAAAACGGAAGTCAAAATGGAGTCCGGATGGAAAAACTAGAGCGGATCAAAGTTCGGGTCAAATCAGTTGACTAAAAGTCAACATATATTATTAGTGACACGTGGCGCGCAAGATGTGAGTAGATCAATGGTACGGATGAACATGTGGTACACTGTTGGGAAGCATTACATGGCGCACGGGATTTGTTATGACACTTGATTTGGTACTTCATGCATTAAAGCTTCAATGCTCCCGAGACGATCTAACGGATGTGAGTAAGGGATGCGTGGATCAACAAGTTAATGAGTGGCTTCTTCATTTTCTTTGATGGACCGTCTTGTAGCAAAATTTAGCTAGGGTGAGCAATCACGTATGGACAGCAAAATCTACACACGGTCAAATCTCTTTTCTCTTATCCTCTCACTTTATTTTGGTAACTACTCCCCGTCCCATTTTGTTTGGTTGTTATTCCTTTTATGGATGTCCCAAAATGTTTGTTAACTTTCCTTATATAACATTCATTTAATTACTAATGTGATGACATTTTCAAAACTACCCTTTACTTTTAATTAGTTCCACACTTCTACCAATGTTATTTCCAAGTAATATTATACATTAAATAGGGATAATTTGGTAAACTAATTTTAGTCATCAACATTAATTAAGTTTTCTTAATATGTTCAACTTCCCAAAACTACAAACAAAATGGGAAGGAGGGAGTACTAAATTTGTTTTTGAATTGTATTTGGAAACTATTGAGTTAATTAAGCCTATCTTTAGAGAGATAAAGAGATTTGTTTCTCTTCTTATCTGTTCTTCAAATCAAGAGAAGAAAAAAAAAAAAAGGAAACCCAGAAAAGATATATGAAACATTACAGTAGAGAGATAACTGAGAGATTTCTGCTAAGAGAAAGAAATCAAGGGATTGGATTCATGAGAATCATTGAAAGATTGAAGACCAGATTATATAGAAGGAGAGATTGATGGAAAGAGCTGTGATTTTCGTGGGGATTCTAGAACAGAGAGTAACAGATTGAGAAATATATTTCACAGCTTGATTTCTTTCTATAGAGTGATGACTGAAGGAGATTTCTTTGAAGATTGAAACTGATCTTATTGATTAGAGAAGATAATGGGGAAAGATTGATTCAGTCTTCCCTCTCTCTCTCTCTTATCTCATATTATTTTGGAAACTATTAAGTGGTTCTCTAGAGAGAAGGAAAGAAATTTAAAACCAAAGATAGAGAGAGAAAGAGATTTGATTGAGTTTTATTAAGGGATGGCCGGAAATCTATTCGAAAATGGGAAGAAAGAAATAAGAGCTGGAGATATTTTAGAGAGAGAGAGGGCTCTCGGTTAAAGGAAGATAGAGGAAGATAACAGAGAGAGCTGAAGATTGAACAGGAAAAATCAAGAAAGATCTCGGCTCCAGCTGTAGAGAGAGAAAGGAAGAAGGAAAGAATGGATTTTTATTTCTCTTCTTATTCTATAAAGACAGAGAAAGAGAACATGGTCATTATCTCATCTTAAGGGGATCATCTCTCTAGCTCAATTAAAACAGGAAAAAATTCAGAGAGAGAGAGACCATCATCTATCTTCTTCTTTTACAGCATTTCTTTTAGTGACAGAGAGGAATTAAAATAACAGAGAGAGAGAGAGAGAGAGAGAGATGAGCAGAGATTCAAAGTTGAAACAGTGGAGTAATGTAATTTAATTTATTTTCAATCCTTCTTCTTCTATTTCCTTTCTTTTTGTGAGTGAAAGAGAGATTAATAGAGAGAGAGGGAGTTAGAGAAAATGAGAAATAGAGACTTCATCACATTCTTCATCTCTTCTTTCCTTTGTGAGAGAGAAAAGAGAATTTTGTAGAAATAGAGACTTGTAACAAAGAGTTGAAATCAGAAAGGAGGATTAGAATCTGATTTGGTGAAGTATTTCTGATCTTTGTTTTTTTTATTTCTTGTGTTTGATTTCTTTATTGTAGTCATGAATCTCTAAGCCTTCATCTAGAGTGGAAGATGAAACCCCATACTTGATTAAATACTTTTTCTTTCATCTTTTCATGATTTTCTCGATTGGTGTTTAGTTGTAGACAAAAATAGCCTTATTCGATTTCTTCGACTAATAACATGTTCTTCATTAGTTATTCTTTTAATTTGATATGTCATGTTTAGAAAATCTTCTTTAATGATATATGCTTAATGATTGATAATCAATAGTTGAATTGATATTATATTTTAATCGAAATAGGTTTAGCTATCTAGTTAGTGAATATGTTCTTTTGAGAAGATAAATCTTCCGATATTTGGATAATAGTAATTTACCAAATGTTGAGTTATAAGGTCAGAAATCATGATTTAGTTAAGGAGAATTTGTTTATCATAGTTTGAGATAGATCCAGAAAACTTTGATTTCTCCCCCATTTGAGTTCATTTTTATTGTTTGTTTTATTATTTTATTATTTCATCACCAAAATCAAATTGATTTCAGAAGCAAAACCGTGTAACTTCTAAGTCTTAGAATAGATTGACTTAGTCTCTGAGGAACGAACCGGTCTTACCGGAACTATTACTTGACGCCCGTATACTTGCGGGTTGTGACCTATTTAGGGTAACCTTCTAGGCTCATCACTATGGTTATGTACCTGTTGTTTTTCTTCTTAGTTGAGTGGTTATGCTTATGTAGGGAAGACGACTAGCACCTTATTGCGTTTAGGCGTCGGCCAACAACTTACTGTCTCATCTTGGATGGATTACCAATCCTAATTTATACAAGTGATACGGCCAACACCTTACTGTGTTAAGGTGACGGCTAGCAGCTTGTCGTCCCAACTTGAATGGATTATAAATCCTAAGTTACATACGGGATACGGCCAGCACCTTACCGTGTTCAGGTGACGGCTAACAGCTTGTTGTCCCAACTTGAATGGATTACAAATCTTAACTTATATCAGAGATACGGCCAGCACCTTATTGTGTTCAGGTGACGGCCAGCTGCTTGTTGTCCCAACTTGAATGGATTATAAATCCTAACTTATATACGGGATACGGCCATCACCTTACTGTGTTCAGGTGACGGCTAGCAGCTTGTTGTCCCAACTTAAATGGATTACAAATCCTAACTTATATCAGGGATACGGCCAGCACCTTATTGTGTTCAGGTGACGGCTAGCAGCTTGTTGTCCCAACTTGAATGGATTACAAATCCTAACTTATATCAGGGATACGCCCAACACCTTACTGTGTTCAGGTGACGGCTAGCAGCTCGTTGTCCCAACTTGAATGGATTACAAATCCTAACTTATATCAGGGATACTGCCAGCACCTTATTGTGTTCAGGTGACGGCCAGCTGCTTGTTGTCCCATCTTGGATGGGTTACCAATCTTCACTTATAAAAGTGATACGACCAACACTTTATTGTGTTTTAGGATCGTCTAGCGACCTACTGTCCCTCTCCAGACAAGTAATTAGATGCCCTTGTAGTGAAATGACATCGATATTGATAAAGTTTGTACACAAGTAAGTACTGGATAAATACTTAGATTTTATTTCTAGATTTTTGTTTACATTGGAAGTGATATCTTAGATTTAAAGAACATTACATTGAACTTGAGGAATAAGTGCGGGACTTTGTTCCTTCTAAATTAATTTTGATGAACAGTACGTTGAACTCGTTGTTGTCAAATGAAGAAGTGTTCGTCATTCAACTTAGGTGCCTGGTGATTTTAGTTGCCTGTTGGACAGGTGAGGGTTGCTTAACCCGTATTGTTCTTGAGTTTCTTCATAGTCTTCTTATAGTATCCTCATGCCCCCAGTCGAAGTGCAGAACTCTTCTAGTGGTTTGGACTTCGACTCTGACGTCCAGCCTCTTATTGTTTTTGCTACATTGTTGTGTCTTGGAGACAGTTCCTGTCATCACACGTAGATAGTGAGGGGTGGTTGTTGGCGTAGCCAACAACCCTCCGACGCCTAAGTCAGTAAGTGATCTTTTGGAAAAAAGGCAAAATAGGAGAAGTTTCAAGGTTAGAAGTAGTACCTTCGTAAGTGAATGGCATTCTAACTATTGCCTATGTTGAGGCCATCTTTTGATTGAAGTTTGTGAGCTCCTTGTCTCACTACCTTGGTAATGAGGTATGGGCCCTCCCAAGTAGGGGCTAACTTGTCAGCTCCTGTTTCCTTAGTATTTTGAAATACTTTCCTCAGAACCCAGTCGCCAACTTTGAATGTATGAACCCTGACGTTCTTGTTGTAATGTTTGGCTGCTTTCTATTGGTATGCGGCATTCCTGATTGCCGCCATGTCCCTTACCTCGTCTACCGTATCCAGGTTATGGTTAAGTATTTCCCAATTGCTCTCTTCTGTGGTCCACTGGTATCGGGCAGAGGGAACTCCTGTTTCAGCTGGTATTACCGCCTCACAACCGTATGCAAGGGAAAATGGGGTTTCCCCAGTTGGGGTCTTTGAAGTGGTTCTGTACGACCACAACACTCCTGGTAGTTCATCTGCCAATGCGCCTTTAGCTTTCTTGAGTCGTTTTTTCAGTGAGTTCATTATCGTTTTGTTTGACGATTCTGCTTGCCCATTGGATTGAGGGTATCTAGGAGTCGAAAAACTTAGTTTGATTCCCCACTCCTTGCAGAAGTCTTGGAAATCAAAGCTGATAAACTGTGAACCATTGTCTGTGACAATCTCCTTGGGAACTCCAAACCTGCAAATGACATGTTTCCAAACAAAACTTTTTACCTCGCGGTCTCTGATTTGGTGGTAGGCTTCGGCTTCCACCCACTTGGTGAAGTAGTTTGTGACAGCAAGCATGTAGACTCTCTGGCCTGGGGCCGTTGGTAGTTTGCCTACTGTATCCATCCCCCATTTCATGAAAGGCCATGGGGATAGAATTGAACTTAGCTTCTCTAGAGGGAGGTAGGAAGTTTGGGAGAACCTCTGGCAGCTGTCGCAACGTCTAGCATAATCAGTAGAGTCTGCTCTCATAGTCGGCCAGTAGTAACTTGCAGTCAGTGCTCTGTTGGCCAGGCTGCGACCGCCAGAGTGGTTACCGCATTCCCCCTCGTGTAATTCCTTGAGGACATACTTGGCTTCCTCTTGGGTGATGCATTTCAAGTAAGGCCCAGAGTATGATCTCTTAAGGAGCTGGCCGTCCATGATGCAAAACCTTGCAGCTTTGACTTTGAGTCTTCTAGCTTCATTTCGATCATGTGGCAACTCATCGTTAGTTAAGTACCTGATTATTGGTGTCATCTAGGTCTCTTCTGCATCTGTAACCGCTACCTCTGAAGGCTTTGTTTCCATACGGTCGGCCACTGAAGTAGCGTTAGGGGGATTGTTTGTGCATCCTCGGTTGGAATTGATGACCCTAAATTGGCCAAGGCATCAGCGTGCCCATTCTCGAGCCTGGGTACCTGTTCAAAACTAACCTCGGTGAACTGTCCTTGTAGTTCTTTTACATGCGACACATAGGCTGCCATCTTCACGTCTTTGCCCTGGTAGGTTCCTTGTAGCTGGTTAACTACGAGTTGGGAGTCTGATTTGATTACAAGTTTCTGGACTCCCATCTCCTTTGCCAGGTTCATTCCTGCGATTAAGGCCTCGTATTCTGTTTCATTGTTGGTGGCTTTGAACCCACATCTTATTGCTTGTTGGAGTAGGTCACCTCCTAGGGAAGTGAAAACAACACCAAGTCCGACTCCGTTCATGTTGCTGGAACCATCTACTGATAAGGTCCATTTGAGTTGGCTATGTTCCTGGAGATGGAGCAATTCTCCTTGTGCCTGCACTAAGGTGTTAGGTGTAAAGTCAACAATAAAATCAGCTAGTACCTGAGATTTGATCGCTGTCCTTGGCTGGTAGCTGATGTCATGTTCGCTTAATTCCACTGCCCATTTGGTCAATCTCCCAGATAACTCTGGTTTGTGAAGAATATTCTTCATTGGGAAAGTTGTAACCACTACAATTGGGTGGCATTGAAAGTAAGGTCTTAGCTTCCTGGCTGGAGTAACAAGGGCAAGGGCGAGCTTCTCTAGCTGACTGTATCGAGTTTCAGCATCTAGCAATGACTTGCTTATGTAGTAAATGGGCAGCTGCTTACTGTCTTCTTCAAGAACAAGTACTGCACTTACCGCTGTCTCTGCAACAGCAAGGTACATGAACAACTTTTCTCCGTCTTTTGGTTTGGAGAGCAGTGGTGGGGATGTGACGTATCTCTTCAGCTGTTGTAGAGCTTCTTCACATGCGGGTGACCAGTCGAAATTTTTCCCCTTTCGCAGAGTGATGAAGAGCAGGTTGCATCTCTCGGAAGACTTAGAAATGAATCGGCTAAGTGCCGCGACTCTACCTGCAAGCTTCTGGACGTCCTTGATGCATTTCGGGGAAGGAATACACATCACCGAGTTGATCTGATTTGGGTTAGCTTCGATCCCCCTTTGAGGCACCATATAACCTAAAATTTTTCCAGAGGACACACCAAAAGAGCACTTAGCAGGGTTTAGTTTCATATTATACCTCCTGAGTACCTCGAATGCTTGTTTGAGGTGTTCCAAGTGTTGTTCTGCTACTAAGGACTTGACCAACATATCATCGATGTAGACCTCCATAGTGTCGCCTAGCATGTTGGCGAACATTTTGTTTACCAGCTTCTGGTAGGTGGCACTTGCATTTTTTAGTCCAAAAGGCATGACTTTGTAACAGAATATACCTCTCTCCGTGACGAAGGTTGTTTTCTCCTAATCGTTCTGGTGCATAAGGATCTGGTTGTAAGCTGAGAATGCATCCATGAAGCTCAAGAGTTCGTGTCCGGCCGTGGCATCTACCAGCATGTCGATGTGGGGTAACAGGAAGGAATCTTTCGGGCAAGCTTTATTCAAGTCTGTAAAGTCAATACATACCCTCCACTTACCATTCTTCTTTTTAACGACCACCACATTAGCGAGCCAATCTGGATAGTGCACTTCTCTTACAGATCCGATGTCAAGTAGCTTCTGGATCTCCTGGTTGATCACCTTGTTGCGTTATGGTGCAAATTTCCTTCTTTTCTGTCTGACCGGGGTATGGGAAGGGTCTACCTGTAATTCATGAACTATTATAGAGGGGTTTATCCCTGTCATATCTGCATGAGACCAAGCAAAAGAATCAGAGTTATCGGTTAGGAATTCAATGAGTTTTTCTCTAAGAGTAGGAGCTAGCTGTGCTCCAATTTGGACTTTGTGCTCTGGGATGTCGGGGTTAATTGGGACTTCATCTAACTCCTCCATGTTTGGTTGGTCAAGTTTGAGTTGAGGGGCACTTTGTTCTGTAATTGCTACAAGGGCTTCTTGGGAGCCTTCATTGTGTTCTTGTAGCAGTTCCTGGAAGCTCCTTGGTCTCCTTTGATTTCCCGTACTCCCCAAGGTGTTGGAAACCTCAATACTTGGTGGTATGTTGATGGTACTGCCCTCATCTCATGGATCCAAGGTCTTCCAAGGATCATGTTATAAGCTGATGGGCAGTCCAGTACCACAAAAGTGGTGCTAAGGTTAATTCCTCCTGCATATACCGGTAACACGATTTCTCCCAAGGTATACTTCTGTTCTCCACTAAATCCTATAAGGACAGTAAAACGTCGGCAGATGCTTGATTCTTCTAGTCCCGTCCCTAGCAAGGCATGAAGAAACAAGACATTAGTGGAGGATCCGTTATCAATTAGTATGCGTTTAACTAACACATTTGCAATAGTGAGAGAGAGGACAAGAGCGTCATGATGAGGGTTGACGAGCCCTGAGACTTCGTTGTCAACGAAGCTGATGGTTTGGTTGGTGAAAGTTGGGGTTGAAGCCTCTGTCGAGTGGGCAGTTGGATTTGCTGCGATTCGTGCACTTCTTTTGGCTGCTGAGTGGCTTACTCCACTCACTTCCGAGCCACCTGTGATCATGTTGCAAGTCAACGTCGGGATCGGCTCCTCTGGCTCTTTGGGTCGGGCGTCTCCTTGGGACATAGTTTTCTTGCCTTTATCTGTCAGTAAGTCGGTGAGGTGACCTCTCTTTAGGAGCTCAGCAACTTCAAGCCTGAGGGCAATACAATCTGCAGTAGTGTGCCCATGGTCCGAGTGGAATTCACACCACTTGGTAGTATCCCTCTTGTCGCCTGACGTCTTTGTCTTCCCTGGCCACCTTACCGTGTTACCCATCCCCTTCATTACTGCAATCACCTCACTTGGTTCAATGTTGAGGTTGTATTCTGGAATTTTGGTACGGATGGGTCCTTGCGGTTTCTCATTCTGACGATTAGGTGGAGAGTTGAATGGCCTCCTGTTCTCCCTTGGAATTGGTCGTCTGGTTGGGTACGGATCATTGCTCCTGGCTTCTGACCGTCGTTCGTATCTTCTTGAGTGACGGTCTCTTGACCTATCTTCCTGTGAGTAGTATCTGTTCCTGTGGGCTTCGTCTTCTTCTCACCTAATTTCAACCCAGGCTCTGGAAAGAACATCCTCCATTGTTGTGCAATTGAACTTGGTGAGTTCTTTGTACAACTCCCCATCTGGCAGTAAACCTTTCCTGAATGCATCAACTGCTGTTTCCTGGTTGCAGTAAAGAATTGACACCTTCTCCCGATTAAATCTTCCCACATACTCTCTGAGTGGTTCACCTTTTTGTTGTTGGATTCGGTAGAGGTCACCAGAGAGTTTCTCCAGCTTCTTACTGCTCGCAAATTGCTCGACAAAGGTGTCTGTGAGCTGGGCAAATGAAGCAATTGAGTTACGGGGGAGGTTGGTGTACCATTGCAGAGCTGGGCCAATCAGACTAGACCCAAAACTCTTGCACATACACGCTTCCCGCAAGTCCCTTGGAATCGCAGCAGTAAACATCCTCTGTTTGTAAGGGGCTATGTGATCGTCCGGATCAGAGGTGCCGTCATACATCTTCATGTTGGGAAAGGTGAACTTTCTGGTCATCTCCACCAGAGCAATTGCATCGACGAACAGAGAATCGGCATAGCTTTGAGGAAGACTCTTCTTGAAGGGGGTCGGGACTCCTGGAATTCTAGTGATCAGGGCCTCCATTTCAGCTAGCCTCTTTGCTAAAGCTTGCTCTAAAGGGGTACCTGTATGTGAAAACAATAAGGGATTAGAAGCCATGGTGGGCTGAGTAGGCATAGGGAAGATGGTAGGCATAGCAATAGTAGAAGATGAGTAAAGAGGAGCAGCCATGGTCTGCTGTTGAGTGAAAGCTTGTTGAAAGGTCTGTGTTGGAGCTATGAATGGAGCAATTGCGGATCCTGTCCCTACTTGGCTGGTGGTGAAGCCTGCAGTAGTGCTGTGAGGGGGTGTTGGGCGATTAGATGGTCCTCCTGCTTCAGAACCGCTGGGAGGTGGTCGATTGTCCCCCAAACTTTGTCTTGTTCGAACCACCAACTCGGTAATTCTTTCTTGCAGTAGCATGTTCTCTGCTCGGACAGTAGTGTTCTCTTCCTCCAAAGCTCTCAATCTTTCGGCGTTTTCTTTCATCTGGGCAGTGAGTGCAGCAAGTTGTGATGAGAAATCCACAGAAGCGTTGGACATGTCTCCTTTTATGGTGCTTGTCTTTTCGGTAGTTAGTGGCTGGCCCCCTCCTTCTAGCGCCAAGTTGTAGACGGTAAAATGTCTACGGGTCGGAAAGTCTGACAGTCAACGGGTCAACGGTCAAAAGTCTTGTCGGGTCGGGTCGGATGCTTCGGGGACCAGCTTGTAGGGTTTTGGTAGGGTATCTCATACACCTAATTGTCTAGTGTTGGTAGCGGAATCCCAAACATCTCTATGTTTAACACTAGTTTCCAGGATCTATACATGAACATACCAATGAACTAGATTGGAAAGATGATTACCTCTTAATCGCTTTCCCACGAACTAAATCCCGACCAGTATTCGGAAGATAAGAGCTCCAAGTGTAGCTCCTCTACTTGAGACACCGAGTAATGACTTGAACTCCCTCCTTTCAGTCAGCTAGGACCTTCTTGAAGGTGGAGATGAAGAACTCCTTCTTGACTGGATACTTGAGAAAACTCCTTTTCTCTCTCTCTCTGAGATGTATATTCTGAAACTCTTTCAGATGACAGTTTCTCTGTGAGAGTTGCCTCTACTTTCTGTCTCTCTCTTTAGGTTGTATAATTAGGTATATATAGAAATCCCTAGAAGAGGTATTAGACTCAAACTAGGATTCCTAAAACCTAATTATAAGGCAACACCCAAAATACCCTCTTTAGGGTTACTTGGAGTGGCCGGCCAACATTGCCCTTTATGGGCTTCCTTGGCCGGCCCACTTAGGGCCTAACCGGCCATCACATGGCCGGCCCCTTTGCCTAGGTCGGCCATCACATGGCCGGCCCACCTAAAGCCTTTTCGGGCCTCCCTTTTGGGTCCAGACTTGTTTGTATCTCTTCGGACTTCTCCGAATCAATCTGGACTTACCAATAATGGATCCAATCCACTTATTTGCCATTCTCCTTCTAGTCAATTCTCTCCTTTCAAATCATTACTCTGATGTGTAACCCTTGTAGGATCCGGTCTATGTTAGCCGCGAATCGACTCCTTGGTCCGACGATCGTAGTTTGCTTCTAGCTAAGCATTACGACCCCTAATTGGACCGGACTAATGATCTTCCGAGTAAGGTCATTAAGATCCTATTCGCCAAATTGTACGCATTGCAACCTTGGTCGAAGGACACTCCTTCGGAAGGATACCATTCCTTCAGACCGAGGCAATATATCCTTCAGTCTCCCACTTGTACTTAGAACAAGTGCAATGCTCGATTCCCATGTTTTTTCGTATCCCATCTGATATGTGATATTCATCAGACTCTCTTGATCCCGAGAACAACTTCCAATCCAAACGATTAACTCTTAATCCGTTTGAGCACGGCCATGCATTTTTCAGTTGTTTCTCATCAAGTGGCCCAGAGATACTTTATCCTGATTTTACTCAGGAAAACATATTCCATTCTTGTACTCCTACTCAATTTCATGTCTATCCTGTCTCCCCTAGTATTCCGCCTTTATAACCACTTTTTACGGATGGCGTTTAACGGTACCAAAGTTCGACATTCCTTCCATAAACTGAGTGAGTACTCATGTTTTGAGGAATCTTTCCAATTTGCTTAAATGAGAGTTATGACAACTTACAACTTCAACTCTTGAAGTATTCTCATTCGGCGGGTTTCCAGTGTATCAAATATACACCCATGAAGTTGACCTTTGAATACTCCTATTCCCATAGCCCAAGAAACAGCGCTATCTTGTCAATCACTCATGCTAGTTTTCTTAAGTCATTATTGTCCAATTAATGACCTGGACCAGGGATAGTAAGATGGTGTGCTTCCATGTTCACTTAGTAGGGTTTCTTTCATTAGATCACATATCTATAAACCTACTTGGAACACTCCATCCTTTTGGACTGTCGTCTCAATTCTAAACCACAATTTAGATGACGAAATAAACCCAGTTTATTTCGGATAACAAGAGTCTGTAAAATTTGAGCACCCGCGTGAACTCCTTCACGTTCTCAATTTTACAAGTCTTCTTAGGATACCTCTTCCTTGATCCTAATTCCTTAGATCCGAGCATCTCCATGATCGTTCTAAGGTGACAGTTTAGTTTCCTCTTCACTTCGCTTTGTTATTATCTTGCTTTCGAACCCTTCGTAAGCTTTTATGATAATATCAGTTTCTCCCACTGAAATTAGTACTTCCCAAGTTCTAATTTTACTTTCTTATCTAGTAGAGTTAGTAACGACTCCCAGCATGAAAAACTCTTTTCCACCAGTTTGCCCTTCCTAAAAGATTCCTATCTTTATTTTCGGAAGATTACTTTTATGACTTTCTTCAATCTTCTGACTTGTATGGCTGACGACATCTTTTGTACTCCAAGTACTTCTCAGATGTTCTAGTAAACAACAATCATCTCATGATCGTTCTTATGTTTTCAAACATAAGTGTCTCTCCCATGTTCATCACGGGAGCCGGGTAAAATTTCTCTCCAAGAGATCTTCTTATTCAGACCTCTTCAAAACTCCTCTTGAACGAGTCTTTATCATCTTTTGGTCTATCTCCATAGACTTTGATGCCCATGGTTGATCTACCCTCGTCTTCTGTCCTCTCGAGTATGTCTCCTACATACAGGACATGAAACTAGCTTGTTTCACTCCCACTTACCTTCTTGTCGCACAAGACTTAACCATTCTTACTCTTATCTCTTTGGATTTCCGGTCCAATTTGAGAGTGGTTTCTGCTATAGTCCGTTTGAATCTTCTCAAGACTCATTGGGGTTTTTGAGCAACCTTCTTAACTCCTTAAGAAGTTTCTAGGCGATTGTCCCTTATTTTCAAGGCGACATCCCTCGTTTCGTAAGGCGAGTAACTCCTTACTCCCTTTCGTTTTAAGGCAAGTAACTCCTTACTCCCTTTTGTTGCTCTTTATCGAATTCTATTCGATTTTTCCTCCCACTTGTCTTCTTTGAAGGACCCTCCTTTTAATGAAGACACCATCGAGAGCAACAATCTCATTGTGTTTCGATGATTTGTGAGAGAACCCCGTTCTTCCTTTCGAAGAACTTATGTCTACAATGATTTAGACATTAGAATAATTGACTAGTTTTTAGAACTCCTTCTAAAAAGAATATCCATATTCATATGGACTCAATTATTCACTATAGCTTTTCTAGGTTTTTAGTGGGTTGGCAGATTCGTATTAGACTTTTGTGTTTTTGGAAGATCGATGACCATTGAACTTATGATCTCATCATATTCTTTAGTCACCTAGACCCAATTCTTTATTTAGGATTTGTTTCCAAAACTTTTCCAAAATCTAGTCTTAAGTCCATTCTAATCACATTAATCGTAGATTTTTATGTCTAACATGAGTTTCTACGATTAACTAAACTCTGTTCTCTCACGAGAATTCTTGTCAAATTTCTTTGTCCAAACCATAATTGACTAATGTTGAGAGATATGTGACCAAACAACTTTAGTTTCATTCATGTTCTTTCAAGCTTATTTGACAAGATTAGAATGACTAAGTCGGATCATTCGGTATAATTCCTTAAAAGTTTAAATAGGCTCTTTTAAGAACATCATAAAATATCAAATATTTTATTCACTCCCATAATCTCATTACAGAGTCAATGTTCTGAAAAGAAAAAAATACTAAAACTGCCTTAAAGTATTGCCTTTTGAGTCTATGATCCTTCTTGAGCTTTTCCAGCAACTCTTGCCTTCTTAGCTTTTGACAGGTTCATCTCCTCTTCAATAAATACTCAGTTCCCCCTTGCTCCTGTCATTCATAATGATAAGAGTCTTTTAGGTATCACATACCTTGAGGAATTAGTATTTAATTGAATAACTTTTAACAATTTTTACCTTGACCGGATCGAACTCCCAGTTCCGTTCTTTCTGTCTTCCAGGAATTTTGGACAGTTTCTTTTCCAATGGCCCGTGCCATCACAATAGAAACACTTGGAATCAGAATGGGTACCTTTGTTCATGGCAACTTCTTTGCCTTTCCCTTTACCCGTTTTCTTCCTTTTGAATTTCTGCTTCTCGTCCTTTTTAAATCCCCTTTCTTTATGAACCATTAGAACTTCTTTCTTGGGTTCAACTATTGCGATGTTCTCTTCGGCTGTTTGGAGCATAACGTGTAGTTCTTCTAGAGATTTGTCCCATCCATTCATATTATAGTGCATTCTAAATTGGTTAAATCCATTATGAAGCGAATGCAAAATAATATCAGTGGCGAAATCTCGGCCATTGTCGACTCCCAGTCGATTTAGTTTTTCGAAAAGACTAATCCTTTTGAAAACATGTGGCCCTACAGGCTTTCCCTTTTCAAGACGCATATCTAATATCGTTCTTGAAGTCTCATACCTTTCCATTCTTGACTTCTTTTGGAACAAATTCCTAAGTTGTCGAATCATGGTGTAGGCATCCATTTCTATGAACTTATCCTGAAGATTAGGTTCCATGGTTGCCAACATGAGGCATGTTATAGGTTCGGACCTTTTCCGAATATTTCTTTCTTGCTCCCTCTCTTGTTCAGTCGAATCTTCATTGAGAACAGGAATAGGTGTGTCTAACACGTTTGCCTTATGTTCGGATCTTAGGACAAGTCCTAGATTCCGTTCCCATACCATAAAGTTGTCACCATTCAAGTTTTCTTTTTCCAGAAGCCAGCGTATGCTGCTGGAGTCTTTTGTTGTCATAATTAAACTACATGTAAGAAATGCGAAAGTGATTAAACTTGTTATCCTGGCAATTTTTCTCAATTTGCGTATATTATTCTATATTTGTTGTCCCCTTAGAATAATATAATTCCAATATCTCATTCCTTCGAAACTAAGCGTACTTTGGCACTGCCCTTAATTCGTCGTCCTAGGTGAGTAACACCTTACTGATCATACTCCTATGACTCTTGGTTAACGATTTAAACACTAAATCGTCCTTTAGCCCCGAAATCCAAAACCCTTTTGCTGACTCGTTGAGAATAACCATCTAGACATGTAGACCTCTTCATAGATCTACCCGTATTGTCCCGAGGTAAAAGATGGCACCCTGCTTTGGCATGACCCACCATCGATGAACAAGGGCTCAACAGGTGTGTTAATCTGGGTAGGCTTTACTCAAAATTCTTTTTGGGACTTATTACGTAATTTATCAAGTTGCGTTACTGTGAACTCTTGCATAACCATTCATGATTTATTACGTAAAAGTTTATATGGGTTTGCGTAATGATTTGTTAAATCTTAGTATTACCCCTTAAAAGATCTCATCTTTTAAGTTTATTTCTTGTTCGCCTATGGTTCGTTTGGATTCATATCCAAGAACCTCTATTGACTACTCCCACTTGAACCATGATCTCATCATTCAATTCGTCAATAGATTCTAAGACCCTATACTCTAAGTATTATTCGGGCACAACTTCTTGTGCTTAGAACAAGAAACGATAATCTTATCTAAAGGTATACTATTCTACGCAATCACATACATCCATACATACAATAATATGACAATCATAATAAACAAAGTATGTATCCTAGATCCATTTCTAGGTTTTGCTATGTCTAGTATAGCTATTCGTGGGAATATGTGACATCTCTATGTCTAATGGGCTCCAAAGTTTCGTATTCACAATACTCAAACTAGAAGCACATTATGTTTCTTCCTTAATTATTTCCTAAATCAATATAAGGAAAAACTCTGTTCGGGCTCTTTTCTAACCCGGGTCAATGTCGGAAAAAACTATGCTTGGAACCGGCAAAAAAAGTCTGAAAAACTCCCTTTCAGGTGAAGGCCTAGAAGCCCTTGAGTCACACTCAAAAAGACCTAAGTCAACCCTGGTCAAAGTCCTTTGACTGGTCTCAGGTCAACCCTTGATATAACCTGGTCAAGGTCCGGACCATGAGATAGCACCTTCATATCGTGCTCAGTCTCTCGGACAGACGCGTCTTAGCCTAGCTAGACGCTTCTGTCCTAGGACAGACCATAGACATCTCGGGTGAGATTTCTAGGATGCTTCCTGGTCGCGTCCTAGACGCGTCCAAACCATCGGGTCATCTCTAAGTCCTCTTGGATGCTCAGTCTGAGAGGTGTTGGAACATCCAGACGCGTCCCGTACGTGTCTTGGGATGGGTTAGCACATATGCCATCTCGGATGTTCGGTCCGAGATGCACTCGTGCTCCACAGTCGCGTCCCAGACGCTTCTGTGCACAGACGGCAGGGCCATCCTACTTGGGATGCCTTCTGGACGCTTCTGGATGCTCCAGTCGCATCCCAGTCGCGTCTGGAAGCTTTCAGTCGCATCTTAGATGCATCTGGTTGCTCCAGATGCATTCCAAATGCGTCCGGACCACTGTCCAGTGTCTCGGTCCTAAACCGAGACTTAATAGGTTCCCTCGAACGCGTCCTAGACTCGTCAGGGATGTCCGAGACGCTCCTGTCTCGGACTCCTATTCCGTCTCGGACTCCTAGTCCGTGTTGGACTGGGATATCCCAGATGCGTCCAAGACGCTCTGGGATGTCCGAGACCCGAGAGTCTCGGACTCCTAGTCCATCTCGGACTAGGATTTCCGGTCCTTCACGGACTGGGATTTCCAGTCCGCGTCCCTCTCTGTCTCGGACTAGCTGTCCGAGACGTGCTAGTCCGGCCTGGACGCGTCCTGTCCGGTCCGGCCAGCTAGGTTTCCAAACTTTTTGGAAACACTACCGTTCCAACTGAATTCTTTTTTGTTTTTCTTCGTTCCACCTGCTGTTAGGTACTGTTTTTGACAAATTCATCAACCAATCTTCATGGTTTTGATGATTTTTATCAAAATTCTTAAAACCTAAAGCTTGTTTATGAAAATTCTTTTCATAAAACTATGTCTTTAGTGTTTCTAGGTCAAGAATCACATTCAAAACCCTAATTTTATCTCATCAAACTGTGCTTGAATCTCCATTCAAACATCATAAACACTAGTATCTAGTTGTTCAAGTGTGAATCTAATTCGTCTAGTCAAAGATAGTTCATGCAAACGGCTCGTGATGCCACTGTAGGGTTTTGGTAGGGTATCTCATACACCTAATTATCTAGTGTTGGTAGCGGAATCTCAAACATCTTTATGTTTAACACTAGTTTCCAGGATCTATACATGAACATACCAATGAACTAGATTGGAAAGATGATTACCTCTTAATCGCTTTCCCACGAACTAAATCCCGACCAGTATTCGGAAGATAAGAGCTCCAAGTCTAGCTCCTCTACTTGAGACACCGAGTAATGACTTGAACTCCCTCCTTTCAGTCAGCTAGGACCTTCTTGAAGGTTGAGATGAAGAACTCCTTCTTCTTGACTAGATACTTGAGAAAACTCCTTTTCTCTCTCTCTCTCTGAGATGTATATTCTGAAACTCTTTCAGATTACAGTTTCTCTGTGAGAGTTGCCTCTACTTTCTGTCTCTCTCTTTAGGTTGTATAATTAGGTATATATAGAAATCCCTAGAAGAGGTATTAGACTCAAACTAGGATTCCTAAAATTCAATTATAAGGCAACACCCAAAATACCCTCTTTAGGGTTACTTGGAGTGGCCGGCCAACATAGCCCTTTATGGGCTTCCTTGGCCGGCCCACTTAGGGCCTAACCGGCCATCACATGGCCGGCACCTTTGCCTAGGTCGGCCATCACATGGCCGGCCCACCTAAAGCCTTTCCGGGCCTCCCTTTTGGGTGCGGACTTGTTTGTATCTCTTCGGACTTCTCCGAATCAATCTGGACTTACCAATAATGGATCCAATCCACTTATTTTCCATTCTCCTTTTAGTCAATTCTCTCCGTTCAAATCATTACTCTGATGTGTAACCTTTGTAGGATCCGGTTTATGTTAGCCGCGAATCAACTCCTTGATCCGACGATCGTAGTTGGCTTCTAGCTAAGCATTACGACCCCTAATTGGACCGGACTAATGATCTTCCGAATAAGGTCATTAAGATCCTATTCGACAAATTGTAAGCATTGCAACCTTGTTCGAAGGACACTCCTTCGGAAGGATACCATTCCTTCAGACCGAGGCAATATATCCTTTACAGCTACGTGTCGAAAAGAACCTGCACACAAAAAGAGAGAAGAGATCGTGCAGCCTCTGGGACACCGGGATGGTGCCGCCCTAAGGGGGCTCCGACGGTCAAGTCAGACACTCGATCAAATATAAATAAAGTGAAAATGGGCGATAGGGAGGTAACCGTCGTCAGAGTGCTTAGGTGTCACGGCTCGTGGAGTTGTCGGAACAGATCCCCACGGTAGTGATATACTTACTGTAATGAAGAGGGTGAAGGTAACGATGTATTGTCGTTAACTTGCTGGTCGTAAGTGGGACTCGCGATAAGGAGATGGTCGTAAAGGGATCAGCAATAAGATGCTGGACGTAAGTGGATCGGACGGTGAGGATCGTTGGATGGATGATGACGATACGCCTGGCGTCTTATCGCTAGGTGAGTGGTGAGGGAAGGAGGTGGTTGTATTAGGATGGTGATACGGCCGGCTAGTTACTGCGAGATAGTGTTACGGCCAGCTAGTTACTTCTCAATTCAGGACTACCAAGCTCTTATCCCCCAATTTCTAAGACGAGTCAGAAACTTTGGAAGAGTGAAGAGCTCTTTGAGAGGCTTATCGAAGAGGATGGTAGTAAAAATGGATTGGATTACTCGAGTATTGCTGTCGAATATTGGATGCCCTTGTCTGAGTGTTGCTTCTCGTATTTATAGTGGTGGGGAGGGATCGCCTTAATGACGACCATCTAGTAACCGACGTATTTATTCGGTGTCATTACCCCTTAGAGATACATTAAGGGCTAGGGGATCTGACCATCAGATGAGTATTATCGAATCTCTCGAGGGATGGCCAGGATGTTACCGCCTGTGCGGTAAGCTACCGGCCGGTAACGCCCGCCTTTAAGTGGAAGATGCGGAATATTCACCATTAGGGCAATTATGGATTGCGCAATAACCTTCTAGCCGTCAGAGAGGTTGGTACCAGGAGGTGGCTATCGCGTGACACATGTCAGATATTCTTAGTGTTAAGCGGGTATGGATCTGGTGATCATACTAGCGACTTGGGCCGTTACCGGGCCTTCATATCGAGCTACGCGGATTTTATCCCTACGAAGCGGTTGTTCTTAAATTCTACGGGCACCTCGTGGGGCGGATATTTGCCCATACAGGGGGCACTTCTAATGCCTCTCCTTCAAACTTTCACTCAAATTCTCATGTAGTTGCTCCTATTTTCACCCTTGAAGAATGCAATAACATTCGGTCTCTCATAAAGAAAGACAGTGATGCAACAACATCTCATGCATCGGTTAATTTAGTGGGTAAGATTTTTTGAACTTACACTTCTTATTGGATAATTGATAGTGGTGCGTCAAACCATGTATGCTTTTCCCTTAAAGTCAGAACTTTGAGTTTAGACTTTAGCATTCGATTTTAATTTGACTATTTTTTGGGGTTTGGTATGATAGGTTACCAAAACTTGAGTGATAAGAAAAGATATGCATGATAGATCTTCATTAGTATTTGTTAAGATGAATTCTAAAATCCTAGGTCCTCTCCCCCATTTGAATTCATTTTTATTGTTTGTTTTCTTTAAGTATTTTGTTATTTCATCATCACCAAATCAAATTTGAAAAATCGTACTAATTCTAGGTTAAGAACCAGTTTGACTAGACTTTATGGATCAACACGGTCTTACCAGGTTATTACTTGACGCCCGTATACTTGCGGCTGGAGAACTTTTAGGGTGACTTCTTAGGCCCATCAATTTGCTTAACCTTTTTGTTACGTGATTTGTCTCAATCTACTAGACGACCCTACAGACAGATTTGAGGATGTGTTCCCTTCTCATGGTAAGTTAGTATTTATAAATTTGCTTTTATTAATATGACAGGTACATATCCGCAACATTTTTTATACGTGGCTAGGTTTGTACATACGAGCACTTCCCTACCATTGGTAGACGGATACAGAAACCTAATTTTCGTGAAGGTTATCCTAAAGCTGAAATTTTCACTTACTTATATCTGACTTATTTAATACCATATAAGGATGTTTTTATAAAATATTTCAAGGTCATACGGGACCCGTATACCACTTCATGCAATTATATCTGATCGAGAGATTGGTGTACTACACATGCATGATTATTTGCTTTAATATGGATTCTATGATCTTATAGCCACAACGTGTATTGCGTCAACTAGGCTATCGTCAGATTATACCGCCACCACCTCGTACACGATGTAGTTCGATCAACATTACCCCACATAATTATATTCTTCACTATAGTCAGTTAGCTTTATGGGATTGGAATTATTTGGGATGTCACTCGTTGAGTAATGATATTCGTGTTCTGAAACCTTTCCCTTCTGAGAGTATTGAAGGTTATGATCAGTGATTTGCACGCAATTCACATCCATTTGTCTCAAACCCTAGTCGAAGAACATCAAGTATATTTGTCGATCTTACGATGTACCTAATGAACTTCAAATCATTATATGAAAGAACAGTAAAAGTTTAAATTTTCCTATTAAGACTTATTTACTTATCTACTGAGAATATTGACATCTTCTTTGTACTATAGAAAGAACGAGTTAAAAGATATGCATCCACACTTAAAACTTGTGGCGGCGATGAAGACGCTCCTATAAAGCCATCCATGAAGAATAAGATGGTTCTCATAGCAGAGAGAATCGTATAAGATGTTGACGAGTCAGAAGATGGATCCGGTGGTTCGAGCTCTGAAGAAGATTGGATAAAGGAAAATGAATCTGGTAATTCGGGCTCTGAGGAGGATGACGAAGAGCATATGAGTTTTATTTTTCTGGTGACAACATTTACTTTCTATTCGGTTTATGTTACTTACTTTACGGTGATACTATGTTGTTACCGAAAACTTTTAGTTTGTGTTAGGTTTATGTTTATGACTTGACTTTCTTTTGATATTATCCATCTCATTCACATTGTTTTGAATCTTCCTTGAATTAAAATTATCTATACTGTTTCATTTTCTTCAAAATAAGTTTCCATTTCAACAATTGGTATGTTTTTCTTTGTTTCTGAATTTTCCAAAGTATTATTCTTTTTGGTATTTAGTTTGATGAATGATAGTGGACTTGTTATTATGTTCTCTAGTCAGGCTCTTTGCTTAAACTTGTTATGATGAAGTACTCTTCATTTGCTGCTAATTTGTGGCTGAAATAAGTTGATCTCGTCGAAGTAGTCTCCGTTTCTAGCCTTGGACATGGAATGTTTTACATGGTGTTTTCCTTTTCGAATTTCAATTACAAATGTTGAATAAAGGTTCTCAGTGCTAGTGAAATAAAGGTTCGACTCGGTGCTAGTTAAATTTGTGAAATTTGAACTTGACTTTTGAATTGCCAGTTTTTCATGGATTCGAAAGAGCTCTGCCACCCGAGTTCTGGAATAGGAGGATGCCATGAGTCTCCTAGGCACCTCGAGCTCTATCATGAGTTACAGACCCACATAAAGCTAGATCCAAGTCAGTTTTTTTACGGGAAAGGCCATATAGCAACAAATATCTGGTTGCTATATCGAAAATATATGATTATACAATCATTTTCAGAAAGATTTCAGTAACAGTTTTTCCACATTACATCCATTAAGCCTCTGCTTTAGCACCACCATGGAAACTTATAACATGGGTTCGCCCTGAAAAGAGATCCGACCAGTGACCTTGATTTTTCATTGACTTTCAATCTACAACACTAAACTGACCTGGGCGTCAGACTGTTTTTACAAGTACACCCCCCATGTAGTCATCGACGTGGAGGAGGAATAGTTGAATCGAAGGTAACATGGATGATTTTCGAAAAACCACTTTCGACATCATCATTTTTCAGAAAAGCACTTTTCGGCATCATCGCTTTCAGCATCATCACTTTGGGTTGAACTTCATGTTGTAGGCTTTGTAACCTATCCAAAACTAATTTAAGGTTAGGGATGAGCTCCTCCGCAGCTCTACTTTTGACTATCATATCGTTCACGTATCATTCTATTGACTTCCTTATATGTTCTTAGAAATTGTTATTGAACAGGTGCTAGTATGTATCTCCCGCGTTCTTTAAACCGGATGACATCTGCTGGTAACAGTACATGGCCCTATATGTATTCAAAGTGATCATATGTTCCTAATTCACTTAATGCATGGCTATTTGATGGTATCCTGCGAAGGCTTCAACGAAGCTAAGCAGGGCATGCCCCGCCACAAAAATGAAGACTATTTTTGGCAGATTAGATCCGTCAGAAATAGGTGAAATGTTGTCAGAAAATACTTTTTCGACGGGCATTAGCCGTTGGAAATACTTGCGTAGCAAATACTTTTCCGACTCAGGTGGTTCGTCGAAAATAATTTTTTCCGACGAATTTCCAAGATAAGTTCGTCGAAAAATTATCGGAAAAAAAAAATCCAACTATTTCCGATGGCTTGTTTCACAGAATCCGTCGAAAATAGTGGGCAGAGACTTCTTCCGGCGAATTGTGGTTCCGTCGGAAAAATCTATTTTAAAACAAAAAAAATATAATATTTATGTTTTCCGCTACTACTGCTACTGCAGTAGTAATATTATTGATTACACAAAACAAACCAGGTGACAATATAATATATAACCTGTATTCGTCTAGAAACTTCTTATATAACTAATATAAAAACCAAAAATTCGAACCAAAAAGTACATTCTTCAATTTCGTTTCCATAGAACCCCGTAAATATGCCTATTTCCGACAGAGTACAAATGATTCGTCGGAAATATGGCTATTTCCGACAGAGTGCAAATGATTTGTCAGAAATATGCCTATTTCCGATGTTTTTTTCCTCTATCGTCCGAACATCATGCCTATTTGCGACCACTGTCTGCGGTCCGTGCCCGTACTATTGTAGTGTCCTGATGTTTAATACACTAGTTAATCAATCGAAGGTATGAAAAAGTTGTCTTTAGGGCAGGCTATGTTTAAATCAGTGTAACACATCATTCATGTGTTATTCTTCTTCGAGACCAACACCACATTCCCTAACTAATACGAGTAGTGTGTTCTCCATATTACTCCCGAAGCCACGAGCTTCTCCACTTGCTTTGCTATTTCTGTTTGTTTCTTTGTGCCAAAATTTCATTATTTTGTTTGACGACCCTTTTATCTGCTTTCATGTTCAATCAACGGGAAATAATTGAAGCATCTACATGTGGTACCTCCTTTGCACCTAAAGGAAATATGTGTAGATTCCTTAAAAAGAATTTGATCTATTCTTGCTTTTCTCCACAGACAGTGTGCTCCCAATATGAGTAACTTTGGAGGTCAGATTTCCCATTTGGACCGGTAGAGTTAAATCCGTCGTTACGTCTGACTCTGGCGTTGAGCTCTACTCTTGTTCTTTTGTCATTGTATCATTATCGTCATCCGTCCTTGCTTTACAACTCTGCTTTGACTCGGTTCCTCTTGTGTCTGCATGCGGTTTTAGTTCTTTTGTTGTGTTAACGTCTAAGGGTCCCACCTCGTGCATCACACGATCTTCTTTGGTGATCTCGATAGTCGCCCTATTTGGAATTTTTTAAGTGGATCTCCTGTTTCTAGCTTTGGATGTGCAACTTTTGCCGCTAAATCTTTATTTGCGGACATGGTGGGCTAAAGGTAATTCAAACGTAGTAAGAGACCTTGAGAAGAATGTAGATTTTAGGGTCCAAGTATCGAACGTTGAGGATTTTTTTGCTGGAGTTGGCCAAACTGGCGATGTCTACAATTAGCTTTAGGATATTGCTCAGATAATGAAGAATCAACAAACAAAACAATGAGCTTTTGATTGTAATTGTAGGGAAAAACGTGTTAGAGTATAGCACCAGGCCCACTCGACAAGCCCGACCGACCATGAGCAAGGGGCAAACCGACTAGGGTTAATATTATAGGAAGTTGCTATATTATGTAATATTTTATGTATAAGTAAGTTTCCAATATTCCTAGATTACTTCTATATGTAAATCACTTGTAAACCTATAAATACCCATGTAAACCAATGAATACAACACACAGAGAATTCTTTCTCCCATCTCTCTCTCTCTCTCTTTCTCTCTCTCTGTGTTCAGTTAATTATAATCTTCTATTATCAAGAGGTGATTTACCTCTTCACATGGTATAAGAGCCAATTCAATTTTTTTTTTAATAATCAATTTTCTCTATCATGACTACTGCTGAAGTCGATTCTGGAGATTATACTCCTAATTCTCCACCTAATCCGGTGTTTGATGTTCATCATTCTGATTCACCAACTACAATTCTCATCACTCCATTGTTAACCGGAGATAACTATGCCTCCTGGTCAAGAGTCATGAAGATGGCTCTTCGGGCAAAAGATAAATTCGGGTTTGTAGATGGTTCTATTCCCAAACCCACTTCTCCAACTCAATTACACTCATGGGGAAGGTGTAATGATCTTGTTAGTAGTTGGATTATCAACTCCATTGCTCCGGATATTCGGTCTTCCGTTTAATACGATGAAAGTGCCGCCGATATTTGGCGTAATCTTTATGAAAGGTTTTTTCAAACCAATGCCCCAAAAATTTATCAATTGAAACAGGCAATTTCTTCCTTCAAACAAGAAGGACATGATGTATCCTCCTATTTTACTCAACTCAAATCTCTACAAGATGAGTTACAATCCCTTATGGTAATCGATCCATGTATTTGTGGTCAAGGGAAATCGTTACTTGATCGTACTAATCAAGAACGTGCTATGGAATTTCTTCAAGGGCTTCATGACCGTTTTTCGGCAATTCGAAGTCAAGTTTTGTTAATGGACCCTTTTCCTTCGATCCTAAAGATTCATTCTCTTGTCAAACAAGAAGAGATCCAACAAAACATCATGGCCGCTACTTCCAATCCACCGGAAGCCGCCACCCTTGCAACATACAACAATGATCAACGACCTTTTCGAATGGAGAAACCAAACGCTCAACGTCCTAAACGAGAGCTCGTCCCTTTTGTGACTATTGTCAACAACATGGCCACGTCCGGGCTTCATGTTATCAACTACACGGTTATCCAAACCGATCCAACTCAGGTGCTCGGCCAAATCGCTCACCACGACCGTCCGGTCCTATTGCCGCCACCATAACCGAATCGGTTACTCCTCCCACGGGAACACCTCTAGCCACCTCATTAACTCAAGAGGAATATCAAGGTCTTCTTTCACTACTTGATCACCAACGCCAGTCTAACGGCGCTTCCAACCCTACTCAAGGTTCTACCGACGCAGGTATTAACTTTACAGGTATTAAATTCCTCTCTTCTCCTTGGGTTATTGATTCCGGTGCCGCCAAACATATATGTAGTTCTTTATCTCATTTTTCACATTATGTTGATGCTCCACTTCATTGTTTTGTCCGTTTACCGGATGGTAAACGTATTCAAGTACGTCACATTGGAACGATTGTTTTCAATTCAAACTTAATTCTCAAAAACGTTTTACATGTTCCGGAATTTAAAATCAATTTAATTTCTGTCTCCCAACTCACCAATTCTCTTCGATGTTTAGTAACATTCGATTTTTGCTCATGTGTCTTTCAGGACCCATTGACGAAAGCGAGGATTGGACTTGGTGATCTCCATGAAGGACTATACTTTCTCCGCACGGATATTAGGATTTGCTCTTTTTCAAT
Organism: Eschscholzia californica subsp. californica; assembly: GCA_002897215.1. Taxonomy (NCBI): domain Eukaryota; kingdom Viridiplantae; phylum Streptophyta; class Magnoliopsida; order Ranunculales; family Papaveraceae; genus Eschscholzia; species Eschscholzia californica. The sequence goes on along the minus strand of BEHA01050309.1, from coordinate 1,463,004 downwards.
TTCTAGTAATAGTCTATATAATAAAGATGTTTCCGATATTTGGCATTGGCGCCTCGGACATCCTTCTTCTTCTATTTTTAAGTCTTTAATTTCAAAGAATCAATGTATGAAATTAGTTTCATTCAATAAAAATCCGTGCGAAATTTGTCCCTTTATCCAAATTTACACGATTATCTTTTCCGTTAAGTACTTCTACTTCTTCTCGTCCCTTTGATTTAATTCATGCGGATTTATGGGGACCTTTCTCCGTTCCCTCAAACTCTGGTTGTCGTTACTTCTTAACCTTAGTGGACGATTTTACTCGTTGCACTTGGATTTATTTTAATGTCACGTAAATCTGACACTACTCAATTTCTCAAGAATTTTTCTAATTATATATCAACTCAATTTGATTCTTCAATCTCAAATTTACAATCCGGACAAGGAACGATTCCTATTCCGAAAATTCAATCAATCCGATCCGATAATGGTACGGAATTTATGAACCATGAACTTCAATCATGGTTCCGTAAGAAGGGCATCATTCATCAAACTAGTTGCCCTCATACTCCTCAACAGAATGGCATTGTCGAAAGAAAACATCGACACATTGTAGAGGTAGCACGCTCCTTACGACTTCAAGCTCATCTCCCGATTTCCTTTTGGGGTGAATGTGTTCTAACGGCAGTATATCTCATCAACAAATTGCCAACACCAACATTACCAGGCCTTTCTCCTCGTGAAAAACTCTTGGGTTCTCCTCCCAAATTTGACCATCTTCGGGTCTTTGGATGTCTATGTTATACTAGACGCCCTTTGGTACAAACAAAATTAGATTCCCGAGCATCTCCGGGTATTTTCGTCGGCTATCCCCACAATAAAAAAGGATATCGCGTATTCAACTTGAATTCTCGTAAAATAATCACATCTCGTGATGTTCTTTTTTACGAAGATAAATTTCTGATGTTACCTAAACATCCGATCCCTTCTCCTCCTCCCTACCGACCGATGGTCTCCATCCACGATGATGGCACTTTTACTTTTCCGAGGACATCACATCCACAATCGGCTACTCGACAAGCCTCTCATACCACCACTGATGTGCCTATAGGCACTCCCTCGCGGCCTTTCAGCTATGGCCCTTCCGCTTCGGATCAACCCGACAGTGACTTCCCTTCGGGCACCCCTGAGCACCTCACGGATCAAAGCCGGAGCCCAGCTCCCTCCTCTATCGATCACGCGCCCACTTCACTAGAGGCGCCTCCTCCCGTTGATCCGACTCATCCTCCACGGCCATCACGCAACCGCCGACCGCCCACTCATCTCAATGACTACGTCTGTCACTCTTACCCGGATTCTAACGTGGTATACCCTCTTACTCAATATCTGAATTTTGAACAATTCTCGGGTTCTCATCAAGTCTTTCTCAATTCGGTAATCACAACCGTTGAACCCACTTCCTTTTCTCAAGCCGTCAAATCACCTCATTGGCGTGAGGCTATGTCTAAAGAAATTGCCGCTTTAGAATCAAATAACACATGGACCATTACGGACCTCCCTTCTGGAAAAAGGGCAATTGGATGTAAATGGGTCTACAAAATCAAATTCAAGGCCGATGGTTCCATTGAACGCTATAAAGCCCGTCTAGTAGCGAAAGGAAACACACAAATCGAGGGTCTCGATTTTCATGACACCTTTGCCCCCGTCGCAAAATTAGTTACTGTACGCGTTCTTCTATTAATCGCGTCTATTAAAGGTTGGTCTCTCCACCAACTAGATGTAAATAATGCCTTTCTCCAAGGCGACCTCGATGAAGAGGTCTTCATGAAATTACCTCCCGGTTTCTCCAAACAGGGGGAGTCCAAAGTCTGTCGCCTTCAGAAATCTCTCTATGGCCTTAAACAAGCATCTCGTCAATGGTTCTCAAAATTTTCATCTGTCCTTATCAAGAAGGGTTTCACTCAATCCCTCTCTGACTATTCATTATTTTCTCTCTGCACATCTTCCGTACATCTATACGTTCTAGTTTACGTAGATGATATTGTCATCACTGGAAATGATGAATCCGCCATTTCCAAACTTAAATCCTTTCTCCACACCACTTTCTCTCTCAAGGATTTGGGTCCTCTTAAATATTTTTTAGGGATCGAGGTCTCCCGATCCTCCAAAGGCATATTCCTTTGTCAACGCAAATATGCCCTTGACATCATTAAAGACTCTGGTCTTTCGGCATGTCGTCCTTCTCCTTTCTCAATGGAACAGAAACTTCGCCTCAGTCCTTCCGATGGTGATCCTCTTCCGGATCCCACCGTTTACAAACGGCTGATTGGTCGTCTTCTCTATCTCACCGTAACACGTCCTGATATCTGTTACGCGGTCAATAATCTTAGTCAATTTCTACAAAAACCCAGCACTACTCACCTTGATGCTGCTCATCGGGTCCTTCGTTATCTCAAAGGATCCATTGGCCATGGCCTTCTTATCTCTTCTTCCAGTTCTCTTCACATTACTGGATATTGTGACTCTGACTGGGCTGGATGCCCTTCCACTCGTCGTTCTACCACAGGTTACTTCACTATGTTGGGTTCTAGCCCTCTCTCTTGGAAATCCAAGAAACAACCAACGATTGCTAAATCTTCTGCTGAAGCAGAATACCGTGCGCTAGCACATCTCACGAGTGAGCTTCAATGGCTGAAGTATCTTCTCAGAGATCTTGGCATAACACATTCTTCACCCATGACGGTTCACTGTGATAACAAAGCTGCTCTCCATATCGCCGATAATCCAGTTTTCCATGAACGAACAAAGCATATTGAGATTGATTGTCACTTCGTTCGGGAAAAGATCAAAGCAAATGTCATCGCTCCTCGTTTCACACCAACTTCTGAACAACTTGCAGATATCTTTACCAAACCACTAGGAGCTGATGCATTCAAGACGATTATTGGCAAGTTGGGCCTCACGTCCCTTTCTACTCCAACTTGAGGGGGAGTGTTAGAGTATAGCACCAGGCCCACTCGACAAGCCCGACCGACCATGAGCAAGGGGCAAACCGACTAGGGTTAATATTATAGGAAGTTGCTATATTATGTAATATTTTATGTATAAGTAAGTTTCCAATATTCCTAGATTACTTCTATATGTAAATCACTTGTAAACCTATAAATACCCATGTAAACCAATGAATACAACACACAGAGAATTCTTTCTCCCATCTCTCTCTTTTTTTCTCTCTCTGTGTTCAGTTAATTATAATCGTCTATTATCAAGAGGTGATTTACCTCTTCACAAAACGTGTTAAAAACTCGTAAACCTCTATGAAGATCAAGTTAGTAGAGCATTTTTTAATTAAAGAGTTGAATTCAAAGTCTGAGTTTAGAAGTTGAACCTTGCATTACTGACAATCCTCTCGGTGATCTATAGATCGTGTATTGAAAGTTGATTTTTGTCTTGTTTTAGCCTTTCACGTCACCTAGCTTTGTTTCAGCTTTTCTTAGAGCTCGGGTGGTCCATGCTTGCTTAGTCAATCATTCTTTCTATTTTTTCAGACCTCAGACCAGGTCATTGCTTAGGCTGGTAAACCGTGACTCAGATTCACCTTCCCATGTCGTTTAGCAAGACCGGCTTAAGGAGTCGAGTTTCGCTTAGAGTCAAGACAAGGCTTCATGCACCTAAGAAACTCGTTCTGCACCTAGATGGTAGAACCCTTTCGGATTCGCTCCATTATGACTTGGAAATGTGTCGACCTATTTATTTCTTGGTCGTGGCATTGCCTTCTTGACTTGATGAAAACTGACGAGTATTTGACTCAGGAGTTGGAGTCGCAACCACTGCCATTGGATCAATTTCTGTGAAATGAGCAGTGGTTAGAGATGTTCCAATGGCAGTGTTGGCTCTTTCTAGCTAGTTGGTAAATTTTATAGGTAACTTTATAGGTTTACTTTTGATCTCTTTTTATGAGAACAAAATCTACTTGATCCATCTGTACGCTTTTAAAAGTGTAAATAATACACTTTTATTCCAAAATAAATGGGACCCATTTTGTAGAAAGCCAATCAATCAATTAGTCACATCTTTCAAAAATGGGTTTAAGTAATTAATTAGATGATCATGATCGTCTAAATATTATCACATAAAAAGTGAAAAAGTCTTTCAAATTTGAAAGCTAAAATTTACAGGTCGGAAGATGAGGAACATTTGATCAAAGTAAGTGTTATTTTAGATGGTATGGCCCATTTTTCTTGTTTGATATTCTTTGGTTTATACTTCGTATGTGAATAAGTAACAGAGAATGTTCTTACTTTCATATGTTAGTTCTTTTTTGTTCTTAAAAAGAATCAATGTACCAATTTGATGAACATTTCTCATCTATTTATGTAGTGAGAATGGACCCAAAGTGAAGAATTTAATTGAGTTGACGTTTCTTACATTTGATAATAGCAATTGGGGAGCTCTTAAAGCTCCCCACATTATTGTTGTAGGGGCGGCATTTTCATGTGAATCCTTCTAAAATTTTGCCTTGAGCAGGGTGCCTATAGATTACCCATATAACTGAAGAGACAAAGAGATTTTCCAATGTATAACTCATAAATATTTCTAATCGTTTCTCTCTGTGGCGAAGCGACTTCCGCGTTTGGTGGCGCCGACTCCCTTTTGTACTTCATCATTTCAGTCTGGTAAAACCCTCGCCGGATCCGGCGAGGGTTTCATCTCTCTCCTTCTCTATCTTAATTGGTGGTGGTGTGATAGGAACTATAAAGCCCTCAATCCTCAAAATCTCATCCATTTCTCCTTCTTTCTCTCTCAATCCGGTCGGAATCCTTAATCCCAAATTCCTGACATAATCTATCTGATTGTGATATCTAAGTACCAAATCCGAAAATCCATTTCAGGTTCCATTGATTACCAATTCAGAGGTTTTTAATTCTTATCCAATTTATTCAAAAACCTAGATCTGTACCTTCCCTGAATTCAGAACCTTGAAATCAGAACACAAAACCCTTACCCAATTGAATCATAACCATCTATAAGTTGATAGTCCTCCTGCACTAAAAAAAACCATAACCGTTTAGTGGTGGTGGGTTCGGATCTGGTGGTGTATTTAGTGGTGGTGGGTTCTGTGATTCGGTGGTGGTGGTGGTGTGAAGAAATGAAGCAGAGGGACGTGTTTAATGGTGGTGGCGTGTTCGCGGGTTTACAAAGGATAATCAATCTACTACAACAATGGCAGTCGAGAGGGATGTATAGTAGTATTTTCACTATTATTAGTAAAAAAATAAGTCTTATTTTGTCGACCTTTAGGGTCTTTTCATTCACGATCTTTAGGATCTCTTTGTCGACCTTCAGGGTCTTTTCTTTGAGTCTGTGTCTAGTCAATTCCTTTCCCTTCATGGGGCACTTTACATTCGACAGTTCTGTGAACTTTACTTATGTAACTCTAATGAAGTTCGTAGAGGAATAACAATTATGTATCATGTAATGTTGTGATCGTTATCACTTACGAATGAAGTTTTGGTTTAACTCAAAAAAAAAAGTTTCAATCGAGAATCTCATTCTTAGGTGGCAAAGATACAAATCTTCAATTCTTTTGTATCTCCACCCCCTTCCAGGGCATTTCAGGCTATATAAGGCGCTGGCGGAAGTCGAATAAGTAAGGAAACTACTTTTTAATTACTCATGTGGCATGGTATTTTTGTAAAGAAATAATTATTATTTTGGAAATATAAAGACACTCTAGAAATAGAGTTTCCGCTTGAGATATCACTATTTAACTACCTCGATATCATCTTGGAGGTCCAAATTTTTTTTGTATTGGAATGGGTTCTTAAGGAAAACTCTGAAAATTATTTATGGTACTCAAAGTTGCTAAGATTAAATGTTGCACTTGAGATGCTCTAAGATCTGACTTCACTGTATCCAAAAATAAGTCTTCTGACTATTTAATACTTCAAAGTAAAAGAATGGCAACCAAGGTTTTCTTCCCTATCCTTCAGTCACAAATGCAAAAGTAACAGCTCGATTTGAAAGCATATTCGAAAACAAAAGACAGTGCATGATTTATTACAAGATTAATTCATATTTCAATAGCGACTTTACGCGGCCAATATCACGGTTGAACCTCGGTCAGGACAGGATTTAGAAAAAATATATTTTAATTTGATGATAAAAAAAAAAGTCATCAGTTGACTACGATCAATAACTCAAGAAAAGACCAAAAGCTCAACAGTTCAACCCATATCAAGTCAACATGGAGGTTAAATCTAAAAGAGATGTGCCACTCAAGCCCAGAATTGGGCATCGGTACGATCGTCTTAGGCGCCTTACCCCTCCTGGCTTGGCTTAAATACAACTAGATTTGCCCTGGGATTTAAGAGAAGACTAGGGGATCCGTGCAAGTGGAACCTGCTGATGTCAAAAAATGGCCTTCCGTTATATCAGCATGAAACAGGGAGTTGATGCATGACAAGCTCCGTTAAATTGAATGTTCTGTTAAGTCAAGTTAGATTTTATCGATTGTTTCTGCCTCTAGTTCTGGTTCTCTGTTTCTTTGCTCCTGCTCCTTGCTCCTTACTCTTGTTCCTAGCTCCTTACTCCTGCTCCTTGCTCATACTCCTTGCTCTTTGCTCATGTTTACTGCTCATGTTCGTCTGTTCCCAAAAAGGAAAAAACCTGCAAAGGGTTCGAAAATCGCTCCGACGCTCAAGATAGTCAGGGTGTGCTTTGTAGTAAAAAAATGAATATAGATCGATCCTTTGGGGGGCGAGTTGTGAGAACTCAGAGTTTCTTGTGATCTTATAGGGTTTAGAGATCGTGTCCTTTAAAGGACGACTTGGGGGCCTTTTATAGGCTTAAGAGGCGGCGATGATTGCCGTGAAGGGAAGTTTTTCCTTTGTGTTTATGTCGCATCCAGGATACATGAAATGTGATAGTCCGACATCGCTCACGAGAGTGTCCGGAGCCTGGGCTATAGGTGTATGCTCAAGCTTGGTAAGTGTCGAGGCCTTTTGGGGGAGTCTGTGGTGCTCTCGCCAAGAACAAAACCTCCTACCATCCGTGCGAGGGTGGTGGCGTAAAGGGAGGATAATATCGGCAACTGCTGGGCTTGGGGCGTCACAAGTGGTATCAGAGCCGAGGACGGCTCTTCGCTGAGGGTGGGGGATTGTGATAGTCCCACATCGCTCAAGAGAGTGTCCGGAGCTTGGGCTATAGGTGTATGCTCAAGCTTGGTATGTGTCGAGGTCTTTTGGGGGAGTCTGTGGTGCTCTCGCCAAGAACAAAACCTCCTACCATCCGTGCGAGGGTGGTGGCGTAAAGGGAGGACAATATTGGCAACTGCTGGGCTTGGGGCGTCACATGAAAGTTCCTAAGTTCAAGGATCTTTCGTAGATATCCTGCCGATGTGATAGATCTTTGGGAGAAGTTTCCTTCCTTAGACGCGTGAAGTCCAAACTTGCTTAAACACTTGGAGATCTGTAGCCGACTGAGATCTCTATGGAGATTCTGGGATTAAGTCAAGCATCGACCAAACCTACGTGGACCCCCCTCATTCCTTTAGAAACCCCAAGGCTAATCCGTTCATGCCAAGGGCGTTACAGGGCTGGTTTCCTCTAGCCGACCTCCCAGTTAGGGGAGTACGTGACAGATCGTCAAGGGTTCAGCTGACCTGTTACCTTAAGCCGGGTTGACTCGATGGACTTCAGGTCTGATCTTGACTCTTAAAACGTTAGTCAACGTCTGGACATTTTATGCATCATCAGAACCGATACCTTAATCCTGAAACATGGGGTGTAGAAAGTCTGCCTAATGCTTTACCGACTCAATCTCAAATCTTATCAAAGATCTCAGTCGATAAAGTCTGAAGTATATATTAAACTTGGACTTCAAGAGTACCGCAGGGGGGAATTTCTTCTAAAGAATATATACGCTCAGAAACATGATCTATCAAGTATCCGTGAACATGGTAACTTTTATTTATCAAATATACAGGATAGTCCAAAGAGTAATCTTAATATCTCCCAACTATAGAATAGTAGTTTCAATCGAATACGGTGGGTCTCCACCGCCTCATCAACAATCTTTCGAAGTAACCTACAAAAGGTAATCAACTTGCCTCGCAGGAAGCAAAAACCAAGTCAACGAGTAAACAACAACCCCATAACTTGGGTTCATTTAATAGTTTAACTGCAAGGACAATCTGACTGTCTTAAGCGTCAGAGAGGTTCTCGAGTTCCTTACAGATTTCACACCCCAGATCGTGAGTCAACGTAGCAATCTCAACATCATGACTGATTTCAGGGAGACAAATTTTGACATCAGTAATATTCTCTTAAAATTTCCTTCAACCACATATTCTGGTTGGGATTCAGCTAGGATATTGGTCGTATTGATGAACATTTTTGTTCATTTTCATCCCTTATATTTGTGACCGAATGGCTTCATAAATGTTAGGACTTATTTTCCCCCAATTTTTGTCTAAAAGTTCGCAATAGTATCTCTTTAATAGAAAGAAGATAGTCGTCTACATAAGTATGGTTGGACCCTGTGACTTGTTATCGGCGCCAGTCGAAGGTGGTGAAGGGAATGAGAGAGAAATATTAGGAGAAAAATGAATGAAAGGAAAAAAAAAGGAATTTGTTTTACAAAAAAATGCTATAAGGCAACATTAGTAAATTCTAGACCAAATTTGGCCAGACAAGAAGTCCGGACACTTATGAGACCCAAAGAAGAAGCTATGACACTTATAGGAGAAAATAATGACCATTTGGTCACAAATTGAACGCCACAAGAGAATAAAAGCTTTAGTGAAAACGATGACACTTATAGCCACCAAATGGCTTGTTGGTGACAAATTGAAAGCCACAAAAGAATAAAAGCTTTAGTGAAAACGATAACAGTTATAGCCACCAAATGGCTTGTTGGTCACAAATGTCTGACCCATTCTTCGATAATGAATCGTTCTTTAATCTTTGGAAGTTTAAGATGCAAACAGTATTAGTTGAACATGGTTTGCTGAAAACGTTGAACGGGAAGGATGCACTCGCAGAATCGTTATCAGAAGCAGAGAAGGAAGATCTCATGGAGAGAGCTCATGGACAGATTTTGTTGTGTTTGAGCAATGAGTTCATGCGAGAAGTAGCGACGGAAACTACAGCCGATGGGCTATGGAATAAGCTGAAGGCAAGGTATATGACGAAATCTCTATGATTTGGCAACAATCGATGTCAAATTTGAAGATGAAAATAAGGCAGTATTATTGTTTGCGTCCCTGCCACCATCATATGAAAGCTTTGTTGGTTCCTTTATGTCTGGTGAAACAACTACAATATTGGAGGATGTTAAATCAACATTGAACTCCAAGGAGTTGAGACGAAGTTCAATAGAAGAAAACACGTCATGAGATGGTTTGGTAGTAAGGGGAAGGTCGCAGCATCTAGGCGATGGGAAGGAGCGATCTAGGTCTAAATCAAAATCTAGGAAGTATAGATGCTTTAATTGTAAGAAGGAACGACACTTCAAGGAGAATTGTCCTGAGCTTAGAAAGAAACCCGAGGAGGCAGCAGTTTTCGAAGAAGAAAACGACGATGGTACTGTTTTAGCAATCATTGAATAATGTGATGAAGCTATGATTTTGGCTATCAATGCTTGCTTCTCGGAAGATACATGGATTTTGGATACTAGGTTTACGTTCCATGTATGTCCTCAAAGGGATTGGTTTTCCTCTTACAAGGCCATTAATGGCAGTAAGGTTTTAATGGGAAACGACGCTCCCTATAAGGTGGTTGGAATGGGTACAATTCAAATCAAGATGCACGATGGTGTTGTGACGACTATAATAGACACATGTTTCAGATTTGAAGAGGAATCTAATCTCTTTGGGAACTCTGGATGATAATGGTTGTAAGTATACCGGTGAAGGTGGTGTTCTTCGGATTTCTAAAGGGACTTTTACAATTATAAAGGGGTTGAAGAAGAATGGTGTATATGTGTTACAGGGTAACACTGTTACCGGATCTGTAACGGTATCATCATCAGACAAGGAGGTTGAGACTACCAAGCTATAGCATATGCGGTTAGGGTATATGAGTGAAAGGGGGATGGCTACACTACGCTAGAAGGGTTTACTCTGTGGACAGAAATTTGGAAAATTGGAATTCTATGAACATTGCATCTTCGAGAAGCAATGTCGGGTAAAGTTCAGTAGAACGGTTCATAATACCAAAGGAACTCTGGACTACATCCATTCAAATCTTTAGGGTCCCTCTCGGGTTAGCTCATATGGTGGGGGTAGATACATGTTAACCTTGATATATGATTTTTCCAGGGAAGTATGGGTATACATTCTGAAATGCAAAGATGGAGCATTTGTAAAGTTCAAGCAGTGGAAAACCTTGATCGAGAAGCAGAAAATCGATCAAACGCTTGAGGATTGACAATGGCATAGAATTTTGCAGAAACGAGTTTGATAGGTTCTGTGAAGATCAAGGGATTGTGAGACACCATACGATCAGAAAGACACCACAACAGAATGGTGTGGCCGAACGTATGAACATAGCTTTATTGGAACGAACTCGTTGTATGCTTTCGAATGTAGGGTTGTCGGAGGTGTTATGGTTTCAAGAAGAGAACACGACAGTGTATCTGGTAAATATTTCTTCGTGCATATCTATTGAATGTAAAACTCCTAATGAGGCATGGTCTGGTTATCCTGCAAAGTATGAGAACTTGAGGATTTTCTGTTGCTCGGCTTATGAACATGTTAAAGAAGGTAAGCTGGATCTGAAGGCTAAGAAATGTATATTTCTTGGTTATGAGCCCGACGTGAAAGGTTATCGGTTGTGAAATCCGAATGGAAAATTAAGGAAGTTTTTTACCAGTAGAGATGCTACTTTTGATGAGCTAGCCATGGGGCTGGGAAAACAATCCAGGAACCCGAGATCCGGACCGTATGGAACCGCAGACCGACATGTACCCGATGTAGGGTTTTGTGTATCCTATACACTAACTAGTGTTCTAAGCGGAATCTCAAACATCATATGTTTAACACTAGATTGCCCAGGATCATATGCATAAACTAATCAATGAACTAGAAGAGGGATAAATACCTTAACGCGTTTTTCCCTCGAACTATTCCAATCGCATGTAAAGATCGAGAGCTCCAATTGTAGTTCCTCTACTTGAGACACCGAGTGAATAGACTTGATCTCCCTTCCTTTCAGACTGCTAGGACTTACTGGAAGGTTGAGAAGAACTCTTCTTCTTGACTAGATTGATAGAACGGGAGCTTTTTCTCTATATTCCTCTTTCTCCAATAGCTGTATATTCAGAGAGAGAGCTGTATATTTTCCACTAGAGAAAAATCCACCCCTTTTCTGTTCTCAACTGACCCAATATATAGACAAACCCTAATTAGAATCCCATTCAGATTAGGTTTTCTATTTTCGGATCACAGAAAAGATAATTACCAAAATACCCTTTTGGGGTATTTTGATAAAGGGTATTTTGATAATCCCTTAAGTGTGGCCGGCCAGGGTAGCCCACCATGGGCCTTATATGGCCGGCCCACTTACTCTGGTCGGCCATCTCATGGCCGGCCCAAAGAGCCTTCCATCTATCTTGTCCCGAATCTCCATACGGACCCTTTCGGCCTTTCCAGTTGGATCCCATCCAACTTTAGCCAGTTCCCGTCTAGTCAATTCTCTCCGATCAAGCTACCACTCTTATGTGTAACTCGTTGTAGGATCCGGTCTATGTTAGCCGCGAATCAACTCCTTGATCCGACGATCGTAGTTGGCTTCTAGCAAAGCATTACGACCCCTAATTAGACCGGACTGGATGATCTTCACGTGTGGTCATCGTTATCCTAACTGACAAATTGATCGCATTGCCACCTTG
>BEHA01050309.1:1396690-1447186 GCA_002897215.1 Eschscholzia californica subsp. californica | reverse complement strand
GCGATTAAGGTAATCTACTATCTCCATTAGATTAATTACTAGTTTTGCATGTGATCCTGGGGATACTAGTGTAGACATTAGATGTCTTATTTTCGCTATAAACACTAGTATAAGGGTATAAATCCCTACATTTGATGCCATGCAAATGAAAATTTTTGATAGCTTGGAGTTTGAATTTTCTTCACGAAATCGAGTTTGCAAGATCTCCAACCCGAAATCACATATGCAATGCTTGCAAATTATGTTTGCAAACACAATTTGCAGTTTACATTATGCAAACACATGTTTGCACTTTACATTATGCAAACACATGTTTGGAGATCAGATTGTTGCAAACACGTTTGCAGAACAGATTGTTGCAAACACGTTTGCGTTTGCATAACAGATTGTTGCAAACACGTTTGCATAACATATTGTTGCAAACACGTTTGCGTAACAGGTTGTTGCAAACACTTTTGCAGAAAAACGTAACGGAAAAAAATGTCGTTTTTTTCTGGATTTTTTTTTTGAAAAAAAAGTATTGAAAGTGGATCTTGTTAGAAATCTAATGAAAAATCATTTCTAAATATATAATTTTTATAAAAATCCGACATCTCGAACAAAAGTTATATCGATTTAAAGTTTAAAGAAAAATAAAAGAATTTAGTTACACAAAATGACAAAAAGGGATATTTTAGTATTTGCACACCTTTTGACCTGAATAATAATTTTCAAATGTTTTGTGCTTTTCTACTCATTTTCAATATTATTTTGACCTTTCTAGAAATTACCTCTTAATTTTATTGTTTTATGTGGACCCACTTCTATATGTCAATTTCAATTCATTTCCGAGATCACACGTACCGACTTCACTTCCAAGTTGCAGCCAATTGCCGAAACCATTTGAAATCCATTTGGATTTTTGAGTGAATGGTCCAAATTTTGGGGGCTAAAACCAAAATAAATTCAATCTTGTCAAAAAATGAGTTTCCAGTCCAAAATGTCAGGACAGCTCATTCTTTTCTGTTTTTTTTTCTCCCCCTCTTGCCCTTGGACGGGACATGATGACGTTTTCTGACAAAAAAAAAAAACTGGATAGTAAATTTTTTTGACAATTTGAAATTTTTCGCGAAATTTCAAATTCCCGCCCAGCAAACCATCTCTTCTTGGTTTCTTTCTCTCTCTAAAACCTTAAGAAAACCATAGTTGTTGCCTCATTATCTTCTTCCTCTCTCTAAACTAATCTTCCTCTTCCTCTTTCTCTAACTTTTTTTTTGAAAATTCTTCGTCTCTCTATAAAAATATTCCGGATTTGATTATATTCTTGCAATCTCTATCTTTTTGAAAGATTATCCACTTCTGAAAGTCTATCTTTTTCATTAAAAATCCTTACAAAAATGTACAAACATATAAGGCGAGAATGTTTGAGAAAGGAAAAGTAGTAAGTTAGAGAGAATTCCCAGTAAATAAAATAATTTCCCGTACACAAGAAAATTCCCGGTACAAAAGTGTCTAGTACACAAGAAAATTTCCAGTAAATAAAATATTTTCCTGGTGCGTCAGACAAATTTTCAAAAAAATTTCGTTTCCCGAGAATTTTTCGGTGGCAATTCCGTAAATTTCAAAAAATTACAGAGTCTGATGGAATGGTTGTCAGATTCTTTTTCAGAAAAAAATTTGTTTCCCGAGAAATTTTCGATGGCAATTTTGTAATTTTCGATCGCATGAACAGTAAATACTAAAATTTAAAAGGTTTCTTTTGTAATTCCCCCCTAACCAGACACTTTGGAGTGGGCTTTCCTTTTTTGGCTACTTAGGATGGGGGGTGTATTAAAGACCCCATTCTGGATGTTTAACTCAAGGCCCCAAATCCATTTTCATTCTTTTCAATCTCATTTGCAAAGACCTAGTGTAGAGAAACCGAGCGAATTAAAGGGTTACAAAACTACGAATTTCTTCGGCTTATTTCTTTGCGTACGGCGGTCCAAATTTAATGAAATTTCTTCCAGGTAATTCCATTCGACTCGTTCTACATATCTAGCGGTTCAGAAATTTCTATTTCGCCCGTCTTTGATGGTTTTTTATAGTTATATCTATAACTGTATAGTTGGGTCTAATCTCTTTTGGATTCATAATTTGAAGTGGTTATTCTTTAGTTTCTTCGAATGATTTATGTTCTAGATCATGTTTAGGATATTATGAACTATTTTGGGGTGTCCATGTATAGACGAGTTGGTGCCAAATTATTTTACGGTTCGAAATTCATATTTGGACTAGTTTTGGGAATGAATTGGAATAGAGTTGGTTACCTGAACTTCGTTATATTTCACATGAATGGAAAGTTTGAGTTATAGATTCATATTACTGGATTTGTTAGATAGATTGTCAGCTTTAGAAACTCTGAAACGTAAAAGAAAGTTTGTGAGAAGTTGGTTGGTTGGTTTATATGCATTTCAGTTATTCGGCGGGACGTCTAAGTGAACTGTATAGAGTCGATAGGACATTCCTAGCATAATTTAATTCATTTTGTGCATTCTTGCTCCGCAAGGGGACTCTTGACAGTTATGTAACTGTCAAATGACCGTTTTGCCCTTTTATATTTCAGTAGGAGTAATGTGCTGCTATAAGGAGCTCGAGGAGAGGCAGAGCTTAGTCAGGAGCACCATTGGAGGCACAACAAGAGGTAGGATTCTATGAATCTTACTTGGAACACGAGTATTTCCCGTTCCACCATTATATATATATATATATTATATATATATATATATATATATATATATTTAGTTATTTTCTTCTTTTTATCGTTCTCTAGTTCAAATTATGATATGATATGGTATGATATGAATGTATGTGGTGTGCTCTATGTTATGGATGTTTATCTTTACAAAACAAATTGATTAATCTGAAAAATAATCACATAATGGCAGAATCGCTTGAGTTGTGTGATCGTTTTTTGTGAATTGTAAACACGTAGTGGCGGAATCACTTGAGCTGCAAGTATAACTGATGACTCATGAAAATGCCTCATTTCAATCTCTTAATTGGAGCTAGTTAGTCCATATCGAGCCGTTACTCTGATGAATTGCTTGATTTTCTTTCTCAGGTGTCTTTTATAGAGTTTAGTGTGAAAACGGATAAAACAAGAGAAAGACGCACGAGGGGTATTTTGGTCATTTATTGAGTTAGGTGATTTGTCCACGTCTGTATTCGGATGAGGAGTAGAGCCCAAGACGAACCCAATGGCGAAAGCGGAAGTCAAATCGGAGCCCGGATGAGCAAGATAGCCCAAGCCAAAGTTTGGTCAAAGTACGTTGACCAAAGTAAAACAAGGACGGGTTTATAGAACAAAAACAGAGAAGAAAGGTTTTAGTGAGAGAAAAAAAAAGAACAGTAGAGAGAGAGAGAGAACCGAGAGCTTTGATTTCTGATTTCTAATTTTTGTTTCTTTTTTTTTGTAATCTTAGTTTCTTAGTGAGAAAGATAGAGAGATTACAAAGGAAGAGAGAAAGTTAGAGAGAGAGACAGAGAGATTTTGTAGAGAGAGAGAGAGACTCGGTTGTGATAGAAATTCATCTTTATTTTGTTTTCGAATTTCATTTTATATTCTGTTTTCTTTGTGAGAGAGAAGGATTATACAGAGAGATTAAGAATAGAGAGAAAAAACAGAAAGTTTAGAGAGAGAAAGAGAGTTAAGGAAGGTGAGAAAATAATTTTCTTAGAGAGGAAAATATTTTCGAGAAGACGAGAAAATCGTTTTCCCTAGGGGTGCGTTTGGCAGAATTCTCTGAAAATCAGAAGGAAATCACTTCCTTAGGCTCTGTTTGGTGGGAAAATCGCAGAGAAGTTAAGTTTCTTTCTTCTTTCTCTTATACTAATTCAAATATTTATCGTTTCTAGCATGAGTAGCTAAATCTTTTTTATCTAGGGTTTTAGATGAAGTCATAATAATTATTTTCTCGATAAATTTATTAAAGTTTTTACTATTTTAACGATAAAATCTTTCGGGTTTTTAGACCGTTCATGGACTCAAACTTGAGTTATATGAAGAACTCTCTAATTAGATCAAAATTAAATTGTCGTTAGAATTGTTAGGAAGACGGATTCGAAAACCCTAGATTCCCTTTTTCTGAATACCGACTTATTTCTTTATTTATTTTTGAGTTTTATATTTTATTTTTATTTTACCTCCATCAAACCATTTTTAAATCTCAATAGAGTTTTAAGGTTAGAATTTAGTTTAACTTAGTCTCTGAGGAACGAACCAGTCTTACCGGAACTATTACTTGACGCCCGTATACTTGCGGGTGGAGACCTTTTAGGGTAACCTTTTAGGCCCATCAAGTTTTTGGCGCCGCTGCCGGGGACTTAGTTTGAACTTAATCTAATTTTATTTCTATTTTTGGTAAGTTTTTATTTTTGGACACTTTGATTTGCTTTTCCATTTTTTTTGGTGTAGAACACTAAGGAGCAAAGGAGAAGGCGCAACAAGGAGAGGAGCTCAAGAAGAAGAATTTACATTTTATTTTTGTTATTTTTTTTAATTTTTTTGGTGAGAGAGAGACTTTTAGACTTTCTAGTTTTTTTATTATTTTTTAAGTTTTGACCCTAAATTGGAGGGCTTAATTAAATTGTAACCGAAAACCAAAACGAAGCCTCGGGTCGGAACACTCGCGGGTCATTTACAAAGGTCATCGCCCGTCTTGAACGGGAGGTAAATTTCTTGAACACCCACGAATCTCCTGTCAGTGGGTATTTGTGTGAATTCGTGTGCTTAATTGCTGTGACCGAACTGTTTAGTGTAATCATTATAGTAAGGGCACTAACCCAGTTACAAGATAAGAGACTGATTTCATCATCGTTCTCTTGCCCACATAGGTAACAACATTCACGATCCTAAACCTCACCTAAAAAGCTAAAATCTGATTTAGACATTAGCCCCTAAGATCTCGAGCTCATAGGATCTTTGAAATGATTTAGGGACTTAATATTTATTTGGGCATTCCTAAAGGGAAAGTTCACTCAACTCTTTATAAGGTGGCCTCGAGAAGAGGAAACGTTACCAGGTTGGACGGCTATCACAACCTTTATCGTTGGTCGTCTCCAGGAGTTGTTTGATCGTAGTACTTGGACGGAGTAACCTTCATAAACATTATAGTTCAAGCTTCGTTACGAAGTAGGAGCTGTCTAGATTTGTAGGGTGAATTTGACAAACCTGTCTATTGTCTAGATTTTGTTTAGGTTGCTTGGTGGAGTCAGCCTGATTGTGTTTGCTTTCCTATAGGTTCCTCGTAGAGATTCTTTGGTTCGAATATCCTTGGTCGTTGGGCTCTAGTGTATGCCCGATAGATATCGTGATAAGAGAGGTCGTTTCATTAGTAGAGAAACTCATCTAAGTAATCTTCTAGCCCATCTCTCTTTGAGTGACACTATGGGTGAAAATTTGAACCAAGCCAGGGGCGGAAATCCACCTATAACACTCAGGGATTACATGAATCCTACTAGAACATGTCAACCATCAAGCATACAGTTACCCCACTCCACGACTCACTTCGAGTTGAAGCCGAGCATTATTCAAATGCTCCCGACCTTCCGTGGGGTTGAGAACGAGAACCCCTACCACCATGCTAGGGATTTTGAAGAAATATGTGGGACTATGAATCTCCCCAATATGCCTCATGACATTTTGAGACTTAGGTTGTTCCCGTTCTCTTTGAAAGAGAAAGAAAAATCTTGGTTTTATGCCTTACAACCTCATTCCATCACTACATGGGAAGAATTGAGCAGTTCATTCCTTCTAAAATTCTTCCCTAAGCACAAAACCACCTCCTTAAGGCAAAGTCTTAATAATTTTGTGCAACAAGAAGGAGAGTCACTTTATAAGTATCTTGAGAGATTTAAAGAACTTGAGTTGCAGTGTCCACACCATGGTTATGAAAAAAGCAGACTAGTCCAGATTCTTTATGATGGACTAGAGTATCCCACAACATCCATGGTAGAGTCATTCTGTAGTGGCGGTTTTACTTATAAATTCGTCGATGATTGCATGGTTTTTCTAGAAGATCTAGCTGAGAAATCCCATCAATGGGAAACTTCTAGAGGACCTCCTACTAGGGCAAATCCTACTCCAAATAAAGGTGGAATCTATAGAGTTGATAAGTCAGAACTTACACTCGCCGCCATGGCTAGAAAAATAGAAGCCCTAGAGCTTGGTCAGCCTAGAGCATTCAGGGAGGATCCCACTCAGGTCATGAGTGTTGGAAATGAATCCACCTCCTATCCGTGCTCCGTTTGTGGAGACCCTTCTCATATAGGGAACAAATGTACCCTATTTCTTAGTTCTGCTGAAAAAAGAACAAGCTTATGTTCTTTACCAAAACTCTAGGCAAGAAAATCATCAAAAGTATGACCCTTATTCTAACACATATAATCCAGGTTGGAGAAATCATCCCAATTTCTCCTGGTCCAAGGGTCAAAATTAGGGACAGCCTAGTAGTTCGATGAACCCTCCTGGGTTTAATGCTCCCAAGAATCCATATGGTCAACCTAGTACCCAATACCCTTCTCAAGAAAATGACTCCTTGAAGGAAACCCTAAATCAACTAGCTAAGACCTAAATTGAGTTTATGCAAATGACCAGCCAGTCTATAACTCGTTTGAAAACCAAGCTAGAAGCCCTAAGCCAGAGAGAAAAAGGTGATTTTCCTAGTAAAACGGAGCAAAACCCAAAAGGTACTCTAGGTAAACAACCAATGGGTCAAGCCAATACAGTAACCACACTTAGAAGTGGTAGGGTAGTTGATAATAAGGTAGGAGTTCTCGAAGATAGTGAAAGAGATCATGAACCCTCTTCTATGCCAACCAGAGTCTCTAGTGATGAGCCCGAGAAGGCTCTTGAGTCTGAGGAACCACCTGTAGTTACTAAGCCTTACGTTCCTAGAGCTCCATATCCTCAACGTTTAGTAGAGCGAAATAAGAAGTCTCAGTTCGACGAGATAATGAAAATATTTAAACAAGTCAATATTAACATTCCATTACTAGATGCAATTAAACAGATCCCAGCTTACGCTAAGTTCCTTAAGGACCTATGTACTAGAAAGCGTAAGATGAATGTGCATAAAAAGGTCTTCTTGACTCAACAAGTGAGTTTTATTATCCAACAAAACCTCCCACCTAAGTACAAAGATCCAGGAAGCCCTACATTACCTTGCACTATAGGGAACCATAAGATTGAACGAGCTCTGTTAAATCTAGGGGCCAGTGTCAATCTTCTTCCTTACTCGGTGTACTTACAATTAGGTTTGGGAGAAATAAAACCCACTTCTGTAGCCCTTCAGTTGGCAGATCGGTCTGTCAGACGACCACGTGGCATAGTAGAGGATGTTTTGATAAAAGTTGGCGAGTTTATCTTTCCTGTAGATTTCATCATCTTAGATACTGAACCCATTCATGATACCAAGAGTCAAATCCCCGTCATTTTGGGTCGACCATTTTTAGCTACATCAGATGCTGTCATATACTGTAGAAGTGGTCTTTTGAGATTGTCATTTGGAAATATGACGGTGGAGATGAATATTTTTGATGTGGGACTTCACCCTGATGACATAGATGAGTTCAGTGGGTTGAACTTGGTAGAATTATTAGTTCAAGATGCATTACCAACAACTCAGTCGAGAGATCCTTTAGAAACTCTATTGGCACTTTTATGGTTAGATGAGGAGGGTAGTATTAATGAGATAGATAACATGTCAGAGTCTACCTCCTTCTTAGTGTCTGAGCAGATTACTTTGCCAACCTTAGAGTCACCACTTCCATCGTATGAGTGAAATGCTCTACCACTGAGCTATGGACCCACCATAAAAGATGATGATGAATCTTGGCTGCTCAATCTAGTAAATGAAAATGATGACTCGCTTGACTTAGTCAAGGACCTAGAGTTCTTTAAGGACACTAATGACATCATAATCAAACAAATTATAGAGGGTTTATCTGAACCAACTTTGGTAGAGTTTGTGTCTGGTAACCGAGTGATTCCTTCGGAAGAACTCCGTGTACCTGTTTTAGAAACCTCTTGTTTAACTCTGGGTGTCTTTGATAGTCCTCTAGATCCTCTTGTGTCGTATCCCTCGGGAGCATGTTTAACAGATTGTGCAATACCTCACTTGGTTTCTCATCCCTACCTAGATCCTTTCTACCAGGACTATACTCTTTCTGGTCCATGGCCAAACTTAACGACTTTATTGTCGTCTAAGTTTGGGGATTCTTACCCGATCACGATAGTCTCACGGGTACTACAACATATTTACACAAATGTGAGAATATCCTTCACTAAACGCTTCGTGTCTTGGGTAGATCCACAGATGTTTCGCCTATTGGTTTATGGAGCTGTTCTTAAGGTTTGTTGACTCATCTGTATCGTCTGGCTGAAGACGTTAAACTTAGCGTTTTCTAGGAGGTAACCCATGCATAGGACTTCTGAATCTGGTAACATCTTTCCCTAATCCTGTTATTTTGCATAGTCTTTAGAACATTGAGGACAATGTTCGATTTAAGTTTGGGGATGGGGGATTGAATTTTTAGTCCTTATTTCAAAAATTCAAAAGGGTTCAAAATTTTTAATTTTTGGATTAGAAAAGTGATTCTAGTTGTTTTTGCTTGTTAATAGTTATAGAGTCTAGTTGGTTGTACTATGCTTTTGCTAAAGGTTTTTCCATGAATTTCGAGTCTTGAAGTTGTCTGTGCACTAGCCATGTGAGTATTAGATAGGTGAAGAGTAGACTTTTCTAAGAGAACTTAATCGATCATTAGTGGAGACTTAACCCATGTGAGATTCTGAGCCTTTCCTTTTGCTTTGAGTGATCTCTTCTGAGCTAATTCTGAGTAGAATGAAGAACTACTCAACCTCGCAATATTCATTAGAACTCAGTTGATCTCTTGAGTTCAAATTTTACAACCACTAGGGATGTCATCAGGAATGCAAACCTTCTCTTGTAGTCTGAGAAACTTGAAAACAGTGTCAACTAGAGGAAGATAGGAACGCCATCATCATTTAGAACCCTGAGAATAAGGCATGGAGCAAAGTGAATAGAATTTTACCCAAGGAAAGAATAATGTGAAGAAAGTATGTTATGTATCTTGAGTTTTATTACCAGAGGCAGTATCAAAAAAAAAAATGAAAAGAAAAAAGTGTTTATGTAGTTTTGTTTGAGTGTTTACCCCTTAAAGTAGTTCTTGAAGATTTGAAGACGTCGAGTTCTCAGGAGTTCTAGTCAGATCCTCATTAGTGTCTATCGACCTCTAGGAAGCATTGTTAGATAGTTGATCAGGTGAGAAGAGTTGGTTAGCTTCCCCATCCTGTATTAGTGGTTGTTTCCTTCTTTGGGATCAGTCGTCCACAAAATTTTAGTCCGTCTTTTTCATGTGTTGAGTTTTCCTTCATATTCATACTAACACATAGAGTGAACCATTCTTGAGTGACTTTGATTTTTGAGTGTATGACCGTGAGACAGTAGTCGAGGCGAAATGTATCGAGACGGTAATCGAGGTCTTGTCTTTTCAGAACCGAAATGATACTTATATTGGCTGGT
Organism: Eschscholzia californica subsp. californica; assembly: GCA_002897215.1. Taxonomy (NCBI): domain Eukaryota; kingdom Viridiplantae; phylum Streptophyta; class Magnoliopsida; order Ranunculales; family Papaveraceae; genus Eschscholzia; species Eschscholzia californica. Next base: position 1,437,623 of record BEHA01050309.1, on the reverse strand, counting down.
TACGTGCACTTCGAGTCTTGATTGCTAGTGAAGAGATTTTTAGCGTTTGTATGGTTTGATTGACTTAGATTTCATTTCTATGCCTCATTTCAATCTCTTAATTGGAGATGTTTGATGAGTCATGAAAATGTCTCGTTTCAATCTCTTAATTGGCGCTAGTTAGTCCATATCGAGCCGTTACTCTGATGAATTGCTTGATTTTCTTTCTCAGGTGTCTTTTATGGAGTTCAGTGTGAAAACGGATAAAACAGGAGAAAGACGCACGAGGGGTATTTTGGTCATTTATTGAGTTAGGTGATTTGTCCACGTCTGTATTCGGATGAGGAGTAGAGCTCAAGACGAACCCAATGGCGAAAGCGGAAGTCAAATCGGAGCCCGGATGAGCAAGATAGCCCAAGCCAAAGTTTGGTCAAAGTACGTTGACTAAAGTAAAACAAGGACGGGTTTATAGAACAAAAACAGAGAAGAAAGGTTTTAGTGAGAGAAAAAAAAAGAACAGTAGAGAGAGAGGGAGAGAACCGAGAGCTTTGATTTGTGATTTCTGATTTCTGATTTTTGTTTCTTTTTTTTTGTAATCTTAGTTTCTTAGTGAGAAAGAGAGAGAGATTACAGAGGAAGAGAGAAAGTTAGAGAGAGAGAGACAGAGAGATTTTGTAGAGAGAGAGAGACTCGGTTGTGATAGAAATTCATCTTTATTTTGTTTTCGAATTTCATTTTATATTCTGTTTTCTTTGTGAGAGAGAAGGATTATACAGAGAGATTAAGAATAGAGAGAGAAAACAGAAAGTTTAGAGAGAGAAAGAGAGTTAAGGAAGGTGAGAAAATAATTTTCTCAGAGAGGAAAATATTTCCGGGAAGACGAGAAAATCGTTTTCCCTAGGGGTGTGTTTGGCAGAATTCTCTGAAAATCAGAAGGAAATCACTTCCTTAGGCTCTGTTTGGTGGGAAAATCGCAGAAAAGTTAAGTTTTTTTCTTCTTTATCTTATACTAATTCAAATATTTATCGTTTCTAGCATGAGTAGCTAAATCTTTTCTATCTAGGGTTTTAGATGAAGTCATAATAATTATTTTCTCGCTAAATTTATTAAAGTTTTTACTATTTTAACGATAAAATCTTCCGGGTTTTTAGACCGTTCATGGACTAAAACCTGAGTTATATGAAGAACTCTCTAATTAGATCAAAATTAAATTGTCGTTAGAATTGTTAGGAAGACGGATTCGAAAACCCTAGGTTCCCTTTTTCTGAATACCGACTTATTTCTTTATTTATTTTTGAGTTTTATATTTTTTTTTTTTTTTACCTGCATCAAACCATTTTTAAATCTCAATAGTTTTAAGGTTAGAATTTAGTTTAACTTAGTCTCTGAGGAACGAATCGGTCTTACCGGAACTATTACTTGACGCCCGTATACTTGCGGGTGGAGACCTTTTAGGGTAACCTTTTAGGGTAACCTTTTAGGCTCATCAATAACATGGAGGCAGAATCGCTTAATCTGTGTTACGTGTAATGGTTGTTTTCCGACGGGTATTGGTTAGTCCCGTTGTTTATTTTATGTTATGGATTAGCCATGAATTATATCAAGGGTTTCACTCAGTGCGTGCGCAGCCATTTGATAACGATTATTCCAGTTTATCCAGAATGGGGTCCGAAGAGGATGGGAGTTGGGGTATTTCGACCCTTGGAGTGATTAGGGGATCGACCCAATGCCATGCTTGTTTTTTTTTTTTGCTAAGCTACTGATGTGTGTGGTTGTGATTGATACTTACAATGTTTTTCTCCGAACTGAAAGAGGGTGTTTACCCGGGTTTTCTTTATAAGAAAATACTTAATCCCTGAACCTGAAAAGTTGTAAAAGCTTGGCTTTAAACAGGGTTTACCCTACCTTGAGACACAAAAATGTTCTTCTCCTTTGGGTTGATGGGACCTTTAGGAGAGCTTTGTTCTTGTAGCTTTGGGAGTCTATCAGATCATTTAATATTATTATAGTTTCATGCATATGTTTGGATATTCTTCGAATTGTTAATGAATTACCTTACGAGGAAGCGTCGGATCTGGCCGGAGATAGGACGCCCCACAAGACGGGATAATTGTATCGCCGTGAGTATATGGCTCTACTACACGATGATGCTCTTATAGTCATCTGGGTAAGTCATGACATATTCTAAGCGTATTACTGTTTGAGTGGGATTTACTATTCGATGCGTATTTAGATCACAAGCGAGCTTGATGGGCGATGATGACGAAGGGAGAGTTAGGGAAGCTCGTAGCGGGGTATTATGTGGATCCATGTGCGCATTGCAGTATTCAACTGTTCGATAAGGCACCGCCTGCCTACACACTAACAAAGGCCGACCAGTTCTTCCTTGCCGAATAGTAGGTTACCTCGACTGAGGGCGTATTCAGTCGTGATCTTGGTAAGGTAGAAGAATTATCTTGCTATATTGTCTTGCTTGGTGTGCATATTGATATCTCTGTATATATGTAACACTTATAACTAGTGATATATTAATCTGTTGATGTGTGTGGTGCGGGTAGGATGTCTAGGTATCCTATTGAACTAACTTCGGGTTATCTCATTCATATTTGTTGTAATTCAATTACAGGTTCTGGTGACACGGAGTGACATAGTTTACTTCGTTTGCTCACATTATGTAAGAATATAATTTTTATTATATTTTCAACTTATGATTTTATCACGACACTAATGTTATATATATATATATATATATATATATATATATATCATCTAGAATAGTTAAGATCGTTACCTCACTTGTTTGTGATCGTACACATGTAAATAGTATAGTATGCACACCATCACTTTGTATTTGATGTTATTGATATGTTAAAGTTTTTGGAAACATGTATAAATGTTTGACAGGTTTTTCAGGTTTGATATGTTCAATTTATTAAGGAGACTCTATCCAAATTCAGTCCCTTCTGTGAGTTGTTCATAGACAGGACAAGGTGTTTTTATCTTTATGAAAACTATTTTGGGTTACACATTTTTCGAACATATTTTCAAAAAGGTTACACTATATTGATTTTCCGCTGCGTTTGTTCTCGATTTGTAACCAGTGATGAGAGTTTTTGCTTCGGTTTATATTTGAAACTGGTGTGAGTGAGAACTGGACCGAGTTTCTTTTATAAACTATCAGGCAAACCATGATACAGAACATGGGGCATCACATGGAAAGCGCCATTGGAAGAAAAACTGCCATAAGTTCTAGGAGGAAAAAAAACAGAATAGTGGTTTCCGGTTCAAGTATAAACATTGGATGTTAATTTAACAAATACTGTAAAACCCATTTCGGCATTGGATACCTAATGCTCTTATCATTATGAATGTATAGGAGAAACTGGGAACTAAGTATTTAGTTGAAGAAGAAAAGATCCAAGAGGGACCAGAAGGTCATGCTTGCTATAGATGCTGAAAGGGATCAAAGTCTTCTTTAGGCACTAATCTATATTAATTTTTATTTTCTAGTTAACATCATCTTTGTACGAAGTATAATGGAGAATCAATTGAGAAGTTTAGTTTTATATTAAGATGTTATAAAAGTGCTAATTAACAAATTATACCAACAGATTCTAAATTTGGTTATACCTATAAGAAGAAACACATCGATGAATCGAATGACCTGGAGTCATAAGATACATGTGGATCATAAAATGGAGCATCCCTACAGAATGGGATGACGACAGGGTGTCCAGAATAACCAAGAACGCTTCACATAAGAAAATCAGTTTTCTCGAATGAAGCAGAGTATCACATTGACAAGAAAGTAGAATCATCTAAGAGGACAGATGACACTTGAATCAAACACAGAGGTTGATCGTCATAAATTTTTACTACACTTCAGATAAAATTGAAGCAAAATTAAAACACTTTTAAACATTGCTATCTATCTAGAAAAATATGGATTGGTACAAAACTTAGATAAGATAGGCTATGTGCAAGACTGTTGGGATTTACAGCCGTCTACTAATATTTATAGAGGAATTAAGACATCATATGTCTAACATTAGTATTCCTAGGATCACATGCATAAGCCTATAATACTAATTAAGTAAAACTAGAAAGACGATTACCTTAATCGCTAGTTTTTCTCTCGAACCTTTCCAATCGCTTTTGAGAAGACCAAGAGCTTCAATTGTAGCTCCTCTACTTGGGACAAGAGCAATCAACTTGATCTCCCACCTTGTTGTTAGCTAGAACTCCAATGGTGGTTGGAAGAAGAAGTCCTTCTTTGACTAGATAGATAGTTGGGAATTAGCTCATTTTTTCCTCTCTACTTGATGTGGTAGAGTAAGAAATCTTAAAGAGAAATTCCATACCTTATTCTGCCCTAAGAGTCTTTATATAGAACCCTAATAAGAGTCCACCTCTAATTTGGTTTCCTAAAAGACCCTTTAGAATAAGATTAAGGAAATTGCCCAAAACCCTCCAAAATTGGCAGATGATCTTCCTCATCAATTGTCCTATCCGACAAATTGATCACATTGCAACCTTGGTCAAAGGACATCTCCTTCACTAGATATAGCTTCTGACACAGAATCTAATCCGTCTAATGCTAAAGCCATGTAAAAGGTTTACATGACACAAAATTAGCAAGTCTGACGCGGTTTCTTTAGAATAAATTTGGGGTTTTTTCCACAATCGATCAGAGAACAAAGTTGTTGTTGCTCGTGATGGTATCCTCCTAATAATTGGTTCGACGGAGAACAATTAGTTAAGGATGATAAGCGGGAGAAAAAGGTACGAGAAAGTACAGGTCGAATTTGTTCGACCAAGAGCAACAAAACTGTTGAGAACAGTTTATCGCGGTTCCTAAAGAAAAGGAACAAAAAGTAAAGAAATATGAACTCTAAAATACCTACGGCACAAGACGAATCAAACTCGCAAGAGAACTCTCAAGAAATTGAAAGTTTCTCAAACAGAAATGCCCCTAAGAGTTGAGAGTATTCTACTTGTTGTTCACAACCCCTTAAGGTCATAATAACTTATCTATGTAGTTTAGAAGATTGAAATCTTAATGGTAAAAGATAAAAAGGCATACACCTGCACAGAGATGGATACCAACTCAAAAAAATTGTCTAGGAGATAAAAGATCAAAATGGAATCCATATCTCATCAATTTTTGGAACTTGAAAATTTGGTCAATGGAGCAAAACCCATTGGACGAAAATTCATTTCCACAGGAGAAAACTAAGAAGGATGGAAACAAGGCCCTTCCCAAACTAGATAAGGAAATGGGGATCCCAGATTCATACCATGAGACTATGAATGAGATCTTCATATCAGTCTAAGTTTAAGTCCATAAAGTTCAAACTAACACGTGAAAGTCTTAACCATCTTTTTTAATAAAATTATGGAAGAATATGTGTGCAAAACACAATCTAGAAGGTTATGGACTTTACAAGTTAGTACATGCTTCAGAAATCCATCAGCGGATTAAAGCAAGTAAGAGTTGAAACCTTCGATTCAACAAGAAAATCAAAAACAAAAGTTTGATTCCTAAAGAATGAAGAAAATCTTGAACCTCGGGGATTTCAAGAAGGTAAGTGGGAATGACACGTTTTCTAGGTCCGTTATGCAAAGAAACATACTAACATTGAGAACAACATTGAGAGCAGTTCAGAACTGACTCAATAAAAGACCATACATACAGATGAAATGTTTTTGGGCATCGAAGATCTATAGGCATAGATCGAAATGATGATAGGACTAAGTCAAGAAACTTACTGTGAAATGATTCTTAAAAGTCCAATGCAAAAGACTCCAGGAGAGAAATTCGACCCATATCATGGCATAGAACTATGCAAGACTCGGAGTCTAGAAAGCCCTGATGAGCAATCACACATGAGAAAGATGTTTATGCCTTGAGCATAAGTTTGGTCATGTAGGACATGATTAACATTCATCTAAGACATCTCAAATACTTGGAGTATGATTAGATGTCATCATTCGAGTTCAGATAAGACAATCTGAATCACAACTAAAGAACATCCTTAGAGGCTTGCGAAGTAATTAGGATGAGTTCTTAGTACAAATTGGAAAGGAAAGGTTGAAAATGTCATACATTGCAAACTTCCATACACGGAAGGAACGTAGGGTGGAAATTGTTCCGAGTCGATAGCTGTTGCAAACTATACAAATGAAAGAATAAAATTAAATCTCTAGAAGCCTTAAAAAGGAATACTAGAAAATTATCAAAAAAAATTGAAGGAAGCAACCTTCGATTAATTGATAACCAGCAAAGTTTAATCAGATTATATCTGTAGTCAACTAACTGTCACCTAAGACAAATTCTTAATGGAGTCATATAAATGTCAAAGGCATAAAGTATATTCTGGGAATAACTTTGACTAGTAAATTGGGCGAGTAAAGGAGTTCAGAAAAGAGACTCAGATGTACAAACTATTGTTATCGAAAATAAACAAGTTATTTATTTCGTCATTTAAATTTGGTTTAATATTTAAATGACAGTCCGTGGATAATAATATATTCAAAATAGGTTTGTCAGATAGTGATCTGATAACTGAAACCCTATTGAGTGAACTTGGAAGTATTTCATTATCATGTCCCTGGTCTAGGACATTGCATGGACAACAATGACTTAAGAAGACTAGCACGTGAGATCGACATAAATAACGATTTTTCATGGGCTATGTGAATAGGGTATTCCAGTCGACTACGTGAGTGTATGATTGGGAATATACACTGGATAACCCACAATAATAGTAAATCAAGAGTGATGAACCTCACAAACCTCTTTTTGACAATACTGGAGAGATTTCGCAAAACAAGAGTGCTTCACTCATCTTATGTAAGGAATGTTTGACTTTAGTTCCGTTAAATGCCACACAGTAAAAGGAGATTATCGAGGCGGACACTGGGTCAGGCATGATAAACATGAAGCTGAGTTGGAGTACAAAAATAGATTGTGTCATAGAAAATGTATCTCAAGGCCACTTGATGAGTAGCAACTGAAAATGCGTGGCCACGCTCCAATAGATTAAGTGATTAATCATTTGGATTAACAGTTGTTCTCGACATCAAGAAAGTCTGAAAGATGTAATGTATCATATGGGATACCAATTGACACGGGATTTGAGCATTGCACTTGTTCTAAGTACAAGTGGGGGACTAAAGGAAATATCCTTCTTGAAGGAGATGTCCTTCGACCAAAGATGCAATGCGGTCAATTTTTTGGATAGGAAAATTGATGAAAAAGATCATCAAGTCCAGACGATTTAGGGGTCGTAGTGTTTAGCTAGAAACGAATTACGATCGTCGAATCACAAAGCGATTCGCGGCTAACTTCGACCGATCCTACATCAGGTTACACCAAAGAATGAAGGAGATGTTCTTCGACCAAAGATGCACTGCGAGCAATTTGTCAGTTAGGACAATTGATGAAGAAGATCATCAAGTCTGGACGATTTAGGGGTCGTAGTGTTTAGCTAGAAACCAACTACGATCCTCGAATTTCTAAGTAATTCGCGGCTAACTACCACCGGTCCTACATCGGTTTACACATAAGAATGTCTATTTGATCGGATGATATGACTAGTGGCATGAGACATATAATCATGGTAGAGTCCCATAAACATGTCTCATAGGCCTAAAAGAAGTTTAGGCAAAGATAGCGCAAAAGGCCCAAAAGAAGGGATTTTGGGTTGGGGGCTTAAAAAGAGTTTAAGGGCCCAATATTGGGGCCGACCATGCTAGGCCAACCTGCCTATAGGGGCCTGCCAGGTCTGCCCAAGATGGGCTTGATATGGCCGGCCAATAATAAGGAATAAGAAAAATAGAAACTAGTTTCTATTTTCGACTATTTCCTTAATCTTATTCAAAAGGGACTTTTAGGAAACCTAATTAGGGTTGAACTCTAACTTAGGATTCTATATAAGGTCTCTTAGGGACTTGAATAAGGTGTGGAATTTCTCAAGAAACTTTCAAGCTCTACAACATCAAGTAGAGAGAGAAAGGGAGATATTTCCCAAGCTATCTAACTAGTCATAAAGAAGATGGGTTTCTTCTTGTCAAACCACCATTGGAGTTCTAGCTGGGTGGCAGATCAAATTGATCATTCGAGTGTCTTGGGTAGAGAAGCAACACTTGGAGCTCTTGGTCTTCACATATCGATTGGAAAGGTTCGAGGGAAAATCAAGCGATTAACGTAATCCTAAACTCTTAGTGAATTATTAGGTTATGCATGATGATCCTGGGAATACAAGTGTTAGACATTAGATTTTTGGGATTCCGCTTAGAACACTAGTATACATAATAACCCAACAGTGGCGTCAGAGCCTCTTGCACATAGCTAATTTTTGCTAAGCTTTGGACTAATCCATGATTGATTAGATAGATAGTTATGTCTAAAAGTGTTTTTGGCTTCAATTTGATGATTTTGAATGTGATTTAAAAGTTTTAAATTGATTTTCAAAGTTGATGATTGAAAAGAGTTTCAAAAGCTTCGATTTTGATTGATATCGGTATTGAAAAGTGTTTTCAAAAGAAATGTTCTTCACTGATTTTGAGAAATCGTTTGAAAACAAGTTTTTGGGTTCTTTAGAAGTTACTTAAGTGTGCACAGCAGCTTTGGAAGTAAAAAAACACTTAGAAGTTTTTAAAAGTATGGCCAGATGCATGGGATGCATCTCGGCCAGACGCGTCTCAGACAGGAAGACCGAGATGGCAGAGTCTCTTGTGTTAAGGGCGCGTCAAGGACGCGCCCCAGTGCACACGAAAGCGTCTCGGAGTTCAAGTTCGAGAGATGGTCTCGGGTTCAGAACACGTCTAGGACACGTCCAGGGAACCCGAGTGCATCTCGCTCTAACCAAGATGCATAGAAGCTTCCCGGACACGTCTGGAGTTCCCTAGGCGTCTCGGTTTAGGACCGAGATGGCCTAAAGGGCTCGACCAAAGGCTATGCGCATCTAGGATGCGTCTAGGACGGTCCAGGGAGTCTCGGACTTAGTCCGAGACACCCAATGAGGCCCAGCCTTAGGCCAGACGCGTCTAGGATGAGTCTGGGCCTAGGCTAGCGTCCTGGCCTAGGGCAAGGACGCGTCCTATTCCTAGGCCGAGATCGAGATACGTCTAGTCTCGGCCAGACCGTGCTAGGCATGACCCAAAGCTCTCGGCCTTGAGCCGAACCATGCATGGGTCGGTCCTATGCACTACCGAAGCCTTGATTGGCCCGGACCACATTATTGGGCCTTGACTTTAGGGTCTTGGGCCTTGAACTATGGTTGTCCCGGGTAATTCCAAGTTTGACTTAGGTCCATGGCCGAAATTTTACAGGTCTTGACCCAAGTGGGAGTTTTTCTGACGAAAGTCTAACTTTTCTCCTGGTCCCACCCAAATATTACCGAAATTGTTTTGGGCCACCCGAAGGCCCGAAACGGGTTTTCTTAAAATTGATTTTGGAAATCATTAAGAGACAACCCACATTTTTCCGAAATTGCCACGGGCTCTTCAAGTCCAAACGGAGTTGAATATGACATAGAGATGCCGACAAAAAATTCTCCCGGATAATCATGCATATATTATTTTTAGCCTTAAATATTATATGAATGCATGTGATGTGAATGCGGAAACTAGTATGGCCATAGAAAGTTATTTATCTCATTCTTGTTTAAAGCACGGATGGGTGCAATTTGTAATAATTTTAATTTCAAGTTTATACGATCTGCGTATCGTTTGAGTCTTGTAATTAGAGTTTAGGGTATAAGAGTCCATTAAAGAAACTCAACGATGGGATCCTGATTCGAGTGGGAGAAATCAATGGAGGTTCAAAGATGGCGATCTAGGCGAAACAAGAAGAAATCCTAAGAAGGTTAAATCTTTTAGGACTAGGGGCCATACTAAGATCCATATGTGCTTGATTTATTTTCTCGCGCGCATTCACTTACTTATTAACATTTTATGTCGTGGATGTTAGTTAGGCTAAATAGTTTACTATAATACATACCAGACTAAACGTAATACTCCCTAAAAGTAATTTTGAGAAAAATGCCTACCTAAACTAAGACATCCTTTGAGCCCTCGATCAAGGATGGTAGGTCGGCCTTCGCAGAGTGCCTCCTCTATCTTGGGATGATGCTGGTAGACTCATGGCAGGGGTTTACACGTCTAAATGGTTTTTCTCAACGAGATCAGCAAAAGAGTTTTGGATACTTGAGGCAAAAGGATGGATTAGACATTTATTAATGCAATCTATCAACCAAGAGTCATAAGAGTATGATCAGTGAAGTAGTTTGCTCACCTAGGACGACGGAGTTGAGGGCAGGGCCCCAGTACGCTTAACTCCGGGGAACTAGGATCTTGGAATCACGTTATTCAATAAGGGGCGGTTTTCTATTGAATAATGTGAGAAAACTGAATTTTTCCGAAAATGATAACGAGTTTTAAAACTTTGCAATTCTTTCATGAGTTTTAAGATAACAAAAGAAAACTTCAACTTTCGCTCACTTGTCGACAAGGAGAAGCTCAATGAGCACAATTTCCTCGAATGGGAAAGGAACCTGGGAATAGTTCTCAAGATGGAAGGTAAGCAGAATGTGCTAGAACTCCAAATCCACATTTGGATGCTACTTCAACTACTGAAGAGAAGGAGCATGAAAAGAATGTTCGAAAGATGGCAGAGTCAGTAACACGCCTGATGTTGGCAACCATGGAACCTGATGATGCATAAAATGTCCAAACGTTGACTAACGTTTGAAGAGTCAAGATTAGACCTAACGTCCATCGGGTCAACCCGGCTTAAGGTAGCAGGTCATCTAAATCATCAACGATCTGTCACGTGCTCCCCTAACTGGGAGGTCGGCTACAGGAAACCAGCCCTGTAACGCCCTTGGCATGAACGGATCAGCCCAGGGGTTTCAAAGGAATAAGGGGGGTCCTCGTAGGTTCGGTTAATGTCTTACACTCATTATTGGGAAGGCAAAGCGCACCAACAATCTACCAACTTAATCTAAGAATCTCCATAGAGATCTCAGCCAGCTACAAATCTCTAAGTGTTTAAGCAAGTGTGGACTTCACGCGTCCATGGGAGGAAACTTCTCCCCAAAGATCTATCACATCGGCAGGATATCTACGAAAGATCCTTGAACTTAGGAACTTTCATCTATCCTGGATGCGAGATAAACACAAAGGGAAAGTTTCCCTCCACGGCAATCATCGCCGCCTCTTAAGCCTATAAAAGGCCCCAAAATCATCCTTCAAAGGTGGTGTGACACGAAAATGTCACATTTGGAGAGCCTAACTTAGACTAACTAGTGCTTTTCGAGTATTATCAATAATATTTTATGTGTTTTTCATGTTAATTAGGTACTTATTTTGGAGTTAAGCGTCTGATTCAGAATAAAAGGAGCGAAATATCACTATCATTTCATGTGCCCAAAATGAGAGAAAATGACTTTAAGCAAATCAAATTACAAGTGGAGGCAATGACGAGTCCGACGGTGAAAACGGAAGTCAATTCAGAGTTCGGACGAGGAAGTTATGGAAGAAAGAAGTCCGAGTGTATTTTAGTCCTTTGTGAGAATTTGAAGATGTAGAGACAAGGATGGAGGCACCCTCTTGGTTTCTAAATCAAAGCCCAAAACCAAGTCCAAGCCCAAGAAATACTAAGAGAAAAAGAAATGGGTAGAGATTTTATGGGCACCCATTTGTGGTCTAAAGACTTAGTCAAGTTTGACTAAGTCTAGGGTTTTAATCAAGTTAGAGAAAGGGGGTCAAAGAACTATTCATCTGCTTCCCCAAGCAAGAAAGAGAAAAGGAGGCAAGGAGGAAACTAGGGTTTTGGTGTTCTTCAAGTGCAAGAGTTTGGTTGGAGAGAGAAAGGGAGAAGAAGGAGATCGGCCTAGCCGGCCAAGCTTGGCCGGCACAAGAGTGTGCACGGGACGCGACCAAAAGGCACGGGACAGAGGTGCAGCTCGGACGGAAGCTTCCAGCAGCAACAACAGCTGCTAAGGCCGCAGCACGCGCGGGACAGCAAGGAAGCAGCAGCAGCTGCAAATCGCGAGCTCGGGCTGCAAATCGGACTTCACTCACGGATGCGGCTGCAGGTCGGACATGCTCGGGACAGCAGCTACCAGCTCGGGACAGCAGCTACCAGCTCGGGACGACAGGAACGTGCACGGGAGCTGCTGGCCGGACCTTCTTGGTTCTTGGCCGGAATTTCAAGCTTTCTTTGGCCGGATTTTTCTATACTTTCCGGTCACTTTCTTGACCGGAAACCTTAGGGCTTTTGTTCCCCTCATCCTTGGCTTGCTTCCAATGTGGTTTGATTTGATTTTGGTTGAAGATTGCTAGAGAGAGAGAACTAGGGTTTAGCTTTAATGGAGGTCGAATCTAAATGGAGAAGATGATGATGGTCGTTCTGGGGAACCCAGAATTTGCTAAGGGGCTGTACCCTAAAGACTCATATTTTCCGACGATCTTAGCCTCGAACCACATCGAAAAAGGGGGATTCTCTCATCATTTTCTTTTCCATTTATTGTTCATTCAATATTTTAGCTAACTCTTGTATTCGAATACTTGTGGAGCATGATTTGATTTATGATGAATTACTTATTATTTCTTAAATGCTAGTTCAATTAACTTCGTCTAATTTTATGAATTAGAAGCCTCGGTCTTAATCGTCTATTGACACGTAATTAGATGGTGCATACATAGCTAGATAGTCGATGCTTAGTAAATTTTGATCGATTATACTTATTGTGACGCATTATACTTTGGAATGTCATATTAGTTCATTGATACGTAATTAGATAGTGCGTGCATAGTTAGATAGTCGATGCTTAGTAAATTTTGATCGATTATACTTATTGTGACGCATTATACTTTGGAGTGTTAATAGACGATTAAGACCGAGGCTTCTAATTCAAGTTTTTGGCGCCGCTGCCGGGGATAGGTTTAGTAGTTTCGATATCGTTTTCTTGTTTGTTCATTAGTTTAGTGTTAATCTCTTACTTAGACATTTTTGTTTTATTTGTTTTTCTATTTTCTTAAGTGTATTTTCTTTTAGGTACCATTTCAAGAAAATAGCCAGAAGAGACATAGGAGTGAAGGAAAGGAAGGAATCGTGAAGTCAAGCGAAAAGTCGATAGTATCGCATTTTATCTCTTCCTTCTTACTTTTGTGCGATTGTTCAGTTCTATAATTGTTAGTTCCCATTTTGTGATTATGTGTTACCATCTTTGAATACTGTTAGATCATGGCCCGTTCTTATAATGGTTGGCCATTCGATGTTGATGATGATGAGCTTATTTCGAGGATTCCCCGCGCTAACCGACCCGATATGACCTTAGGTGAATACCAAAGGATGTGTAGGGATGCTCCGATTAGTGAGGGGAATAGACCATTTGAGCATGACAGATCTCGTATGACCCTAGGAGAATACCGATGGATGTGTAGAGACGATCAGATTAGTGATGAATATGGTCCGACACCAAATATGTATGAGAGACCTTACATTTCACACTTTTCTGAGACAAATGACTTTAGAGGTAGGTATCATCCTAGCATGTATGGTGGGAGTTATTATCAAGAGTCTTCATCTCATTACACTTGTGAGCCTTATCATGAAGAGACTCCTGAAGATAGATCTCAATTAGAGTCTGTGAGTCGTCTGACTGAAATGATGTTACAACTTGAAGAGACACGAGATCGATTTCAACAGACGCAGATTCAAATGCAACAAGAGTTACATCAGAGGTTTGAGTCTCTAAATCATCAATTAGAGTCTCTAAATAATCAATTAGAGATGCCTGCTTCACGGTTATTAGCCGACGAGGAAGGGGTTTACCACCCCAAACTCAAGAGGGTACTAGGTCCGATGGCGAGGGTAATACGTCTCACCCTAGTACTAAGTTAAATGTCGATGAATCAACTGAGAGGACCCAAGAGCTTGAACAAACTGATAACCTTGTTGTCTCGTTTCTTCACCATGTGTCGTCTCATCATGATAGGACTACATTAGACTTTGAGATTCAGGATGATGGCTCTATGAACAAGTTTGGGGATGACACTATTTTGAACTTTTCGATTTTCGACACTTGTAGGGAGTCAGTCTTAGATGCCAGACATGATGTTATAGCTGACTATGAGGCTTTAGATGCCTTTGAGGACATCGATGACATAGTACCTAGAGACATTGATGAGACATGAAAATGTCCCATCTAAATCTCTTAACTCGGGTTAGTTAGTCCAACTCGAGCGGTTACTCTGATGAATTATTTGATTTTCTTTCTTAAGTCTCATTTACGGAGTTCGATGCAAAAACATCGTGATAAAGACATACTTGAGGGGCATTTTGGTCATTTTAATGACAAGGGTATTCTGGTCAATATTAGTGCTCATGTGAAAGTAGAGTCCGAGACGAGTCTATCAGCGAAACCGAAAGTGAAAACGGAGTCCGAACGAGCAAGATAGAGAAGGTCAAAGTCTTAGTCCAATTAAGTTGACTAACGAGTATGAAGACGATGAGAAATAAACTGGTGGGTTGCGTGGGACAATGCTCCGGATTCATGTTGAGAACATGATTAGGTGCTTCGCCAACCCGTACTTCCGTACTTCCCCGCGTAAATCTAAAGGAGATAGGGACCTAGATTTTATCTTCACACATGGAAGCAACTAGGGTGGCGTTGCAACTTAATTATTACTAGGAGAAACGACTGTTTGGGTTCAAAATATTATCATAATAACCAGAAAACCCATCATTTTTTTCTATTAACCAAAAATTGTCATAATAATATTGGTAATGTTACACAAGGTTTGAAATAATATGAGTAATTATAAATCAGGTCATTTTGTATTCTTTTAATTCCGAAAATACCCTTAACCTCAAAAATCTCTTTCTCCCTGAAAAAATCGTTAGCCATTTTAGGGTTTATTTTTCATCTCCTTCCGCACTTCTTCATCGAATCTTCGAACAATGAAATCTGATCTACCAAATTAAGGCATGTTCGTTTTCCTTGCGATCCTATATTTAAGTGATTCCGCCTGAAACTAAAGGAACTTGAGATTTTCTGCTCTTCATGTGGATTTGAAACTAAAATTTTCAAGTACTCAGGAGTAGAAGAATCCGATCTCAATCTCTTTTCAGGTTGCCACAACAAAAATGATCTCAATCTCTTTTCAGGTTACTTCTCACCTGTTAATCTAAATTATTCAGCTTAATTTTGTTTATCTTCTGCTAGTCTATTAGATTTGAAAGTATTGAACTTAATTGTTGTTTTTCTAGTTGAATTTGTTGTTTTTAGAGCTGAGTTAATGGCGTTTTGCGGAATTGGATTTAATTTGGGGTTTAATGAAATTGAATTGATTCAATTCAATGGAAATTCGTCGACTTTACTAGTTATACCTAATACTTGGAAGTATTTAATTGGAAGACGAAGTAGTTTATCAGCTAAAACAAGTTTGAGGATCAATTGTTCATCGAGGAAAGCTTCTTTTACTTCCTCGGCATCAAAAGGAGAAGGAAATGATCATGTTGTTGAATCTGTTTGTCTTGAGGAAAAATTGGGACCTGTTATGAAGTTTCAGATGTCTGGTTTTACTATGTGTGATCGTGTCAGAGTTGGACTTGTGTTTGGGTATGTTAAAACCTAACTTGATGGTATTTTGGTGTTAGGTTTTGTTAAAATAATTTTTGGGTTTAACTCAGTTTTGATTTTGTTGTGCTTGTTCAGGGGGATGAGATAGTCATTGAAGCAATTATTAAGAACTCCGAAAGGTCGGTTTTCTAGTTTCATATAGTTCACTATAGTATAGTTACAAGTATAATTTATTTTGAGTTTGGGTTCGTAATTTGGATTTATGCACTTCAGTCCTGTGTATAACTCGAGAGTCGTACTTCGACAATATACTAGTTCTCAAGCTCAGCGGAGAGGGAAGCGAGCCATTGAGGTCGGTGGCATTTCTTTGCTCAAGAATTCATTCTTTCGTGTTTAGCCCTACATTAATTTATAGACTTTATATTATCAACTTACATATGTGCATCTGCAACATTTATTATATATTATAAAATATGTTGATTAGTCTACTTTCCATCACTTTGTAATGGGTTGAACTGAAAACTGCAGTTGGGGGTCTTCTTAATGCTACTTTTGGTAACACAACCAAGTTGATAATATCAATATATGCAGTAAAAAATGGAGTTGTTTGCATTGTTCAGCAATCACTTCTTGGCTCAATTTTGTCAAATATGCTACTTGTGCTTGGTTGTGCGTCCTGTAGTGGTGGCATTGTTTTCTTTAAGAAGGAACATGTTCTTAACAAGGTAGGAGGACCTTACTTCGAATAAAAATTTCTTCTCTTTTGATCATGTATCCTTCGTTATACTGTTAATTAATTTTAGAGTTGGTGTACCTTAATGGCAGACAACTGCTACAGTGAACTCAGGTCTGCTCCTAATGGCGACTATGGGTATACTGTTTCTCGTTGTTCTTCACTCTACACACACTGAGCTCCACGATGGGAAGTCTGAGTTAGCCCTTTCAAGGTTTAGCAGCTGCGTTATGCTTGTGACATATGGAGCCTATCTTGTTTTTCAGCTGAAAAGTCACGTGAGGTTATACGAGGTCGGTCTCCCAAGTTTTTATGTTTCATCTGGATGAAAATGATAGACTTTTACTGTTTACACTGAACTCGTAGTATTGCACCGTTTTTCAGCCTTTATGAGCCTTCTTTTGTGACTGTTAGTTCCTTGGCGTATTAGTTTGGTCTCTCTCTCTCTCTCTTAGGCAGAAGATCCTACTGAAGTGGGCTTAGATGACGATGAATCTCCTGAGATTTCTAAGTGGGAATCAGTTATATGGCTTGTTATTTTTACTGCATGGATCGCAGTCCTGAATACTTAGTTGATGCCTTACAGGTATGTAACGTCTTTTCTTGTTTTCTAGATACCAGGTCATGTAAGTTTGTAGCTGTTACACATTATCCTGATACCATCAACTACTTTTTAAAATCTCAAGTCTTAACACTTTATGGTAGGCTTTCAAGTTATCAGAATTAACTCCATAATGTATCTATTACTTCGAATTAACATGTCTATCGTTAAAAAGTGGCAATGAAAAGTTGGCGGTTTTGGGTTTTATGTGGTCCTCTAAATTGTAACTTGACACGTCTATCGTTAACATGTCTATAGTTATCCTTAATACCCAGTGATCTGGTTTACTTTTCTTACTCCTGAATAAGGGCTTCAAGCTTTTTGCTCTTTTGTAACTCTTTTTCACTAAAATTGTTTTCTTTTAGCTCACCCTCCACCTTGTATTAACTTTTATGAATAATGATTTTTACTGTGTTTTATTGTGGATTACTTTTTTAGGGAGCATCAGTAGCTATGGAGGTGGTGGTGAACCAACCTTTATGGACACACTACTTCCAAACAAACACAGGGTCTCATCTTTGTGGTTGCCAACAGTGACCGTGATGATGTTGTTGAGGCTAGAGATGAGTTGCATAGAATGTTGAATGAGGATGAGTTGAGAGATGTTGTGCTTCTTGTGTTTGGTAACAAGCAAGATCCTCCAAGTGCAAGTAATGTTGCTGGGCTCATTTATAAGCATGGCCTTCATTTTCTCCGTCAACGTCACTCGCACATTCAAAGCACATGTGCTACTTCAAGACAAGGATTGTGTGAAGGACTTGACTGGCTCTCCAACAACATTGCTAGCAATGCATAGAGAGGTTGGAACTATTTTTTAGCTGCTTTTGCTATAAATGTTGGATTAGAGATGTTATATAAACTACTAATGTTATTGTCTTGGTGGGATTATTAACGGTTAATCATTTGAACGGTTATCTTTTTCTTCTTCTTGGTTTGATGCAATAAAGGAATGAGTTGTTGGTCAATCCATTTTTTCTTTTCTCTAGTTTTTTTTCAAATGATCCAGATCCTTTTATATGATGAATGATGAAATTAATTCCAAACTCAAGATTTCGTAGATACATAGTCTTAGTTATTCTCAATTTGCAAATCGAGTTTGCAAGATATGCAACCCAAGATTATATTCTGCAAAGCTTGCAAATCATGTTTGCAATCTATATTTTGCAAACACAGTTTGCTGTTTATATTATGCAAACACTGTATGCAAAATAGATTATTGCAAACACAGTTTGCAAACACTGTATGCAAAATAGATTATTGCAAACACTGTATGCAAAATAGATTATGCAAACACTGTATGCAAAATAGATTATTGCAAACACTTGTTTGCAAAACAGATTGTTGCAAACACTTGTTTGCAAAACAGATTGTTGCAAACACTTGTTTGCAAAACAGATTTTTGCAAACACGTTTGCCAAACAGATTGTTGCAAACACGTTTGCCAAACAGATTGTTGCAAACACGTGTTTGCAGAAAAACGTAGGGAAAAAACGCCGTTTTTCTGGGTTTTTTTTTGAAAAAAAAAAGTATTGAAAGTGGATCTTGTTAGAAAGCTAATGAAAAATCATTTCTAAATATGTAATTTTTATAGAAATCCGACATCTCAAACAAAAGTTATATCGATTTAAAGTTTAAAGAAAAATAAAAAAAATTAGTTACACAAAATGACAAAAAAGGGTATTTTAGTATTTGTATACTTTTTTACCTGAATAATAATTTTCAAATGTTTTTTGCTTTTCTACTCATTTTCAATATTATTTTGACCTTTTTAGTTATTACCTCTTATTACTACCGTGAAGCACCAAATCAGTCCCTATGAGCCAGCAATTAAATGGATGAAGAAAACAGTGCCTATCCTCTTCTTCTTCTTTGATTCTTTTTTAAAGAAACTTAAGGATTTTATTCCTTTTAAGTTTCCTAACAGTGGAGAGAGAAACCCAAGAGCAGCTCCATTTTTGTGTGTATTTCGAATTAGCAAAGGAAAGAAAGAGAGGTTAAGAGAGAGAAAGCATATGTTTGTTAATCAAAGAGGGCAATAAGAAAGAAAGGGTATGAGTTTTAGAAACAGAAACTTTCAGATTATGGAGATATTCGGTTGGATGAAGATTGAATTGAGAGATTTTCGATTGAAAGGGCTGCTACTAATATTGAAGGAGATATCATAAATCAAAGGACAGATTCGACTCAATGAAGAAACAAGATAAGAGAAATTCGACTACAGATGATTTTTAAGAGGGAAGGAAATATTTCAATGAGGATTCGGCTGATCTTATCACATAAAGAGACAGCCACACCACAGAGATTTGGAATTTTGGATTCTTTTCGTCTTCTTTCTCTATAAATCAGGAACTCTTCATCAGACAAAGGGACATCTCGGCTTGGGACAGAAACAGGGGTTGGTTTGGTGTACTTGATCCTCCTCTCTGGTCTTCAAGAATATCTATAGAAAGAGAGAGAGAGATAGATAGAAAAGTGCTTGAATAGAAATAAACAAAGGAAACCAGAGAGCATTGATTTCATCAAGCTTTGTTCATCATCATCTTCTTATCCTTCTTCTTCTGTTTGTTTCTTTACTGTTTGTGAGAGAGAGTGAGAAACAGAGAGTGATAGAAAGAGAGAAAAGAAAGATTTTGTATAGAGGAAGAGAGATTTGTAACAAAGAGTTGAAAACAGAGAGAGAGAGATTCGGTTTTTGAAAATAAATTATATTCTTCATTTTGTTTTCGATTTTCCTTTTATGTTCTGTTTTCTTGGTGAGAGAAAGATAGAATATGTAAAGAGAAAGAGATTACAAAGATTTGTAGTAGAAAGAGAGAGAAAAGCAGAGAACTTATAAAGGAAATACAGTGGGAAAATAATTTTCTTACATAGAATTCAATTACGAGAATATGAGAAAATCGTTTTCCCTTAAGGCGCGTTTGGCGGATTTTCGAGAAAATCAGAAGGAAATCGTTTCCAGCAAGAATAAAAGTTATGTTTTCTCCTCTCTTTGCTTCTTACTTTATTTTCTGATTTTTATCATAATTTCCATGAGTAACTAACTCCTCTATCTAGGGTTTTAGATGAAGTTCATCATAATCATTTTCGTGATACAATTTATTAATAAGTTTTACTATTTTTAATGATAAAATCTTCCGGGTTTTTAGACCGTTCATGGACTAGAATCTGAGTTATATAAAGAATTCGCTAATTAAATCCAAATAAATTGTCGTTAGAATTGTTAGGAGGACGGATTCAGAAAACCCTAGGCTCTCGCCCATTTGAGTTCCTTGTATCAGTTGTATTTATTTTCTTTCAGTAATTTTATTATTTTATCACCAAAAACAAATTTTCAAGAAAAAACCGATTTACTTCCAAGTCTTAGAATAGGTTTCACTTAGTATCTGAGGAACGAACCGGTCTTACCGAAATTTATTATAACTTGACACCCGTGCACTTGCGGGTGTAGACCTATTTAGGGCAACCTTTCTAGGCACATCAGACATGTTGGATAGTTTGTCGGACCATTTACCTAAGGAAACTATGGACCTTGACTTGGTCCCCGAGCCTAGTGCCTTACCCTTAGAGTCCAGTTCAACCTTTCACGTGATCTCAGACTCGGTCATTGATCCCTTTTGGGACATTTCAGACGCCTTTCCTAAAATGTCTATGGACTTAGTGGATGTTCTATCCACTAAGCTTGCAGATGACTTTTTGCCTTCGATTGACCTCTTAGCCCTTCACTTGTATGTCGATCCTTTTGACGACTTCTTAGTCGTCGCCCCTAGCATTTATGCTTACTTAGTGGACCCTGATCCACTAAGTTTGGGGATGGCTTAATTTCTCCAATCGTCTTACTTGCACTTTATAGTTTGTACATAGTTGTGAGACGATTATCATTTGTATATAGCTTTCTTTGGGTTGACCTCCAAATCTTTCGCCTTTTTCTTTATGATTGTTAGGCCGATTAATGGGTTTTGATGTTTCTGGGTATTATCTCTGGAAACCCTCCACGAGACATAACTCGTCTTTTTGTAAGAAATCAAGAGAATCAAAGGCTAATTGCATAGCTCAATGCAATCATATATACCAACGTTAGTGGTAAATTTGTATGTGGTCATGTCTTTTATGTGATTCATTCTCATGATATTTGTTGATATTTTAGGAGCAATTCTTATATGATTTACTTCTAAGGCATGGTTTGTTCCAAGTTTGGGGATGGCGCGGGTTTGGCATCAACTTGGAACCTCCTTATACATGAGCCTTGGTAGTATCATCTTTTATCTCCTTCGGTTATGGTAATATCTCTCCACTCATCTCTTTAGATTGATGTGTCTCTTTATCTTTTGGTGAGTGTATGCTTAGAACATTGAGGACAATGTTAGTTTTAAGTTTGGGGATGCGGGATATGACCATAACCAATGCATGACCATGGGTTCAAAGACAAAAGGGTTCAAATTAGCCAAATTTTGAAAATTTTGAACATTTTGAGTAGATTTGCATGTGATTCTAGCGATAGTTTTAAGAATTTTGATGCATATGTGTCGAGTTGATGAGTTTTGTGATTGCTAATGGCCTTTGCATGAAAGTCGAGTCTTTTAGTGTTTGTGTTGTGCCATATGAGTGACATCTTAGTCAAGAAGAAACATTTCTAAGAGACCTAGAGTAGTCATTAGTGGAGACTTAACCCATGTGAGAGCTCAAAGCCTAAATTGCCATTCGAGTGTACTCTTCCGCGCTAACTCCGAGTAGAATGAAGAGCTACTCAACCTCGTAACTATTAAAAGAGCTCATTTGATCTCGTGTGCTCAATTTCCTTAGCCACTCGGAGTGACATTAGGATAGCGAATTAACCTTTCCCTTGTAGTCCATGAAACCCAATGAGAATGCCAACTAGAGGAAATCGGATACCCCATCACCATCCATCATCTTATATCCCGAGAATGAAGACATGAAAAGAATGAAGAATGTCAAGCAAGTATGAAAAGAAATGTTAATTGCAAGAATATAGTATTATGTGAGTTGTGTTTGTTTTGTTTTGTGTGATTTTGAGCTATGCAAAAGAAAAAAAAATAGAAAACAAAATGAAAAAAAAAATGAAAAAAAAAGTGATATGAAAAAAAAGAAAAAAAATGTGAAATAAAGTGATTTTTGTGTTTGTTTGAGCATCTGTGAGCTCTTTTGTGAGAGTGATGTGTTTGTATATATGTGTTGGTGTTTTTGTTCATAAATAAGTATTAGAAGCAAGAAACAAATGTTGAGATGCTTAAGAGGTTCTAACATTGAAGGCGTCGACATTCTCGGGATATCATCATCATCAATCTCCTCACTTGTATCCATGTTAGTGATCACACTCACACATACGAGCGAACCATTCTTGAGTGATTTCATTTTTGGAGTATATGTCCGTGAGGCCGAAGTCGAGGCGAAATGTACTAACTTGGGAATCAAGGTTTTGTGACTTCAGAACATAGATTTCCTCA
This sequence comes from Eschscholzia californica subsp. californica, assembly GCA_002897215.1. NCBI lineage: Eukaryota > Viridiplantae > Streptophyta > Magnoliopsida > Ranunculales > Papaveraceae > Eschscholzia > Eschscholzia californica. Next base: position 1,415,252 of record BEHA01050309.1, on the reverse strand, counting down.
TTATGGTATGACATTAGCACTTTAGGGTAAGATCATCAGTGAAGAGGTCTTTAGCTTTTACAAGAACTTATTTACTTGATTCATTATGTGTTGACATGCTTAAACCCTTTACTTTATCAATCATGCTTATCTATGATTTCGATTTTGGACCCTTGTGTATTTGAAACCATGATGTTTGTGGGTGTCATCTATGGAAACCTTCACGAGACAATACTCGTCCTCTAGGGGTAACCTAGAGGTTTAAAGGCTTGTTGCATACGCTAAATGCAACCGGGATGCCTCCGAAAGTGAGTTAGGTTGTTGTTTTGTTCTATTTGCTCGAGGACTAGCAAAGTTTAAGTTTGGGGATCTTGATGTGACACGAAAATGTCACATTTGGAGAGCCTAACTTAGACTAACTAGTGCTTTTCGAGTGTTATCAATAATATTTTATGTGTTTTTCATGTTAGGTACTTATTTTGGAGTTAAGCGTGTGATTCGGAATAAAATGAGCTAATTATCACTATCATTTCATGTGCCCAAAACGAGAGAAAATGACTTCAAGCAAATCAAATTACAAGTGGAGGCAATGACGAGTCCGACGGTGAAAACAGAAGTCAATTCGGAGTTCGGACGAGGAAGTTATGGAAGAAAGAAGTCCGAGGGTATTTTAGTCCTTTGTGAGAATTTGAAGATGTAGAGACAAGGATGAAGGCACCCTCTTGATTTCTAAATCAAAGCCCAAAACCAAGTCCAAGCCCAAGAAATACTAAGAGAAGAAGAAATGTGTAGAGATTTTATGGGCACCCATTTATGGTCTAAAGACTTAGTCAAGTTTGACTAAGTCTAGGGTTTTAATCAAGTTAGAGAAAGGGGGTCAAAGAACTATTCATCTCCTTCCCCAAGCAAGAGAGAGAAAAGGAGGCAAGGAGGAAACTAGGGTTTTATTTCCTCGCTCCTTGCTCCTGCTCCTCGCTTCTGCTCCTCGCTCCTTGGTTCTGCCACCTCCTCCTCCTCCTCACTCACCACCCTACAACTATCTCCTTCGGCTCATGTATAAAGAGGTTCCAAGGAGCGAGGAAATAAAACCCTAGTTTCCTCCTCACTCACCAAAAGATAAAGAGGCACATCAATCTAAAGAGAAGAGTGGAGAGATATTACCATAACCGAAGGAAATAAAACCCTAGTTTCCTCCTCACTCACCACCCTACAACTAGGTCTATTCCCGCAAGTATACGAGGAAATAAAATAGCGAGGAGCCAACTTCCCCAAGCAAGTTGTAGGGTGGAGCCACCTTCCAGCGCCTGGTGATAAGGCCTAAAATAGGCCTAAAATAGGTCTATTCCCGCAAGTATACGAGGAAATAAAACCCTAGTTTCCTCCTCACTCACCAAAAGATAAAGAGGCACATCAATCTAAAGAGAAGAGTGGAGAGATATTACCATAACCGAAGGAAATAAAAGATGATATTACCAAGGCTCATGTATAAAGAGGTTCCAAGTTGATGCCAAGCTCGCGCCATCCCCAAACTTGGAACAAACCACGCCTTAGAAATAAAACGTATAAGAATTGCTCCTAAAATATCAACAAATAACATGAGAATGAATCACATAAAAGACACGACCACATACAAATCTACCACTAACGTGGGTATACACGATTGCATTGAGCTATGCAATTAGCCTTTGATTCTCTTGATTTCACACAAGAACACGAGTTATGTCTCGTGGAGGGTTTCCAGAGATGATACCCACAAACATCTAGACCCATCTCAATCGGCCTAACGATCATAAAGCAAAAGCCGAAAAATTTGGGGGTCAACCCAAAGAAAACTATATACAAATGGTAATCCTCTCACAACTATGTACAAGCTATAAAGTGCAAGTAAGACGATTGAAGAAAATAAGTCATCCCCAAACTTAGTGGATGCACGGTCCACTAAGTAAGCATATATAAATGCTAGGGGCGACGACTAAGAAGTCGTCAAAAGGATCGACATACAAGTGAAGGGCTAAGAGGTCAGTCGAAGGCGAATAGTCATCTGCAAGCTTAGTGGATAGAACATCCACTAAGACCATAGAAATTCTAGGAAAGACGTCTGAAATGTCCCAAAAGGGATCAACGACCGAGTCTGAGATCACGTGAAAGGTTGAACTGTACTCTAAGGGTAAAGCATAAATGCTAGGGGCGACGACTAAGAAGTCGTCAAAAGGATCGACATACAAGTGAAGGGTTAAGAGGTCAGTCGAAGGCGAATAGTCATCTGCAAGCTTAGTGGATAGAACATCCACTAAGTCCATAGACATTCTAGGAAAGACGTCTGAAATGTCCCAAAAGGGATCAACGACCGAGTCTGAGATCACGTGAAAGGTTGAACTGTACTCTAAGGTTAAAGCAATAGGCTCAGGGACCAAGTCAAGGTCCATGGTTTCCTTAGGTAAATGGTCCAACAAACTATCTCACATGTCTCTAGATACTATGTCATCGATGTCCTCAAAGGCATCTAAAGCCTCATCCGGACTCCAAATTGACTTCCGTTTTCTCCTACAGGCTCGCCTTGGTCTCTACTTTTCACCCATGCACTGACCTTGACCAAATTACCAGAATGTCCTTGAGATCATGTCGGCTTCAACAAAGATCATAACCAACTTAGATTTGATAACCTTATTGTATCTTTAGTTTATGTTCATCCTTATCTTCCCATGTATATATATACATCATTTGTAACCTTAATTGATACAGAGAAATATAATTGGAATTAATCTCTAATCGTTTACTTCATTCTTCTCTGTTAAACCGATTCATCTCACTTCTCTCTTCTCGGTTTCTTCATTACTATCGTGAGATCACTCACTTCACAGGAGACAAGTGATTACAGGGTCTCACTCTATGAAAAGAAAAGAAAAGAAAATAAAGATGATGAAAGAGGTAGGCACTGAAAATAACAATAAGCCAAAGAGAAGAAGCATGAGATCATAGGGAACAAAGGACATAAGATGAAATCAATAAGACGTGCCTTTTTTTTATCCTTTCCTTTTGCTAATTTGTGATAGGATGATGACAAATTGATTTCTCTTCCTTGAACAAATCCTGTTATTTTATAAGATGAATTCCGTCAGGCAAGATAAATTCACCTAGTTATACCCACTGGTATTAGATTTCTGTGAAGACTGAGACTTAAATGTCGTAGAATCAAATTATATGTAGTCAAAACTACTCTATTAGAGCAGAAACAAATTAGTCAACTAAAAGAAGAAAAAACAAAGAAGCAACCCCATGTTGCAGAAGTGAGCTCTCAACAAAAAATAAAATGTTGCAGAAGTGAGAGATTAGTAAACCCCAAACCCTAATTAATCAAACCAACCGTGACAAGTGTAACTAAAGAGTAAAAATTAAGAGGGAAAAAGGGAGTAGTAATTACCCTCTCCACAGCTAAGCTTGGTTCCTTTATAACGAGTTTGAGTCCGTAAGAATTCAAGAACAGTAGTTGAAGGATCGATTGTAGAAAGTTGAAATCTCTCACCATTAATGGCGAAAACAAGGTTATTATTATTATTATTATTATCATCTTCTCTGCTTCCTCCCATTTCTGATAAACCAGCTGGGTAGTGATAAAACTATAGGAGTGGCTTAGAATTAATAAAAATCCAGAGGAACATGATTCTTTTGTTCAATTTTCTGATTAAATTATTATTTTGTTCTGAATTTGTTGTTTGTGTGGATAGTAGGGGTGGAAGTTGGGAGCAATTTGAATACGACACCGAGGAGAGAGAGAGAGAGAGAGAAAGAGATAGAAGCTGATTCTAGACAGACAAAGAAAGAGGTTGTTGATATCAGTGATAGGTTACTTGGCAGCTGCTACTAAGGGCATCTCCTTTTTATAAAAAGGCACCCATAAATTTAAGTTATTCAGTTTACTATTCCTTAATAAGTTTCTTTTTTTTTTTTTGCTGAAAAGAAAACATATATTACTAACACAAGATTATTATAATCTCAACAAAGAAAAAACACATGATTATTATGACAATATATTGATGATAAGGGGGAGGAATGACATCCATGTTCTATTACTATTTTGAATACGGGTCTATTTTGCTGATTTGTCTGCTTGAGTGTTGTCTTGATGATGGATGTATTGCTGATTTGTCTGCTTGAGTGTTGTCTTGATGATGGATGTATGAAAAAATGATCCTTATAAATTGCATAACGAGTCTTCTGATTTTCTTGATATGGGCTTTTGACTGTCATTGGTTTGTCGTTCTAGCGTTGCGGAGATCACTAGTAAGGCCTTGATTGCCACTTTCTATATAGATAAATTTTAAATTATTTTGGATGGCCCATCTGATACCACACAATATTGCCTTGATTACACTTTCTTCTGCGTTTCTAGCTCGCTTTAATGAATTGCGCTTGATGATCATGGAGAATACAACTAATTCCTGCCAGATCCTCAATATTCTTAACATACGCGTCAACATTCAATTTAATATACGGGTAACAGGGGTTCCATTTGCCTATATTTGATGATGTTTGAGAAATATTGAACTCTTGGAAGGATGGGTAAGCCAAAATTTGATTCACACCCTGCATGGGGAATCAACATATAATTGGAAAAGTCAATTACATCGGACTTGGGCTTTCCAAATAACCCAAAGTATGGTGGCATACAAATTTACCTTGTCAAAATCGTTCTTATTATGTGCATCATTCATAGAGGTTGTCCAGACTTTTATATAGATATAATATAATCTAATCGAATGTTAAAGTATAAACAGATGGTTCTCGCACATGAGCAATGTAAACGAGTACGTTTTATCGTTTATGTGTTATCACACTAAGGCAAATAAAGACATTACCAATATATTTATCAATTCGGTTTCTGACCGGAAACGTCTGGAACAACATTTCTATATAAATAATTGTATTTTCAAAATCGTTTTTATTTTTCAAATGAAATGACAATTTACCCCAGCGTGATGAATATTGTCACACTCTGCCATTAATTGCTGTGTACATATACCAAATATATATAATTACTAGATTTGGTAAGGGACAAGTGGTGTTTTGTCATTCTTTCTGAAGTTGAATGGATCCAATGGTATTACAACCAATTGTATGAAGGGTGTTTTCTTTTGTTGAAAGAGTATGAAGGGTGTTAGTAATAATAGAGTCATTCCATTGGTTATTACTAATAACCTTAGAAATCCAAGAGAGACTAGAATCATTGAATCATTGGGGTTATTTATGGAAGGTTGGTTATTACTAGTAAGCTTAGAAATCCAAGAGAGACTAGAATCATTGAGGTTATTTATGGAAGGTGGATGATTAAGGGTATCCAACAGTCATTTCAGATATTAATTTGGGATCCCGAGTGAATCTCCCCAATTAGCAGGCATTTAATTCTACCGTGATAGTTACAATTCCAAGATCAAAAAAATGAAGGCTAAGAAGAGCAATATTTAGTAAAGACAGCGCGTTAAAAAAATCAATTTATGCATTTGCTATTCCTTTACTAAATTAGTTTAAGGAGGGCGTTATAAGGATAATTTAACAAATAGTGTTAAAATATAAGGATTTTAATAAAAGTTAATAATAAATTTAATATTCTATTGACGTGTATTTTTCTCTCACGTAAACAACTCAACCCTAATATCGTCAATACTATCAAAATCACTGTTATATAAAAATCTTGCAAAGTTTACCATCACTATAGTTTTAGTTTAAAGCTCTTAATCATACCTCATGATCTCATGGATGAGGAACCACCATTAATGAAGGAGGCAACCAACATCAAGAAAGAAGAGTCCATCGACTTAAACGAGGACATCGATCGACTTGATATCGACTTAAACAAAGACATATATAATGAAGATAATATGTCTTAGGTAAAGAAAATTATTTTCTTGTCTTCCTCTATGGTTGAAACAAACGTTTTAGGGTTTTAGGTCATTTTTTGTTTCGTACAGAATATTCGGTTGGTTCGACTGAAAAAGACAACAAATTTCAATCGGGATGGCTGAAAAAGAAAACAAATTTCGGCGGAGTCCGCTGAAAAAAATAATAAATTTCGGCCGAGCCAGCTGAAATTGTTCTGTTTTTTCATCCGCTTTGGACGAAATTTGTTTACATTTTCAGTTGATCTGGATGAAAATTTTCACTATTTTCATTCATGAATTTTTATTTATGCTAAGCGAAATTTCTTTTATGAATCTTCAAAAGTTACTTTAATCAGTGTTAAAACCCTAAAAATCAATGGAAAAATCGAGCAATAACAAGAATTACAAACCCCTCTATGGAGATGAGTGTTGTGTTTGTCATCTAGGATTTAGGTTTCCATCTCTATCTCTCTGTCTCTCTTTGATCGAAACGAACAGATTTTAAGATTTTTTCACTCTTTTGGTTGAACAGGTTTTAAGGGTGTTTATCTCTCTTCCTCCCTTTGATCGACAAACAGGTTTTTGGTTGAACATGACTTTTCTCTCTTCTCTATCTTTTGGTCGAAAATAATTTGAGGGGGAGGAACCAAAGTTTAAAGTTGGGATATTTTAGAAAATAGTGTTTATCTCTCCCTATTCTAAAATGAATGCTTTCCCTATCTAATGCACTGCCTTTGCTAAAAATTGTTCTTCCTATACCAAAGGCCAAAATGAAATGGCCCCTCCCTCAAATCCTTTCGAGTTGTGAAACACGTTAAAATTCAATGAATATAAGATAAATTTCGAAAATAAAAATAAATAAAAAATTAGGGGAGGGTTTAAAGTCAAACTTCTTGACTTGACTGAAAAAAAATGAATGACTTTCCATGTCCATGAGTGAGCTTGTTGGGCCAATCCAGGATTCTAGTTTTGGGGGAGTATGTGGCTTGTAAGGGTTTAGTCCATATTGTGTTTCGCTCAGCTTTTAACGCCACACTTTCCCAGGAAAGCTTAATGGTGAAAGAATGGGTTTCTAATGCCTAGCCCGCCTTGTTTTCTAGAAAGACATATGGATGACCAAGCCTTAGTGTAAGTACCTTTGGGTTTTACCCACTAGAAAGACTTTTATGAAGTCTCAATGCTTTTGCATACACTTTTCAGGACGCGCGAAGCATTACATTTGATATTGGGAAACGATTGTTATAATTGCCGAGATGAGAATTTTTTTATGCAATTTGGTTAATTTGGCTTGAATTTGGTCAGTGATGGAGTTAAAAACTTTAGTTTTATTAGCCCATATAAACAATTGGGCGCTTATGTATTTCTCAGAGAGTGAAGCATGTCTGACTTTGAGATTGTGAATAAGCATTCGTTTGTTAAGAGTTTGTTGAGATTGTGAATATTATGAAAAGAGTTTTGCCGAAATATGATGCAGTCGTCAACAAATGATAGATGTTTGGTGACTAAACTTGTATTTTAAGTAGGAAGTCCAAAAAATATTGTATATCACTAGAGGACTCAATCAGTCAACTAAGGGCATCCATTCCCACCGTGAAGAAGAAATGGGATAGGGGGTTTCTTTGACGAATTCCTCTACCGGGGGTGATTGTACCCAAGTGATGATTCATAAATTGTCCAGACATTGACTGACGTGAAGGAGTCAAGCACAGACCTGAAGTCAAACGGGTCAACCCGGCTTAAGGTAAACAGAATGGCTAAACCCCAACACTTCGCTACCTACAAGTCTAACTGGGAGGTGATCAGCTTGGAATAACAACCCTGTTTGCCCTCGGCACAGATGGATTTCCTCTGGGATCTCCAAAGGAATGAGGGGGGTCCATGTAAGCTAAGCCACTGCCTCACACCCTAAACTGGGAAGGCAGAAATACGTTGCAGGCTTACCGACTCAATCCCGGAATCTCCTTAAAAATCTCAGTCAGCCAAAGTTCTCGAGTGTTTAAGTAAGTTTGGACTTCAAGAGTCTCACGGGAGGAAATATCTCCCAGAAGATCTATCACTTTGGCAGGATATTTAATGTTTGAAAGTCGCCGACCAAAAAATTGTTCGGCCGACGACCTTCGCCGGTGAAGATCATGAGGTTGCAGAGAGAGGCGATGAGTTGGATGAGAGAGAGATTATGACTAGTTAACGGTGTTATAACGGAATCTGAAAAAAGGGGGCCATCTGGGTATTTTTGATAAAGTAGGGGGCTAGGCAGGAAGTTGGTCACAAAGTTGGGGGCTATTTGGGAAATAACCCATAAATTTAACATATACTGATTTATCCAACACACGAATATCAGGCACAATTCTTACTTGGTTTGGGACATGTCTTCTCGAATGGATACTTTAAATCTAGGCCAAAATCGACTTAGTGGAGAATTGCCGAAGTTCTTCAATTCAAGTTATGACTTGGGTTTCTTACGGGTTAACATGAGTTCCAACCATTTTAACGTCCCACTACCTCGTGTACCTAATGTTTCAGTACTAGTTATTTCTCACAACTCCTTATCCAGTCCTATTTTCTCGTCCCGATGTTATCCAGAGTTTGGCGAAATGGATAAATTAATTATTCGATGTTATCCAGAGTTTGGCGAAATGGATAAATTAATTATTCTTGACCACTCAAACAATGCCCTGTTTGGAGAGATTTCAGAATGTTGGTTTCACTCATGAGTTTGTCATTGCTAAAATTGAAAAGTATAACAAGAAAAATTCCAAGCTCTATCGGTTCTTTAGTTGAATTAGAATCCTTGCATTTGGGTAATAACTCTTTATCCGTGAACTACCTCAATCATTACGAAACTGTACCAAGTTAATAGCGATTGATCTTGGAGAAAATAAATTCAGTGGAAGTATATTAACATGGTTGGGAGCTGACTTTGCAGAGCTCATACTTCTTAGGTTGCGTCTAAATAATTTCAGTAGTGGTATTCCTGAAGCACTTGGTGACCTTACTTCACTACGAACATTGGATATCGCTCGAACAACTTATCAGGATCAATTCCAAGATGTTTCAGCAATTTAAGTGCCATGGCATTGAAGCGAAAACAGATGGACTATTTTACCATCTCCATTTAGGGAACCCATGACAAAACTGCTTTACTTCTGACAAATGGAAGGGAATATGAGTACAAAAACACTCTTGGACTTGTTACAACCATGGATCTTTCTGGAAACAACTTGAGATTCCTCAAGATTTAACAACACTTCACGGTTTACGATTCTTGAACTTATCTGAGAATCATTTTACAGGAAATATCCCAAATGAAGTAGGCAAAATGAGCTCATTGGAATCTCTTGATTTCTCAAGCAACAAACTTTCAGGTGTAATTCCTCAAAGCATTATAGATTTGCATTCTATGAATCACTTGAACTTGTCATATAATAACTTGTCAGGCGAAATTCCCTCGGGTAACCAATTGCAAAGCTTTACTGAACTGAGTTACCTTAGCAACCCTAAACTCTGTGGTTTTTCACTCAAGAATGGCAATGGCAATGAACAAGCTCTACCCGAATATGGTGGAGGATGTAAGTTTTCGTATAGAGGAAGAAAAGCTTGGTGTTTTCATTAAGCAAAATAAAATGTTACATCAGTACTTATACTGTTTAGAGAGAGAGAAGGTCGTTAAGACTAACAACCTCAATTAACAAAATGACAAATCTGCCCTTAGTATATAGGCACCTCTTATCTTCTCTTCTTATTCTTTTCTTACACCAAGATAACACCATCTTCTCTAATACTCGCCCTCAATCTGAGCTAGTAACATGATGCATCAGATTGGAAAGAAGCCGAGAAAACAAAGGGTTTGGAAGACCCTTTGTGAAAACATCAGCTAACTGCTCAGAAGTAGAAACAAATGTAAGAGATAGTACCCCACATGTGAGGAATTCTCGGACAAAATGGTAATCAATCTCGACATGCTTGGTTCTTGAATGAACCACAGGGTTCTTAGCTAAATGTTGAGCTCCCATGTTGTCACAATGTAACACAAAAGGATGACTGATTGGAAAAGCCAACTCATCCGTCACATAAGAGAGCCAAAATAATTCAGAAGTTGCATTGGTCATGGCCTTGTACTCAGCTTCTGTGCTGGACCTAGAAATTGTAGGTTGCTTCTTTGAAGACCAAGCAACCAGAGTAGAACCAAGAAAGACTCCATAACTAGTGGTTGATCTCCTAGAATCAGGGCAACCAGCCCAATCAGAGTCACTGAAAGTATGAAGGGAAGTGAGATCACCAGGAGTAATTCGAACACCAGAGCCAAAAGTTCCCTTAAGATATCTAAGAATAATCTTGACTAACTGAAAATGAGATGTTCTAGGAGCAGACATGAACTGAGCAGCATAATTGACTCCAAAAGCAATGTCAGGCCGAGTCATAGAGAGGTACTGAAGGCCACCCACCAAACTTCTATAGAGGATCATCCAAGAGATCACCATCAAGACTAGAAAGCCTCTTACCAAATGGTATAGGAGTGGACAAAGGGTTGCTTCCAAGAAGACCAGCCTTTTGGAGCAACTCAAGTGTATACTTGTTCTGAGTTAATAACAAATCGGCAGCTGAAGAGGATTGAAGAACCTCAATTCCCAAAAAATAGTGCAGAGGACCAAGATCCTTCATTTTGAATTCCATGTGTAATTGAGAAATCAGAGAATTCAGAAGAGCATGAGATGAACCTGTCAATATAATGTCATCCACATAAAGTAATAAGACCATTGTATCTGTACCAACAACATATACAAACATAGAATGATCAGTGGAACTTTTCTGAAAGCCAAAATCCAAGAGAAACCCAGCAAATCTCTGAAACCAAGCTCTTGGAGCCTGCTTAAGTCCATATAAACTTTTGTGTAATAAGCACACATGATCTTTGAGCTGAGAATCAACAAACCCCGGAGGTTGCTTCATATATACTACTTCCTCAAGGTGTCCATGCAAGAAAGCATTGGACACATCCAACTGTTTAATTTCCCAAGAATTAGAAACCGCCACAGTGAGAACTTCTCTAATAGTTGTGGGTTTAACCACAGGACTAAAGGTTTCATTATAATCCAAACCATCTATTTGATTAAATCCTTTAGCCACTAATCTTGCCTTGTATCTCTCTATACTCCCATCAGATTGTAACTTGGTCCTAAAGACCCATTTACAAACCAAAACATTGATAGAAGAGTTGAAGGGAACAAGATACAAGTTTGATTATGATTCAAAGCATCAATTTCTTCTTGCATTGTTTGACACCACTCTTGGGACTTAGCTGCTTGTGTATAGGAAGTAGGGTCAGGAGAGATATCCAAAATGGCCACAAATGCTTGAGGAATAGGATGACAAACAGTATGATGAGTAACAAAATCAGATAGTTGCTTGGGCCTATGAACTCCTGCTCTAGCTCTAGTGATCATAGGATGAACAGGTAACTCAGTAGGTAGATGATCACGTGTAACAGGAGCAGTAGAGCTAGAAGCCTCAGGCGAAACCACTGCATTTGAAGGTATCATAGGAGGTTGAGATGGCATATGAAGTATAACTTGAGGAGAAGAAGTCTCGAGAGAAGTAGAAATAGATGAAGTATCCAAAAAAGGATAAGACTCCTCATAAAAAACAACATGTCTTGAAATGTGAATTTTGTCAGTGTTAAATCAAGACATTTATAACTCTTATGAAGAGAACTTACACCTAAGCAAACACATCTAGCTGATTTAGGGCTCAGCTTATCACATCTGGTAGCTCCCAAGTGAAGATAACAGGCTGTGCCAAACGCTTTGATAGAATAGTAATCAGAGAGTTTACCATCAAATAGAACCTCATAAGGAGACTTCCCATCAAGAAGCTTTGTAGGAAGTTTATTGAGTATATAAGCAGCATATTCAAATGCATCATACCAGTGCTTCTTAGGAATAGAAGCTTGAAAATACAATGTGTTACCCATCTCTGTGATTTGCCTATTTTTTCTCTCAGCTCGACCATTTTGCTGAGGAGTGTAGGGACAAGAGATTCTAAGAAGAATACCATTATCATCCAAATAACTTCTGAAATCACCTTTTGTCAATTTAGGTGCACCATCACACTGAAAGAACTTCACCTCAGTAGATAATAGATTCTCATAAGCAGCCTTGAATCTCTTAAAACAGCTAAGACTCTCACTTCTAAGCTTCATAGGGTAGATACGCAAAAATCTACTATAATCATCCAAAAAGAGAATATAATATCTAAAACCAGTACAAGAAGGAATAAGAGATGAACTCCAGATGTCACAGTGGATAAGATGAAGTGGTGATGGAGTCAATCTAAATGATAATTCAAAAGGTAGACATTTGCTCTTACCCAGTAAGCATGGATCACAAATATGATGAAAATCATCATCAATAATATGAATAAGATTGTTCTTATGAAGAGTTTCAAGAACTCCTTTAGCAGTGTGACCTAGTCTTTTATGCCATAATGAAGAAGAAGCAGCCAAGTGTGCAGACAAAGCCTCTAATGGTGCATCAGAGAGATTATCAAATTCAATAGGGTACAAATTATTTATCATTGGTCCTTGTGTAAGAATAGCCTGAGACAGTGAGTCTTTAACACTATAGCCCCAAGGATAGAACTCCGTTGAACAGTCATTATCCTTGGTAAATTTAGAAATGGATAGCAGATTCTTCAAATCAAATTGATGTGATGAATTCACAACTTCAGAATGACCAGTTTTCTTGATGGGAATAGATTTTCCACTTCCAACAATAACAGATTCATCTCCACAATACGGTTTAGAGATAGTCATATGACACGAGGCTCCCGTGTCTGCTATCCAAGAGGATGAAACCTTCTTCATGATAGGATTGAAATAATTTTCCTTATTTGAAACATGACATTCTTCATGAGAAGGTGACTCATCATCTGCAACTTGTTTTCCTTTATCTGAGCTATCGATATGAAGACCAGCAAAATTCTGAAGAGAATCTGTCTCTATTGAATTTGCATAATGAGAATGAGCATATCTAAATCGACATTTACTAGCTTTGTGACCCCATTTATGACATATACCACAAAGATATAGTCGAAAATCGAACTTCTTTGCCTTCTGATTATATGTTTATTGATTATTTTGTGAAGTTTGATTTGTACCTGGTCTATATGATTTTCATGATTGATAATCTCTTAGTTGTGATTAATTTTGAGTATTATATTGTTGATCAGAACTAGATCTGTTGTTTTGGCTCGATTTTAGTTGATTATTTTTCCTCATATTTTGATTGTCTTCTGAGATTTGTATGAATCTCGTTTAACATAATAGGCTTGATCATCTGGTTTTTCATGAGATGATAACCATTGTTCATGATGAAGAAGACGAGATCTGAGCTCAGGAAGAGTGATTCGAGAAACTCGATTGTCTATGGTTACTACAAATGAATCAAATTCTCTTCCTAAACCACCAAGAATGATACGAATCATTTCCTTATCTGAAATCTTATCATTCACAACAGTTAATGCATCTGAAAATGATTTTATCTTCCTCAAATACTCATTAACTGTTGCTGATCCTTTCTTTGCATTTTGAATTTCTCTACGAAGAAGATCTTGTTTTGCCTCATATTCTTCAGCATAAATCATATCAAGATACTTCCAGATCTCATGAGAAGTCTTCAATCCTAGCACATCAGTAGAAATTGATCTAGAGAAGGTAGCTTTTAAACAAGATTTAACAAAGTTATCTTGTTTCGCCAGATCTGATAGTTAGGATTCATTACTTCTCTTCCTTCTTCCATGATTGATATTGGTGGAGCTTTAATAGATCCATCTACATAACCAATTAGACCATTACTGATCAGAATTGTTTCAAATTGATCTCTCTAAAGCAAAAAATTTGTTTCATCGAGTTTTTCAAAAATGAAATTCGTAATATTCAATGTTTGATGGTGAGTTTGAGAGATTGATGAAGTTGAAGCAGTGTTTGAGCTTGATTCCTCCATTGACGAATTTTGGAAGCCCTAGAGCTTTGCTACCATGTAAGTTTTTGTACGGAGGAAGAAAACTTAGTGTTTATTCATTAAGCAAAATGAATTATTACATCAATATTTATACTGTTTAGAGAGAGAAGAGAAGGTTGTTAAGACTAACAACCTCAATTAACAAAATGACAAATCTGCCCTTAGGATATAGGCACCTCTTCTCTTCTTCTCTTCTTATTCTTTTCTTACACCAAAATAACACCATCTTCTCTAATAGAGGAAAACAAGATGATGATGGTGATGAGGAGGAGGATGATTGGCTTGAGATGAAGTGGTTTTATATTAGTGGAGGACTGGGATTTGGAACAGGTTTTTGGGGTTTCTGTGCGCGGTAGTTTGGAAATATGTATAGATATCTAACAATACTTCAAATAACAGACCAATCTCAATTATAATGAGACTTTGGTTCTTGAGGTAGTGATGGGTTCTTTTTTCTTTTTGTACAATCTCATTAGTTCGTGTTTGCTGACTTGTTTGTAACTGGCTCATATGAAACATACTGGTTGGAATTTTATAAGTTAGGATGTTTGTTATCAATCACAAAAATTGTCTCTGAATCTTTTTCTCGATCTTATTCTCTTAAATCCAAGCTAATGAAGGATGAAATATTCTTTACAGTGTTCAATTTATCTAAATTAACATTTCTTATCTTTCACTTAAATACTTATAAAGGTGTAAACAAGGTGTTTTTCATTATACCAGCATTTACAACGCAAAACTCAATCTGAAAAACTGCATTTATAGAATTTTTTAGGAACAAAAAGGGTCCATGGGTATATAACCCAAAATAATGTTCAAAAAGGGTTTATGGTCCAATATTTCCAAAAAATAGGTTTTTAGTCCTTTTGCTCTTGGGACTAAAAACCCTTAGTATATTAGACAAAATACCTTCCATATCCCTAAACAAATTTCGCGAGATTTTTTAACGTGGGGTTAGACCGAAATTCAAACAGCATATTGTACCGTGATTCTGGGTTTAAAAAAGGAAAAAATGATATAATTTAAACAAGATTTGCTCTCTCATCTATCATCTATTTTGAAGCCGAATCAAAACTTTCCCCTAACAATTAGTTACCAAAACCCTAGCAAAATTTCAGATTTGGAAAGAGTATATTTTTTGAGATCAATTAGCGTGATTTGGGGGTTAATATTCGAAACGTATATATCACTTTCTCTCACTTAACTTTCAAATTTGGAAAGAGTATATTTTCTGGGATCAATTTAGCGTGATTTGGGGGTTAATATACAAAATATATATATCACTTTCTCTCACTTAACTTTCAGATTTGGAAAGAGTATATTTTTCTGGGAACATTACAGCAGCATTTGTTTTCGTTTTTACTCATACATAAACACACATCGAATACAAATTATGAAACAAGTACGTAAATTATGTATTATTTATGACGAGGAAACCATCATTTGTCATGTATACAACGTAATTTATCAAATGTATGTGTGTCATGTTCAATAAATTACACATAATTTCTTTTACATTACACATCGTTTACATTCGGTTACAAAAAAAACGTACAAAATCTTCTGTGGTTCAAAAATGGTGTCAGTCCATGTACTCTCCATTTGTAGTCTTGAACATGACAAATAACAGTTACACTATATTGTCGAAGAGCATATGGAAATGCTTTTGCACCACCAGGAAACAACTGACCAGCTTCAGTAAATCTTTTATCCCAACCATCAGATTTTAGTTTTGTGGTCTTACTTAGATTGGACGATTCTATAGGAAATTCCATAAGTAACAGCAAAACTACAAAAAGAAAACATATACATTTGTCAACAAAACATATAATTTACTAGAAACGACATGTATAATGGAATAAATTATGCATACTGTTTGTTAAACTTCATAATGTGTTAGGAGACAAACAAAACTTTAGTTTGAATCACAAGGTCACTGTTATGTGAAAAAGTATGTATAATGTGCAATAAATTACATATAATTTTTGGAACATTACACAATGTTTACATTCTGTTACAATATAATTGTACGCAATCTTCAGTGGTGTGTAAAGCGCAATAAAGTACATATAATTTTTTGCACAACACATTGTTTACATCAATAAATGGACATAGTTCCATGTAAATTACACATCGTTTTTATTCTGTTACAAAAAAACGTACGGAATCTTCACTGGTACAAAGTTTTGTGAGGTTTAATAAAGTATACATAATTTCGTATAAATTACACCTCGTTTACATTTTGTTAAAAAAAAACATACGTAATCTTCTCTGGATAAAAAATGGTATCGTTACTAGATATGATATCAAGAGATGTTCTAAACATCAAGATCTGTAATCTAAATCTAATGAAATATAAAATAATACATGGATACAAACATAACATAATCGAAGATAATGAATTAGTAAACAAGGATTTAACATTAACATCATAAATTGATTATGAAGATCTTAGAGAGAGAAAATCATGAATAATGATGAATATTTGAGAAGATGATACAGAGATGAAATCGATTATAATGAAAATCATAAATATCTTTAATGATGATGATGATGAAAAACATTAGAAAGAAAGATTAAACTTGTTACTTTAACCTCATAAGCAACTGTAGATCTTAACAAAGGTACAAACCTGAATTTTTTTTATGAAAATCGAAATAAACAATGTAGTTTTCAGCTGGTTTATTGGATTGAAATGAGATCTGAAGCTTCTTCAAAAAGAGTATGAATATAGGTTTCGGTTTTAGGAAGAGAAAAAATTCTGGTTTTCGATTTTGATTAAAAATGAAGATAATGGTTTCGGTTATTAAGATCGTGATTGGAGAGAGAAAGAGGGAGATAAAAATAGAAACCGAATATTAGTGGATTTGATTAAAACGGAAGTGTTTCATTATATATAAGGTTCGATTAGGTATTATGAAATTATAAGCATCCTTGAGATTTGAGTTTTCTCTCGAGATGGATACAAATGGACTAGATATCTATTTGTTTTAATATTTTGGTCCAATTGAAGTTTAGAGTGGATTAAATGTGTTATTAGGGATAGATTTTTGGGTCATAAGCCCAAAAATGCAAACAAAAATCTCTTCACACAAAATTCAATTTTGATTTTAAGAAGATGTGTCAATATTTAATTCTAATATGCATGTCCAAAAAAGAAACTTAATATATGATATTTCTCTCAAAGACTTCAATTTACCACTCAATAGTACAAAGAAAACTATGCATCTAGGAAGTGACTCTTATGTATTTTTAAGTTTTTCTTGAGTTGCTCTCCTGTATAAGTTTACTGAAGACGCGATTAGAGTCAGTCATAATTGACGAGTTAAAACATTTTGGTGGAAATTTTTGAGTACTAGTTGTCCATCGAAATAAATTAGATGTTATTTATTGGAGACAATTATCATCTGCATAATTTAACAAACTGAATTGCGGATTGTTCATTAAAATCATAAAATAATGACTACCAATCAGATAAATAATAAAAAAACCAAACAAATAAAAAACCATTAATCTTATCAATTATCTTTGCTCTTCAAGTTCGACATATAATCATCACCATGTCATCGAGACAAATTGAAAACCCTAAATCATATTGGATAGTTTGCTCTTCAAATTCACAATAATCATCATCAAGGACCTCATCTTCTTTGTTTTTGGAGAGAGACCTCATCTTCTTTGTTAAAACCACACATAATCCTTCATTAAGGGAATGCACCATGAGACTTCACTTCATCATAGATATATATTTCAAAATAACATCACCTTTGTCATCCTGATAATCTCTTAATCCAACCAAAATAATATCTAGAAATTCATCTTTTCTCTAATATGACAAAGCAGTTTTTGTTCAATTAATCGAACATCACACATTCCATTACCAAGCAAAAGACTCATTCACTCAAAAGAATTGGAATCTACATTAAGTGTACACCTACAAATACAAAAAATAACTCAAAGATAGAGGCGATGAGGACTATTGATTCCGAAATTCATAAGGGTAAAAACTAAGCTACATAGTTGATTGATTATACATAGTTATATAAAATTCTACCTCAAGTTGAGAGAAGATTGATTAATTCATTGAGTACATATAGATACACGGGGTGCAGAGATCTCTCTGTATTGTTGCATAAGATAACTTTAAATCTTAACCAAAACTAATCTAACCCAATTTAATTGGATGCTACTATATGCAACTCCAATTTTACTAAAGACAGCTATTGGACAAAAATAACTAAATAAAACTAATTTAAATAGTGTCCTAAATTGCTAACCAATATGATTATTAACTTAAGTATAGATTCTTTCAAGAACTTGCAAGATATTCTAAATAAGGTAAAAATGGAGTTGAGGATTGGAAACTATATACTCATCTCATTTCGGGCTGGTGGAAGGCATGGTACGACTGGATTTTCAACTCCCAAAAACCAGATCTGCATCGCTGTTGGTGGTTCATAAAACAAGAGGTAAATAACTCTCAATTCTAACACATCATCTGAGCTATATGACGAACAGGACTCAAGATGGATGTCGCCTCCCCCTTCAAAGGTAAAGATTAATGTAGAGGGCTTTCGAATTACGACTAGATTTAGGGGAAGAGTTGGGAATAGGAGGTCTTATATTGGAGGGGGACTCGAAATCGATGGTCGAGATGATATCTGATACATCTTGTAACCCCCCCCCCCC